>ML677343.1:3347102-3557019 GCA_007922305.1 Dermatemys mawii | reverse complement strand
CCCCAGAGCCCCTACGCTCCCATATTGGCTCTGACCCCTTCCCCAGAGCCCACGTCCGCACCATTAGGCCTGATTCCCAGCCCTCCACTCCCTGTTCCCCAGAGCCCACGCTCCCCTTCTCCCAGGCCGTCTGCCCCTCATCCTGTCCATCCCTCAGGTCCTTCCTTCTCCTTCTAGCTCTTCCATCTCCACTCTGCACCCCGGCAGCACAACTCTGGCCCAGCCCCCCGAAATCCCCTCCTC
The DNA here is from genome assembly GCA_007922305.1 of Dermatemys mawii. Taxonomy (NCBI): domain Eukaryota; kingdom Metazoa; phylum Chordata; order Testudines; family Dermatemydidae; genus Dermatemys; species Dermatemys mawii. Next base: position 3,556,776 of record ML677343.1, on the reverse strand, counting down.
CCTGCGAGCTGCTCTGGACCGGACCCAGAAGGCGGCCTGCCGGCTGCTGCTGGAGGAGCTGCTGCTGGATTTGCAGGTACACACGCCCAAGAGGGGAGCGGGGCTCCTGGAGCCGGGAACAACAGGGCCCAGAACTGGTTCCCTGCAGGGCCCCCCTGGAGACACCCCTGCCTGACGATTCCCCGGTTACAGCTCCGTTTGGAGCTAGCCAGTTCTCCACCCTCTCAACAGGGGCACTGTTCATTTCAGATCACTCTAGCTGATTCATCGAAACATTGTGCGGGACCAAGTCAAACCCCTTACAAAATTCAAAGTATATTACGTCACTACCTTTACCTTCGTCAACCAAACCTGTAACCCCCTCAGCAAAAGAGATCACGTTCGTTTCAATAGGATCTATGTCATGTTGATTGGTATTAATGATATTACCCTCCGTTCATTCTTTATGGAGTCCTGTATCAGCTGCTCTTATCTTGCCTAGGAACGGATGTCAGGCTATAGCTACCCAGGTCAGCCCATTCACCCTTTTGAAAAATGGGCACCACTGTAGCTTCTATCCAGTCTTGTGGAACGTCCCCACTGCTCCAAATGTATCGAAAATCAACATTAACGTGCTGAGCCGCAGACCCGGCTATGCTAACCGAGTCAGCCAAACTCCCATATTGTCCCAGGAGCATAAATAGACTATTGCAAAGACTTACTACTTGTACTAATAAACCCTGGGTTATCCACTCATTAACCTCTGAGCTTGTACTCACTGCCAGTACCAAATCCATTGTCATCAACAAGAACCAAAGCGGTTTCTTACCAATAGACCGTGCCACTTCAGAGAAGAATCAACTTTCCCTCTCCTTGGGAGAGAGTCCAGCTTTGCTCTTGCTGTCCCGTTCTTTGCTTCTCTTCAGTTTGAAGTGTTTCTTAGAGACCACATTCCTGTGGCTGGACCTTTTTCCCCTGGAGTTTATCCGCAGCTGGGGTTTCTTCACCTCGTGGGCCCTCACTTACCCATTACCCACCTTTGAGTTGCAGCCATCAACAGATGTTCAAACAGTCCCTCTTGGTCCATGTCCTTTAGGTCCCTTGCTTCCAGGATCTGTTTGCATGCAGCATGGCTTTCCCATCAACCCCCTTTTCCACCAGTTCCATTTCCTTTCGGTTTTTCCTCAATACTCTGTCCCGTGTGTCCGTAGATTTGACTTCCCTCGACTTCCCTGCTCACATAACTTGCTCTATTTTCTTTTGCTTCTTCTGACCTGAAACCTTTCCTATTTTCCTGCTGTCCTCCTTCTCGCTTCCCAATTCCCTGCTTTTGTTCCCATTATTTTGTCACCTCCCCTCCTTCCCAGCTTCCGGTTCACCTAGTTCATCAGCTTTCCAAATGACTCTCCAGGTAGATTCCAAGCCCCCTCCTCAGCTCAAACTGCCCTCTCCTTAGGTGTCTCTTTCCCCAGGACAGCATTCTGTCCTGCTGCATCACAACCGCTAGTGCAAAGGTGAAGCTTACTACACTAACAGTCCAGCAAGCTCCTCGGCCAGCTCTTTAAAACTCTTGGATGCAAGATATCTGAACCGGCTGATTTAAAAATACCAGTCTGTAGTAGCTGTTTACCATCTCACTGAGATCCTGGTGGAATGGGAGCGAGCAGCTCTGGGTGGGCTTGCAGCTGCTGCCTGACACCAGGCGCGTGCTGTGTCCGTTTCAGCCCCTGTACGTGCAGCTGCCATCCCGCAAGTGGCTGTCTGGAGCCCAGCTGGTGAACAGCATGTGCGAGGTGATCGACAAGTACATGAGAGACTTCTCCCATGTCAGGAAACCCATCTTCATGGTACGTGGCTGGCTCCCTGGCGGGTGGGGGGGGGCATGCTGTGCCCTGGGAAGGGGTGTGGTACCGAGTACGGCCGGGGGTACCCTACACATTCCTCTCCCCTCCCTCCCGGGGACCACCCTGATGACTCTTGCCTCCCCCCGTAGGCCACCTAGCCAAGCTGCCATAAACACGTGGCCCTTCCCCTTCCCCTAGAGCCGGGCCGGCCCTCGTCACACTCTCTCCAGTCCGCCTGCGGAGGTGCACAGAACGGAGCACGCTGCTGCAGGTGCCGCCGGGCGGTGCCAGGGGCTGCAGCAGCTCCCTGCCCTGTGCTGACATGTTGCCCTGCAGGAATCCCAGCTCCCCCCTGCTCCTCCCAGCGTAGCCGCAGCGAATGGCTATGCATCTCACTGTCTCCTGCTGGTGTCTAGTCCCTGCTGGCCGAGAGCGAGCACCTGGTCATGAATCACTACGTGCGGGCGCTCCTGGAGAAGAAGATGGTGTGCCGGAGCGCCGAGGAGCGAAGCCAGCTCGCCGCCCGGCTGCTCCAGGACGCCTCCCAGCTGAGGGAGCTTTTCCACAACCTGGTAAGGGAAGCGGCATCCCCAGAGCCGCGAGGCCAGGCCTGCGGGTCAGTCCCGCCGGCGGGTCGGTCATGGCGGCCGGCTGAGGTGAAGACAGATGGAAATGTTTCAGCCACACAGTGGGCGAGGGAGAGAGAATTATCTGCTGCCATCCCCCGTGGCAACTCATAGTCGTCCACACAGGCAATGGGTGACCATGGGGTCAGGGAAGGTGTGTGAGAGCGATTCTCGCCTGGTGGATCTAGGACAGGGTGGGCAAACTTCGGCCCGGGGGCTGGATCCGGCACAGCAGCCATTTTAATCCAGCCCTTGAGCTCCTGCTGGGGAGCAGGGTCTGGGGCTTGCCCGCGCTGGTGCTCCAGCCAGGGAGCAGGGTTGGGGCCCCTCTGTGCGGCACCCAGAAGCAGTGTCATGTCCCTCCTCTGGCTCCTATGTGTAAGAGCAGCCCGGGGGCTCCACTCTGCACGCCGCCATCTCCCATTGGCTGGGAATCACGGCCAACGGGAACTGCAGAGATGGTGCCTACAGGTGAGGCAATGTGCAGAGCTGCCTGGCCACGCCTGTGCACAGGAGCATGAGGGGGACATGCCACTGCTTCCAGGAGCCTCTTGAGGTAAGTGTCACCCAGAGCCTGCGCCCCTGAGCCTCTCCCTGTACCCCAAACCCCTGCCACCCACCCCAATCCCTCTCCTGCCCTCCAAACCCCTCGATCCCAGCCTGAAGCACCCTCCTACGCCCCAAACCCCTCATCCTTTCTGTCAGGACCCACAGCCTGGCAGGAGTCAGGCTGAAGCGCTCACTTCTGCTCCCCACAGCCTGCCTGGCACTGCTCTGTCCAGGGTGCTGCTCTCCTGAGCAGACAACAGATCATCCCCCCTCAAGGTCTGGGAGAGTCTCCCTGCTTGTCTCGCTGGGCGGCCTTTTTATAGGGCCTATCCGAGCCCTGATTGGCTGGCTCTATCCTTGGCCTTGATTGGCTCCCAATAAACCCTTCTCTGAGTGGCTGCTGGCATGTGCAGCTGCTCTGTCCTACTTTAGCCCACTCTTTCATGGGGGTGGGGCAGCAGCCCCACCACACAGACCCAAGTCCCTCCTCCGTTGGTTGTTGACCTATACAAAATAACACAGCTACAGCAGGAGAGCTTGAGACAGCCCTGCTCCAGAATATCACACAGCCTGCAGGATAGGGGACTCTTGCAACCTGGCCGAGCCAAGCGTTTGGATCACCCCTCTCTTAAGCCTGGGGGTGGGGGGTGGGATCAGACCTGGCACATCAACCCAGAGGGCTCGCCGTGGCCTGAGCACGGAGGACAGACACTGAGCTGCACCCATGGGCATCGGGCCCGGCTGCTGAGTGTGTCTGGGGCGTTCTCTCCCGCCGGCGCTGCGGCCCAGCCTGCCGGCACAACGCTAATCCACGGCTCCCTGGGACGGTGCTTTGTGTCTGGCCTGCTCCTGACAATCCCTGTGCTGGCTGGTTCCTTCTTGCAGGGCCTGGCCGAGAGCGAGCAGACCCTCGGGGTGATATTCGCCCTCCAGGAGCTCATCCGCCTCCAGGACCCGGCCTTGCTCAGCCTGGAGGTGCTGGGATTTATGACGAAATACCCCGACATCAGGTAGCAAACCCAGCATGGCGGGGGATGCAGGGGGTTACACCGGGGCGGCCATGGGGCAGTCCTGCCCTGTCAGTAGGGGGAGCTGCCTTCACACAGGCTGTCTCCAGTGTAAGCCTGAACCCCCCACCGCATGGCATGCGTCTGGAGCACCTCTCCAGAGGTAGTCGCAATTCTGTTCATCCCCCGATAGCCAAGGGGGCAGGGCCTTTAGGGTCGGCTAGCCGCTCCGCCCAGTCTCACCTGTGGGCAGAACGGACTGGCAAAAAAATGATGGCTGGCTGATGGCTAGGGGTGAGGTGGGGTGGAGTGTGGGGGGTGGATTCCACCCTCTCTTTCCTTGTACTACGCTCTGACTTTTCCAGAGGCGAGTGTGGTTTGAAAACTCCCAAACTCAAAAGGGTTTTTTGGCTTTTGAAAAAAGTCTACTATTTCGCGAAAAATGCTCGCGCTTTCGTCTGTGGCTTTGCTGGCCGGGTACTTCTCAGCCTGGTCCCACACAAAAGATGCGGAATGAGGGATGCAGCCGCCTGACTAGGGCCTCACCAAATTCATGGTCCAGTCTGGTAAATCTCACGGTCGTAGCCTGTTGGATGCCATGGTTTGAAATCGTAAATTTCACGGCGTTTGGAACCACGGGGGTCCCGACCCAAAAGAGAGTTTCGTGGGGAGGTTGCCAGGCTCCTGGAGGGAGGGTGTGGTATTGCCACCGTTACTTCTGTGCTGCCTTCAGAGCTGGGCGGCTGGAGAGCGGAGGCTGCTGGCCGGGAACCCAGCTCTGAAGGCAGCGCCCTGCCTGCAGCAGCGGAGAAGGAAGGGTGGCAGTACCCTCCCGTGCCATCCTTACTTCTGCACTGCTGCTGGGGGCAGCTCTGGTTTCTGGGCTGGGTGCCTGGCCAGTAGCCACTGCTCTCCTCTCACAGCACAGAAATAAAGGGGGCAATCCCACAGCCCCCCGACAGTCGGGGCCAGATTCCCCCAGGGCCGAGGAAGTAGCAGGAGGGAAGGAGTTGGGCGTCTCAGGCTCTGGTTTGCTGTTCCTCACAGCGACGAGCACGTCTCCATCCTGCTGGATCTGCGGGGCGACGTCTCCAAGGAGGTCCGGAACGTGGTGCTGGAAATGATGGCGCAGAATCCGCAGTCTCTGCCTGAAAACTACCAGCCCGTCTTCAGCAACATCCTGGTCCCGGCTCCAGAGGTTCCCTTCTGCCTTCGCAAGGGCAAGTGTGCCTGAGAAACGCACGCCTCAGCCCAGCTGCCCACAGCCTGCCCTGGCCAGTGGTGTCTCTGAATGACGGACCTCTGAGAGGCCCTGGGTGGGGCTGGACAGACACTGGGTCTCGTTGTCTGGGCACCAGAGATGGGGCAGGAAAAGCCTGGGCACCGGCCCTGCTGTGCAGGGAGGAGAGGGGCAGCTTCCGCACCCATTCCCCAGTGGCCCAAACCTTGGAATCTGCTTTGCTGGCCCCAGGGAGCCCTCAGACCACTGATCCTCTGGCCATGTAATCCTGGATGGGCGGAACCCAGTGGGAGGTCTGGCCTGAAACTGCTAAACCACCCGATTCAGCTCTGCCCATTCAGGTCTCCGGACCTCTGCTCCGTGTTACTTCCCAGCTGCCCCCTCTGCTCAGCCCTCCCAGGGCAGGTGCAGTCCAGAGCCTGTGGAGGGCAGAGGCCAACCAAGGCAGGTAAGTGTGGTGGGATCACTCCAGTGATCGGCGGGGAGCAGAAAGGGAATTTCCCCCCCTTCCACCCCCATCCCACTCCCATGCACCTGAGCAAGCCTAGGGCAGTCTGTTACCAGGCTGCGCCGGAGGCCGGCTAAGAGCACGGCCTGACGGGTTCTAAGAGGGCCGGGCAGAATTCAGTTGGTGGTTCATCGTTTTGATGGATGACATTGACGTTTAAGCATTTTTTAAATTCTGATCTATTTAAACGGTCCCAGATGCAGAAAACCAGGGAGGAGTCGGACAACAGAGGGGTCGGACAATCATTATTTAGTGACAGCGGGCGTTGAAATCCCCCCGCGTTAAAGCTTCAATGTGGTTATCACACAAACTGTCAACAGCCCAGGTCAGAGTATACACAGTAAACACCCTTCGATCAAACTCAAAGGAGAACGGCAGCAGCGTTGTTCTTCCTTTGCCGATCGGTGCATTTTGATGCGTATCCGGGGAAATATTTTTCATTGGGAGGCGGTGTGGTGAAATCGACGTGTACGGACATTGACCAATTCAAATCAATTCCTTCCCGGCCTAATCAGAACACTGACAAATCCAAATGGTCTTGCAGCTTGGGTTGATATTTAAATCAGACACTCCAGCCGCGGAGCCGGAACCCACCTCTTCCCCCAAGGTGCTGCCCTGCCCCACTTCCTTCCCCCAAGGCCCTACCTCCCATTCAGGCCTCTTCCCCTGTCCCTCATGCTATTCCCTGCCCGGGATCATGGGAATTGCAGTAATCAGAGCCCGGTGCAGAGTTTGGCTGATCCATTCTGCAAAAGGCAGCGTCCACACTGTTACACGCCACAGGCAGGGTCGGTGTTTCTCAGCAGCGCGGCAGGGCAGGGAAAAGGACGGAGCCCCACTCCGTGGAGGAGAAGGAGGACGTTCTCCCCGATGGACGTGTTGGGTTTTCGTAGGGCGCTGAAATACCACGGCCAGGAGGCAGGTTTGTGGACTCCTACCGTTTGTCGACGTGTTACATTTGTTGCGCACCAGCTGGAGATGCTTTGCGTTGAAACGCTGGGTTTCCACGAACAATTGTGACTCCCCCAGCGGGTTAAGGTGTGTTCTCAACCCCCCCCGTTGGACGCGGGTCCGCTGAGATCACCGTCCACAGCGAGCGGTTCCCTGCCAGAGCACACAGCTTTGTGTGGGACACGGACACACACACCCTTACACCTACACCTGTGCGCCTCTCTTAAAGTGCCAGTGAGCCAGCTGGAGCCCAGCTCAGGGGCTCACTCGATGGCCACAAGGGGGAGCCCTTTCCAGACACACTGATCAATCCATTGGCAAACGGTGTATAATTGCTACCTGGTACACAACTGCGGGGGGGGGGGGTGCCCCGCTCTCCCTAATGGGCACCCCTCGCCTACACCCTTCTCGGATTGGGACCCAGGCCCAGCGCAGGATCCAGCAGGGGGCGCCCCAGCACTGAGTTGACATGGCCCCACTCCTGCAGCTCAGCCCCCCCCCTCCGCCCCCCCCCCTCCGAGTCCCGGGCTGCACCCTCCCTGCTCCCACCCGCCCTCAGCTGTAAGGCCGGCTCCCTCCTTCATTCCCAGCTGGACCCGTTTACATGGCACCCCATTCAACTGCAGCTCTTTGGCTTGCGCCCAGTTTACCAGCCGCCCCGGGCTGCCTTGACCCTGTGACCCACCCGTTGGGGGCCGGCATGGGGCAGAGGGGCTGGTTCCCCCGGCCCCAGCGGGACCCCTGGGGGACAGTCCAGGACTGCGAGGGAGCCGGCCCGGGGACCCCTTCACTTCACCTAATGGGCCTGGGCACAAACCCTCAAGGGGTGGAGCCCCGCCCAGGTCCCGCTCGCACTCCCCCTCCCCCTCCCGGGAGCCTTGCAGGGGCGGGTGAAGAAATGTGGGGGGCTGGGTGGGGGAGGGGTCTGTGCCGGTGGGTGGGCAGGGCCTAGGGGTTGTGGGGAAGAGGCGTGTGAGCGGCTGGTGTGGAGAGGCAGGTGCAGAGGCCTGAGCAGTGGGGTCTCGGGGGGGGAGGGGCGAACAGGTGCGTGTCGGGGGCCAAGTGGGGCGGGGAGGTGGCATGTGGGGCCGGGGATTGAACGGGGTGTGGGTTTTGGGGGGTCTGTGCTGAGAGTTCACCAATCCAGTGTCCCGTGTGAAGGCCCCTCCCGGGCACTGTCACACCTTAACTCGGGCGCCAGGGGGATCCGCCATCCCGACTGCACAGGGCCAGGCCCAATATTTGGGCCTTTTTCCTATCACCCCCCCACCCCCATCCCCACTGTTCACACTCGCTGTCTGGTCCCCTACACCAGGGGTGGGCAAACCTTTTGGCCCAAGGGCCACATCGGGATCGCAAAATATTGTGGAGGGCCAGGTAGGGAAGGTGGTGCCCCCCCTCAAACAGACTGGCCCCACCCCCTATCTGACCCCCACCCACTTCCCGTCCCCCTCAGAATCCCTGACCCGTCCAACCTCCCGGCTCCTTGTCCCCTGATCACCCCCTCCAGAGACCGCCCCTTGCCCCAACTACCCCCCGGGACCTCACCCCCATCTAAGATCCCCTGCTCCTTGTCCCTTGACTGTCCTCTCCCAAGATCCCCCCATCCTGACTGCCCCCCAGAGCCCCACCCTCTACCCAACCCTCCGGATCCCTATCTCCTGACTGCTCCGACCCCTATTCCCCGCCCCCCGCCCCATGAGAGACCCCTGGGACTCCCACGCCTATCCAAACCCTCCTGCCCTGTTTCCCATCCACTGACCGCCCCCTCCCCCGCAAACCTCTGACCCATCCAGCTGCTCCCTGCTCCCTGTCCCCTGACTACCCCCCAGGACTTCCTGCCCCTGATCCAACCCCCCACCCCTGGCCCTTACCATGCTGCTGAGAGCAGAGAGTCTGGCAGCTGTACAGAGCCCGGCAGGAGCACTCAGCCCAGTCCCTCAGGGCACTGCCGGTGTGGCTCCGGAGGAGGGGGGGGAAGGTGGGGGCAGGGCCAGGGACAGCTTCCCGAGCTGGAAGCTCAGGGGCTGGGCTGGACAGTCCCGTGAGCCAGATGTGCCCCACAGGCCATAGTTTGCCCACCCCTGCCCTACACCAAAGATCACAGGAATATTTAGGTTACTTCCAGTCCCAAAGGACCGGTTACTTACCCCAGGGGCATCTTAGATCTCACACTGAAGACAACGCTGGTAGCCAACCCTGTAACAAACCATCTCCAGGGTTCTTAACCACGGGACGGAGATGAGAGAGTTCTTTACAAGGCTAAAGCAGGTAAATCCACACCCAAATGAGTTGCAGTCTTAATTGGCAAAGGGTAACAGAAGCTTCTATAATAAGCAAGCTGTCTATGTCTCTTAGGGCTAGACACTGGGGATCTCTTGCTTATGCCTAGAAACCCTGATCCCCAGAGTCCACGCAGTGTGGAGATACAGTTTCCCCGTGTCAGGGAATAATTCATTTGCACATCTCCACTGTATGAAGCAAGCGCAATCAACAAAGTCTTTTGGCCTCTGATGTTGCACGATAGTTGGTCCGGTGCCACTGGGCTGGCTCGGCTGGGCAGGCGATAACACCTTCATTTGGAAGCCAGAATTTCGCACTCATTCACGTCTCTCTCCGGCTCCGGGGGCTCAGCTAGGACCTCACGGCGTGGGCTACGGTGGTTACATGAAATGAACGGGGGCAGCAACTCTCAAGCTCTTGATGCCATCTAAACCCACCGGGGAGCCAGAGTCACGCTGCCTGGCTTGGTCACTTGCCAAGTAAAGGATGGGCAGAGGCGGATTAGGGGTCTGTAGGGTCCTGGGCAGCCCCACCACCATACCTCAAGCCCGCTCCCGGGCAAGAGCACCAGGTGGGTGGACGGGTCAGGGCATAGGGGTGCCCATTTTTCCAGGGGCCCCACAATTGGCCAGGGCCCCTGGGCACGGGCCCTGTTGGCCCAGTGGCTAATCCGTTACTGGGCATGCGGACTGGCATAAGCTGATGCCTGCTTTGCCAGCGGCACACCAGGTCCCTGAGCACTCAAACCCAGCAGGGCCAGCTCGGCCTTGAGAGGTCGCAGCCCCTGGGAAGGAGGTGCCACCGACGACACCTGCTCCCTCTGGCCCGCGTGGGACCCTCACAGGTGCCCTGGGTAGGAGCCAGGGAAAAGCAGCCCTGCGCCAAGGCTGCAGTGCCCGTCCTCTGCCAGAGACACTCTGCGCCCCTCTCCACCTGGCTGAGTGAGCGGAGCTGTTGCCCTCCTGGGGGAGGAGATCTGTGCTCATGCCAGGCCCATGTGCCAGGCCCAGTCAGGGCAGGGGCTGCCCAGGCTCCCCCACGCCGCTTGGCCAGGTATGAGCCCTGCCCCAATGCCCACAGCTCTGTGGCTGTCCCTCGGTCCCAGTCCCTTGCTAGTCCAGCCCTGGGCACCCTCTAGTCTCTGCCAACGCCTCTCAAACCCACCCTGCTGCCCCCCGCGTGTCCAGCCCTGGGCCCACCTGATGAGACTCTACCAGTCATACCCCACGTGCCAAACTGAGGGCTAGGCTGAGACCCCACCAGCTCATTTCACATGTGTCCCGACCCCCCTGTGAAGTGCCGGGTGGCAGGAGGGGGTGGGGCTGGAAGGGGCAGCCCGCTGCCAGCTGTGAGTAGCTGCACTCTCCAGCCAGTCGATGCACAAGCAGGGCAGCAGGGGACGAGGAGACGCTATATTTGGCCTGTCACAGTCAGCTCAAGGCCTGGGTGGAGCAGGCAGGGCAGACACCCAACCCTGTCCCGTGCGGGATGGGCGGTCACAGGGCGCCCAGCGGGTATAAAGCACGTGGCTCTGGGCAGCCGGGCACAGCTGTGAGCCCTGACCCAGCATGGCTTTCCTGCACGTGGCTCTCTGCCTGGCCCTCCTGGCAAGCTCCTCCAGTAAGTGATGCCCAGCTGTGGGCACAAGGGTGCCCCCAGGGCTCTAGGGCAGGACTCTGCTGCACTCCCCCCAGCTTCTCCCTGTCCGAGACAACACGGCCAGAGGGGCTCCCTCGCGCTGCTCAGTCAGCTGCCAAGGGGAGCGGCCTTCTTGGTGGGTCACTAATACCTACTGTGCACCGAGCACCATGGCTGAGGAGACTGGCATGGTCGCTATGACCTTGCCAGGACCCCCACCACCCATGGGTGGTGCGCCCAGACACTTCAGTGACCTCCAGCCCCCAGAGCAGCTCTCCCAGACCCCTCAGTGACCTCCAGCCCCCAGAGCGGCTCTCCCAGACCCCTCAGTGACCTCCAGCCCCCAGAGCGGCTCTCCCAGACCCCTCAGTGACCACCAGCCCCATAGCCAGCTCACCTCAGCAGATTGGGACCGGCCTGAGCCCAGCAGCGTGAGCTCCCTGCACACTGAGCAGGGCCAGTTTTCCATCTCCAGGCTGTGGGGTCCCGGCCATCAAACCAGTCGTGAACAGCGTGCAGCGAATCGTCAATGGGGAGAACGCCGTGTCCGGCTCCTGGCCTTGGCAAGTGTCTCTGCAGGTAACGCTCGCTCCGGGTGCCAGCTCAGAGCCCAGCTGCCCCAGCCTGACACACTGCGCAGCACGGACCTCACTGCCTCTGGGCTTGGCTGCCCCATTACTGTTCTAAGGGTGAACACTTGGAAAGACCCAAGCGTGAGGGGTGGAGTGCGGGGGGCCGGCTAGTGTGCCCATTGCATTGTGCACTACAGCGGAGCATGTACAGCCAGGCGGGGACAGCACAGCTGGGAATGATCAATGCCAAGCCAGCAGGCGGCCCTGGGGTCCTCAGGGACACCCCATGCCCTGTGGGCACCGGCCATGATCCCAGGGACTGCCAGGAAGGAGAAATAATGGAGGAGCCGGACACTACTCCCAGCCTGCGGATCAGGACACAGAGCGCAGGAAACTCTGGGTGGTATTTCAGCTTGTGGTGGCACCAGCCACACCGAGGCAGAGGCTGCCAATGCCAGGCTAAGTGCCAACCTGCAGTCAGGCAGCTCAGGGCCCCCCATGCCCAGAGCGCTGGGCACATGCCAGGGTGGGTCCCTCAGCCCATCCCAGGCTCCCTCCCTCTCCTCCCCATGATTCTCGTTCCAGACCAACACCGGCTTCCACTTCTGCGGTGGCTCCCTGATCAACCAGAACTGGGTGGTGACAGCTGCCCACTGTGAAGTCAGGTAAGAGGACAGTGCCACGGGCCAGCCTGGTGGCTGGAGCCGCTCTGCATTGGCTGGTGCCACGGCTCCGCCCGGCCACAGGGACAGCTCCAGCAAGCAAGCCCCCGCCTGCCCCAGCATGGCAGCGGGGCACATTGGGCTGAGCAGAGCTTGCCTGGGGCATGGGGAAGCTGGGCACAGAGGTAAGATCAAAGGGCCAGGGTAAGACCATGGCTCTGCTCCCCAGGTGCGTTGCCTAGGGCCTGGGGAAGATCGGGAGCTGGGGGGGGGGGGAGCCTGCCCTAGCCCTTCCTGCCAGTTCCTTGCTGCCAACCCAGCTGCTCCACCCGCCATTAGCAAACACCCCTGCGGAGAGGGATTGTGAGGCAGGGTCCCCCTACCCCACCTTAGCTGAGCGACCCTGTTACCGTCTCCTCTGGTGGGAGCCTGGGCCCCCTCTGGGGCTCAGAGGAGGCGGCACAGTTGCTGCTCCCCTGGGCCGGGGCAGGCAGATGTGGCCACTAGAGGGCACAGGGGGTCCTGGTGTGAGTAGGGGCTCCTAGGGTGAATCCCTGGGGCCAGCTCAGAGCCCCCTGCCCAGCCCCCCGGCTCTCTCCCTTGCAGAGCCGGGAGCCACTTTGCCGTCCTCGGGGAGTAAGACAGGAGCTCCGGAGCGGAGCCAGTCCACGTCAAGTCCATTGCCAAGGTGAGTTGCCCCCAACTGCCATCCAGGGCGCTGCAGAGAGAGGGCCAAGATGCTGGGCTGGCCCACAGAGCCGGGGACGGGGGGCAGGCACCCCACCCCAGGTCTGTGCCCCGGTGGGGGAAGAGAAGGGGCTGGCAGAGGCAAACCCCCCATCTCAGCGCCGCTTGGCGGTGGCATGGCCGGGCACGGGAGTCTGTTCTCCACAGAGCTGGGCTGGGGGTAGGGACCAGCCCAGGGCTGGGACTCCGCAGACTCAGGTTCTTTGCCCAGCTCTGCCCGGGGCTCCCTGGGTGAGCCTAGGCCAGGCCCTCTGCACCTCCTGGAGATGGGCATGTTACCGTGGCGATGGGAGCCAGGGAGGCCCCGGCCTGGAGCCAGTTCTTGGGGAGGGCAGCCCAGTCCCTTGTGCTCCCCCAGGCCGGTGCCGTGGGAGCCCCAAGAGCGGGTAGTTAGCGAGGCAAAGGGAGGAGCTGCCTGGAGGCCCCGTGCCCAGAGAAGTGGGGCGGCCTGTGCCCAGCTCAGCCCTGTCCCTCGGGGCGGGCAGGACCCAGCAAGCGAGTGGGGCAGGACGGCATCGCAGCGAGGGCGAGGCCACGCCCCCCTGGGGTGACCCCCAGCCTCCCCCCACCCCCCAGTGCTAAGGGTCGGTCGTCCCTCCCCGCTCCAGGCGATCACCCACCCCTCCTGGAACGCCAACACCCTGAACAACGACATCACCCTGCTGAAGCTCTCCTCCCCCGCCCAGCTGGGCACCCGCGTCTCCCCCGTCTGCCTGGCCACGGCCAGCGAGTCGCTCACCGCCAACCCCACCTGCGTCACCACCAGCTGGGGGCGGACCAGCAGCACCGGTACGTACGCACGGCCCCCCACGCCGGCTCCTGCGGGGAGCGGGCTGGGCACAGAGGGTCCGGCCTGGGGCAGCCTGTACCTCGCCCACCCGTATGGGCTCCATGCGGTGCCTCGCGCCGGGGCACCAGGCCCATGTGTGGCAATGAAACTATCGGGCACCGCAGTGCCTGGCCTGGGACCCCACCGAGCTCCAGCCCCCCAGCCTGCTGGGTGGTCAGTGCCCGAGGGGCCCAGCCGCACCCCCAGTAGGGGGCAGCCCAGTGCAGGGGGCATCCTGCCATGGCAGGGCAGTGATCAAGTGCTTCTCTGGGCGTCTGTCTCCACTTGGCCCTGAGTGGGGGTTTGTTTCCCAGCGAGCGGCGGGGCCGTCCGGCTGCAGCAGGTAACTCTACCCCTGGTCACGGTGAGCCAGTGCCAGCGATACTGGGGCAGCAGCATCACCAGCTCCATGCTCTGTGCTGGGGCGGCCGGCGCCTCCTCCTGCCAGGTAAAGATCTGTAATGTCACCCTCACTGGGGGTGTTGGGCACAGGGCAGGGTGGGTGGGGGAGGGGCACAGGCCAGGTGGGTAGAGGATGGGCGAGGGACACAGGGCTGGCCGGGCAGGAGAGAGGGAAGGGCCCAGCCCAGGGTGGGTAGAGAATGGGGGAGGGGCACAGGGCAGGCTGATGGGGAGGGGTACAGGGCAGGGTGGACGGGTGGGGGAGGATCACAGAGCAGGATGGGTGGGTGGTACAAGGCAGGGGAGGGGAAGAGACACAAGACAGGCTGAGTGGAAAGGGGGAGAAAGGTGTGGACGGCACCCTCAGCAAGTCTGCAGATGACACTAAACTGGGAGGAGTGGTAGATACGCTGGCGGGTAGGGACAGGATACAGAGGGACCTAGACAAATTAGAGGATTGGGCCAGAAGAAATCTGATGAGGTTCAACAAGGACAAGTGCAGAGTCCTGCACTTAGGACGGAAGAATCCCATGTACTGCTATAGACTAGGGACTGAATGGCTAGGCAGCAGTTCTGCAGAAAAGGACCTAGGGGTTACAGTGGACGAGAAGCCGGATATGAGTCAACAGTGTGTCCTTGTTGCCAAGAAGGCTAACGGCATTTTGGGCTGTATAAGTAGGGGCACTGCCAGCAGATCGAGGGCCGTGATTGCTCCCCTTTATTCAGCATTGGTAAGGCCTCATCTAGAGGACTGTGTCCAGTTTTGGGGCCCACACTACAAGAAAGATGTGGAAGAGAGTCCAGCGGAGGACAACAAAAATGATTAGGAGCCTGGAGCACATGACTTATGAGGAGAGGCTGAGGGAACTGGGATTGTTTAGTCTGCAGAAGAGAAGAGTGAGGGGGGATTTGAAAGCTGCTTTCAACTACCTGAAAGGGGGTCCAAAGAGGATGGCTCTTGGCTGTTCTCAGTGGTACCAGATGACAGAACAAGGAGTAATGGTCTCAAGTTGTAGTGGGGGAGGTTTAGGTTGGATATTAGGAAAAACTTGTTCACTAGGAGGGTGGTGAAGCATTGGAATGGGTTCCCTAGGGAGGTGGTAGAATCTCCTTCCTTAGAGGTTTTTAAGACCTGGCTTGACAAAGCCCTGACTGGGATGATTTAGTTGGGGTTGGTCCTGCTTTGAGCAGGGGGTTGGACTAGATACCTCCTGAGGTCCCTTCCAACCCTGATATTCTGAGATTCTATGGGCATAGGGCAGGGTGGGTAGAGGAGGCGGGAGGGGCACAGGGCAGAGTGGACAGGCGAGGGGAGGGGCACAGGGCAGGGTGGGCGGGAGAGGGGGAGGGATCTCCCCATAGCCCCTCGCCCCCACTCAGCTAGCACCCTGGGGGGCCCTCTCCCTGCCAATGCCCAGGCACTACCTCCCTCTTGCACTGGGCCCTGGCACAGTGTCGCCTCAGTCCCGCTCTCTCGCCAGGGGGACTTGGGTGGCCCGCTCGTGTACCTGAAAGGGGGGGCCTGGACCTGATTGGGATCGTCTCCTGGGGGACCAGCAACTGCAACGTCCAGGCGCCCGCCGTGTACGCCCGAGTCAGCGCCTTCCGCACCTGGATCGACAGCATCCTGGCCTCCAACTAGCGCCCGGCTGGGTGGAGCCTCCCAGGGCCGCGACACGCTGCTGCAGAGCGCCCAGGAGCATGGGCAGGGTTGGCCTGGGCCCGCAGGCAGCTGCTCAGGGCCCTGGGCTGAGCCCGGGACTTCCCCCTGCGGGCTCTGGACAAAGGAATAAAGGGCTTGTTCCGTGCAGCCAGAGTTTTGTCCAGCTCCTCTGTGCGCAGCCCCTGCAGTGCCAGGGGTGTCTTGGCTCCCCACGCTCAGCCCCGCGCTGTGCAGGGAGGGACCCGGTGCATGAGGAGCCTGGGGCAACGGAGCCAGCTGGGGGGGGTCACAGGTGAGACCTGATCCTCCGCCGTCTCCGCCGGCCCCAGCACGTCACCCACATGCCCTTCTCCCTCTGGGGTCCGCCAGTCCCAGCGTGTCGCCCGCGTGCCCTTCCCCAGCTGGGGTTTGTCAGTCCCAGCGTGTCACTTCCTCCTGGGGGTCCGCCAACCCTAGCGCATCACCCAGGTACCCTTCCCCCTCTGGGGTTCGCCAGTCCCAGCACGTCACCCATGTGCCCTTCCCCCACTGGGGTTTGTCAGTCCCCGCATGTCGCTCGAGTGCCCTTCGCCCTGGAGGTCCGCCAGTCCCAGCACGTCGCCCGTATGCCCTTCCCGGGGGTTCGCCCATCTCAGTGCATTGCCAGGTGCTCTTCCTCGGGGGGAGGGCACCCCAGCGTGTCACCCGCATGCCCTTCCTGGGGGTCCACCAGTTTCAGTGCATCGCCCATATGCCCTTCCCACGCTCAGTCAGAAGGAACCACTGAGCCAGCTGGGGGACAAGCCAGGACCAGGGACCTGCTAACATGGCTCCCACATTTACTACCACATTACTTGTCATTGCTTGACAAGATAGCAGGGCTGGCTGGTAAAAGGAACTGGGCGGATACTGTATACGTGGGTTTCTCCAACGCATCAGGCTCAGTACCACATGACGACATTATGACACTGTCCAGTCAAGTCCCAGTGTGTGTCCCATCCTGAGGCCTCATGGCCACACAAATGCACAGCTTAGAAACCCGTCTGGCTCACCTGTGTGGAGTTACAATAATGTGCGTAGTCGGGGAGAAGCACGTCTGTGAATGCTCATTCACCATAAGAGGTGTCACCTCCTCTCCAACACAAAGGTCTACAGCCATCAGACTAGCCCTTGTGCACAAAAGACTTGGCTGATTGCTTCCCCACCAGCCTGGAGGAGGGGATGGGCCCATGTCCTATCATGCTGGAGGAGGACAATAAAAAAGGAGAACTTACTATTCCTGTGCTGCTTCAACTCTGAGGGCGAGGGTTTCTAAGCATAAGCAAGGAGTCCCCAGCTGCTTTGCCTGGATTAGCCCTAGAGGATATACAGGGTCTGCTTATTAGAGTCTTCTTCCACAGGCAGAGCCAGGACCCAGCTCCCAGAATCCTGGGGCGGGGCAGGGGTGTCCTTCCCCGATAGGCAACAAGAGAGCAGAGCAGAGGAGCATGGGAAGGTCCGTGCCCTGCAGGCTAGTAGCTACACACTGGTGTCCCTGCTGGGAATGAAACCATCAGGCCAGAGCAAGATGACTGCTCGCGTTTGGCAGAGATATGGAGGGATAGAAGTGGGGGCACAGGATCGGGGCCAGCCTGGGAGATGAGCAAAGGACTGCAGCTATCTCACAACATCTTCCTTGCAAGACCCGTCAGCTCCCAGCTTGCCATGGACCAGACGTCTTTGGGCAGCTAACTGCCCGTCTGCGAAAAGCAGCAGGAAGGCGTTGGGGCCACCTCAGGGAGCAAGCTTTGGACAGGTTCCTTTAACATCTCCGGAGAGAGGAGAATCAGGCCGGAGAGCTGTCCGGCAGGACCTAGGGGCAGGACCGATTCAATGAGACACCCTGGGGAAAGGCAGCTAACGGCTCCAAGGCAAACCCAGCAAGCAGCAATGACCGAGACACAGGTACTAATGAAGGCAGGAGATTGCAAAGGCCTTGCGCTGGAGGGCTGCGTAGACAGTCGCACCAGGATGGGGCCAGCACCTCTCTCTAGGGCTGTGCTGCAGCTCCACCTGGAATGAGGGTCATGCCTTGGCCCCCTTTACCAGAAGGGGCGACAGAACGGAGGGAGCTCGCCGAAGAGCAGCCTCCATGAGCGGGGGGCTGGCGGGATGAGAGATGAGGAGACAAGGAGCTCAGGGCTGAGGTGAACCTTGGACTTGGTCAGGGTGACCCAGGAGCAATGGGATCAAAGCAAGAAGGGGAGCTCCATCGATTGGAGAAAGGCCTCTCCTAGCCAGCTCTGGCTGGCTGGGGAAAGTGCCCCATGGGAAGGGTGGAAGATTAAGTCAAAACTCCGTGTTGCTGGCTAGAGCTGCTCGTGGACAGCAGGTTGTCTATTAGCAATAATGGTGAGCACCCAAAGATCTGCTGGGCACTTCTGCAAACACACAATCCTAGGTCCTGCCCGGATAGCATGAAGAGTACGTTGAAAGAGACCCAGCTCCCAGAGGCTTTCAGGGAGAGAAAGGTGCCTCGCTACCTTCGAGACCTTTGAAGACCTCACCTCTACAGGCCTTCCCTCCGCTGCCAAGGGCTTGGTTGAAGACAGCTTACAGAAATGGCAACCACTATTATTTTAATGGGGACAATGCAACATTTCCTTAAGAGAAGGTGCAAGGTCGCCTGGTAAAGGCCCCCCGACTCACTCCTGCACCTGGTGTGTTTGGGAGAGGAGTGGGAGCGCAGGGAAATGCCCCAGGTGAACATTGCTCTTAACCCCAAAAATACATTCAACAACTGTAACCCCAGAAAAGTCCCCTCCTTTGGGTGTCCAGCAGAGAGCAGGCCCCAGCCAGGGAATGAGGACAAAAGGTTTATTGGATACACCGGATACATTTACACATTTAAACAGACTGAATACACAAAATAAATAATTCTACACACTCATTTTAACATTACAGGTTAATTACCATGGATCAGATCTCGCTCTACAAGAGATTCCTTAGTGTACAAAAGGAGTCAGAGACAAATCACAGAACCGGATACTTCTCAAGACAAACAGTGCATCCTTCTGAGAGGAGACAAAGTGGGACATGAAGTGAGTACCTTCAGCAGCTCCTACCCGGCGAGGGAAGACCTGGCAACAAAATCGGAGCCAGCGCATCAAGACCTCCAGTCCTGAGGCTTCCAAGAGGCATCTTTGTGTCATGAAAGGTAAGAGGAAGGATCACAGCATCTTCAGGTGTGTTCGCGGTGGGCACTCCACCTAATCAGTACCTACACTTGGGCCCAGATTTCTTCCACAGTCGAAAGGCAACCACAGTCCGAAGTTCTCCGAACAGCAGTCAGCAGCTTGTCTGGCACCAAGGAGAGACTCTACAATATGTTGTGCATAGGACGACAAAGGGAAATGCATATGGAGAAAGGAATATCGGCGGGCTGGCAGTGGCCTCTCCTCCCAGGCGCTCTTCGCCAACGGAGTGGTCAGAGCTGCACTGGGCACGCAAGACCATCAGAGAACACCCTTCCTATTGCACGTCTTTGGCAAGGCCTCCGCTCAGTAATGCACACATCCGACGCAGAGGAAGATGCCCCTGTAGCGTTTAAGGGCTGCATCGTTATCTAGGCTTTCTGGGGGTGGGGATGAATAGTTTGGACGAAGCGCCAGGAGCCCCGTGATAGGGAGAGCATCAACATAGTCCATAGAAAGTCTGGTAGGAGGCACCAAATAGCACAGGCACTTAGTGATAGTTTTTCAAGAGATACAGATCTGGAAACCGCAAGGGCAGGTGTGACACACACAGAGATGCCCACCAGGCACACACAACAGCCCTTTCAGGGTGCAGTAAGGAGCAGCTTCCTGCAATGCTTTCCAAGTGCTTGATTCCCTAGGAAGTCACTGTTGGCTCCCATCTCTTCTAGGCGCACACTATTACGGGTTTTTAATATTACAGCAAATCAGATGCATGTAAGCGATCAATCAAAAGGCAGAGTTTGCAGGAGGACGTCATGCAAAGCTTGCAGGCTGGTTGGTTTGCATAAGGGACATGAGGGGTTATATTCTGACATGAAGCTATCTTCTTCCTACCAGGTTCAGAGATGATCTGTGGGCCCGAGCTGTGACCAGAGACAGGGTTCCGGGTGGGCACTCTGGTAGCAATACATGAATTGTTACTGATCCTGGCCCTTCCCATCCTACCGTAAATGTTAATGAGAGCAGGGTGCCCCTAAGAGAGGCCATGTGCTCCCCTGAATGGGCAATGCATGGAGGTCCCAAGAGTGGCGTGGGCTGGTTCTTCAAGACGTGGGCCAGATCCTCTGGTCTGTCACTGTGCTGCTCAGACATCCCATAACGACTGAACTTTGGCCAGCGGTTGGCAACAGGCAATTCCTCTTGTACCCTCTGTTAGCGTGAAACTGTCAGAGGTGACACAGCGTCTTCCTATACCAGCTGCTCCCCCGTCATGGCAGAGCAGAGCTCTGTCCACCTCTTCTCCCCCGGCATGGCCACAGGGAACAATCTGCCCCTACAGCTGTACCTTGGCATCTACAGCAAAATACTGCAGGGCAGCTTTAATGGGGATAGTCAAAGAGCTGGCTGCACCCTGCACATTGTTAGCGTAGGATCTGATGAAGGCATGAGAGAGAGAGAGAGTCTGCTGTCATGCCCAGACTGGCCACAATCATTTTGGGGGCCACTTAAGGACATTAGAAACTCTCCTTTCATTGTAGGGCTGGGTTGCTAGAGAAGAGCATGTCCGTGTGCCCGGCTTCAGCCTCCCCACAGCCCTAATACAGTATGTCAGGCATCAGTATTTCAACCAAACATGTCCACGTGGCAGAGCTCAGAGTCCAAAATGTGGACAAGGAGCAGGATGAAGGAGGAAGGAAGAATCAATGGAAAGTCACCAGAGAAGACATTAGAAGAACTAGAGAACACATACCCCAAGGTCTGGAGACCACCAAGCCCAAAGGGGTGAGAACGTCTCCAAGCTGATTGTTCCCAAACCTGTTGCGGGAACTTCATTGCAGCTGGTTTCCAAGTCACCACCCAAAGCAGCAGGCTAACACCCCTTAGCAGATCCCACCTACTTCTTAAACCTGTGAAGCTCCTGAGAACAGAGGTCATGCCTTCCTCTGTGTTTGCACAGCTCCGAATACAACGGGGCCCTGAACCTGACTGGGGCCACTGGGTTCTACTGCAATCTGAATATTACAGAAGATATCGCCATTATTTTGGAATACTTCATGAAGCAGCACTGGCCTCTTCCCCATCCGCTTGGCATTTAGCTGTGTGGCGTTGCATTGGGAGGAGGCAGTAGAAGACTAATCATGGCGTTCCTGATCATCTTGGCTAATAGCCATTTTTAACCCACTTATAATTTTGGCCTTCACAAGTAATTCTTCGAGTAATTTTGTATCAACTGCAAAGTTTGCCTCCTCCCTATTCACCCCCTTTCCCAGATCATGGATGAATGTGTTGAACAGCACAGGTTCCAGTATAGATCTGGGGGGGGACACCGTTCTTTACCTCTCTCTAGCGTGAAAACTATTTATTCCAACACTTTGTTTCCCATTTTTTAACCATGATAGGACCTTCCCTCTTATGCCATGACTGCATAGTTTGCTTAAGAATCTTTGGTGAGGGACTTTGTCAAAGGCTTTCGGAAAAGTCCAACTCCAATACATTCATAACTGGGATCCAAAGCTGCATCCTCTTTGCAACCCACCTGCTGTTCTCCTTGGAAGCCCTTTGTTATTTCCACTAATGCTCCAAAATATGCAGGATCCAATAGATAGCATTCTGCGAAGCCAGATCCACCTCCCCCGAAAGAGCAAGCAAGCAGACTCCTAGTGAGAGTGAAGAGACCATTTCACAGAGTATTGCTAAGTTCCAATAGACAGACACGTGTCTTTCCCGTCACTCCTTAGAGGAACATTTCCCGCGGAATAGGGTGGAAAGCAGAAATTTGAGAGCTGGTCCGAGGAGAACAATGTATTAGGTCACCAGTCTCTGCTTTTCTCCTCACATCCTGTGAGATTTCTGCCACAGGGCAGAACCAGTTGAATGCTGTTGTTCACTGGTAGGCAATGGAAGTCTGAACAGGTCCTATTCAGCCAGCTTCCTGCCTTTGCCCATGTGACCCGTACGTGGCAAGTGGCTGCTCTTCAGACCTATACCCATAATCACATGAGGAGAAGGCAACTTGTCATTCCGTAGGCACTACTCTCCTGCTTATAGGAGGAGCAAACAATGCCATGTGACTTAAGTGACCAATCACACATCAAGGATAATGAATAGCAAAGCAGCCAAAGTGAAGTTTTCAAACAACCCGCTGGCTAAAATTCGTTCCCACACGCAGTTTGCTGAGCAGAGAGAGCACATTTGTAAAAATCAATGATTCGGGAACGAACGGGACACGTTCATCTGAATACGAATAATCCAGCCACTTCCACCCAGGGAAGGGGGCATGGTTGGGCAGAAAAACCTTTTCAGGTGCAAAATGCAACATTCACAAGCTAACATTCTCCTGGTACAGGTGGAAAGAGGGAGGCAAGGAGCACACTGCCCTTCTACCCCTGTATTAGCCCCTCAGATAACCAGCTAGCTACCTTCCCTATTTGTGCAACTCCACAAGCCTAGTACCTTAGGACAGCAGACACTGGGGCACACGTGGATAGAGGGCGGCTATCAGAGACGTCAAGTAGCGTAACTAATGATTCTGCTCAGACATCTGAGAGAGCCCAGTGGCAGACAGAAATACGCCCATCTAGAATTCAAATGCTAGTGTATCATAACTTCTGTGCCAATGGCTGAGCACATCTGGCCAAGAATCGTTCCCTGCCTTGCCAGTCCAATATGCTGCTCTGCTATGGACGACGTCCAGTCAGGGGACAGGGCAATATAATCTGGACAGTTTTGCCAAAGGAATAAGAAGGGAGATGCTCTCATGTTAGAGACAGGAATTCTTCAAAGGCTTTGACAGCTCTGTCTGATCTGATTGAAAACACCCCCCCGCCCCCTCAACCTCACCAAGTCCCCTGCGTACCAAACATGGAGCTGCCTCTTGTAACCATAAGGAAACAAAATGTGAAGAGCTCTCTCTGCAAGATGGGATACTGTGGTTTGCCACTAGGTGTCACTCTAACTTCAGTCACATTTCACTCTGAAATGCAGGGAGAGGGACAGCTTCCTGAGCAGGAGATTTCTCTCTGGGTAGAGTGCACCCCAGATAGCTCACAGACAAGCGAGAAGCAGACCTCAGCCAGGGCACAGATACACAATCACTGCGTTATTTAGGAGATTATTCAGTACCAGAGCAAGTGTCCCAACCTCACACTAGGCCAAATCTCAAGAATCCTAGTTAAGAGGGAAAAGAGGGAGACAGGGAAAATGCACACAGGGACTCCTAGGCAGGTTGTGGGGGGGAACGCGGGCAGTGTTTAACCTGTGAAATCCACAACTGAGACATTCTGAAGGCAGAAACTCCAGAGTCTCAGGTCAGCTGGAGAGAGCTGAGATGCCTGTGTGAAATCTACAAAGGCAGAGAGTCCAGAGAGTCTGAGAGGCAGAATTCCAGCAGAGCAGATCACGGGCAAGTGCACAGCAGACCCACTGGCCTCCTTAGCAGAACTATCTGTGACCACAGCACATTTCCAGAGACAATCCAGCCCAGGCAACTTTTGTAACCAGCACTCAGCTCATGGGATCCTGCCACTAGCTTCTCCTGGGGAGTGGGAAGGCAAAGTAAATAAAAAGGGACAGGAGATTTTTTGAGGTTCCAAGAGGAACGTGGACTCTCTTCCTCCAGGAAATCACCATCATCCCCTTCTTTGCTTACATCTGGCTACTGTCTAGGCGTAAGCGTGCTAGAACGAAATGGGGGTGAACCACCTAACTGGAACCAAGAGGTGGAAGGCCAACACAATGATCTGCACTGCTCTTGTGTGAGCCCAAGTGTACTCGGAGGTTTCCCACAGAAAAGACAAGGTTATTTCAATGAGAATTGGAGCTCTGCTTACAAGAAGCCCAGAAGGAGTGTGGGATTAGCCTGGCTCTCTTTAGAAGGACACTAATCAAACCAGTGAGAGGCCTGTTGGCCTTGGATCACAGCCTGGGTCATGCCACCACACAGCGTCCCACACACCTCTGAAAGCCAGACAGACCTTGGTGAGTCAGCGTGAGGCTCACCAGAACTGGCTTTGTGCAGTACTGACACGGCCTCTATAAAAGCATTTGGTGTCCCAAAACATATTAGGCCCTACATCTGCTGTGAGTTACGTCACATGGGACCTTTCCGGATGACTCAATCGCCGAGGAGATGGGCTCTGAAGAATAACGGCTGCCAAGAAGACTCTCCTGGGTGAGACAGATGTTCCCACAGGTTCTGTCCCAGTCAGGAACTGAGTGGGGAGGGATTAGACCAGAACTCAGCATGTGGCAATCTGGCCTTTTCTGCAGCTTCATTTATCCTACGCAAGGGAGGAGAAAGGCTCTGGAAGGGCTAGTGGGGAAAGCAGTGGTCTGGGACCCTGAAGATAAGGGTTCTAGTGCCTCCTAGCCCAAGGCCATGACTCTGCCTTAAGTCCAAAGAGGAAAACAAGGAGCCAAGTGACCCCTGACGGAGCGGGGAGTGCCTGGAGCAATACTTCCCGAGGCCTGGCATGTGTTACCAGGGCTGATGCTCCAAGCCGAGTATCTGGTAGGAAGGCTCCCATCCCAGTGTTAGCAAGGAGTTTCTCTGGTAACATGACTGCCTCCATGCCACTCCCATGTGCACACCGTAGTCTGCCATGAACCTATCCCAAAGGCGGGCCTGGGGTGCCAAGCAGATCAGGCACTGGCAGAATCAGCGAGTGGGTAATGGCTGGGGCAGTCAGTTTTGGCCTGGTAACATGGCACAGTTGGAACCATCCATCTGTCGGGTCCGTGGTACACCACTAGGGTGAAGAATTCACAAACCTCAACCCCAGCGGCAAGAAGGCACACAGGCTCGCCTCCGAGGACACCAGCACCAACCTCGGCTTCCACTTGTCCTCATGCTTTCCGCCTCAAAACGTGCCCAAAGGGGCCTCTCCTGACACCTCCGCACCCTCCCTTTGCGCCTGCCCCAGTCCCTCTGCACTGGCTCACACTGTTACACAGGGGTGGGGGGACCTGGTTTGCTTTAGAAAAAAAAGACGGTTGTAGGCGTCCTGCGAAGCGTCTTGCTCCTGCAGGATTCTCATCCTCTCCCCTCCCCGCAGTTAGGGCAAAGGCGAACTGCGACTGCAGGCGATCTGTGCTCCAGGCCGCCAATACCTCAATCAATCCTTAACCAGCATGAGTAACCTGTGCCGCTTCCACAGGCACCGGGGCCCTGGGGGGAACCTCTCTACTTCATGTTCCTCACTGAGTCCCAGCAATTCCAACCCGAGCTGGGCATGTGACTCCCACCAGCAGTGGAAAGGCATCCTCGAGTCCCATATAAATACTGTCCGCGCACATACAGGGACTTAACATTCTGGAATCAATAAATAACTAAAGGCAGACAAGCTCCTGGGCTGGGGAGGGGGCTCTTCTCTTCCCATGGCTCCCGAATTTGCTGAATACTTGAGGCCCTGAACTTTGACCTTCACTCTGGACCTGAATGAGCACAAGGAAGGCTTTCACTGCTCCACTTCCTGCATCAGGCTCTGAAACGCGGCCCACCCGTTGTGGGGTGGTGGGGTGCAAAGGTTCCATTTTTCCCCATCTCCGTGCACATGGAGGGTCGCTCCCGCAGGGGGAGCCTGGGTGTTCCCCGCCGAGCGGGAACGCTGCACGCCTGCACCAGAGGAAGTGCACCTGGGAAGACAGCTAGCCGTTTCCCGTTGAGTTCTCAGCCATTGTACTGCTGCTGGTAGCGCAGGTTGAGCTCCCGCAGCTCCCGTTCCCGCACCCGCCGTGACTTATTGGATTTGGTGGAGCGGCTGGAGCGGGTGGACTGGGCCGATTTGGTGCTCTGGCAGCGAGAGGACGCCCTCTTGAGGAGGTTCTGAGAGATGGAGCGATGCAGGTTCTTCATGGACGAGGAGGCTGCCATGCTGACGACCCAGGGGTGCTTTAAGGCTTGAAGAGCCGTCATTCTGTCACCGGGATCCACCGTGAGCAGGCGATCAATGAAGTCCTTGGCCAGATTGGACACGCTGGGCCAGGGCTGAAAAATTAAAAGGAAACGGTGAGAACACGATATTCCCCATGACTTTGGTAGACGAGCACCACCCCTCCCTGCCCAAGGAGGGCCAGCCACGCCCCTCAGTGCCGAGCACTGATTTATTTCACTTGTAGGCATTCCCAGGGCACTTCTCTTCTCCCACTTCCCCTCACTCATCCATCCTCGAGTCCCGAAGTTATAACTAGCGAGGAGTCACCCCCACCAAATGACACCGCCGAATGGGCTACCGGAGTCCACTGCAGATCACCCCTCCTCCTCTGGACTCTGAGCCCCAAAGACTGAAGGCACCCGCCGGATCCTGAACTCTGTTCCCCTGCTTTGCGGGCCACTGGCCCTTACCAACACCACACGTATTTGGGCCTGGCTCTCAGCTGGCATGAATCAATATGGCCCCCGTAGAGCTATGGCGGAGGATGCGACCCCTTTACCTATATATTCCAGGGTAGTGCTCTGAGCCAGGGTCACAAGCCTTTCAGGATGTTGTTTCGTGGGGCACAATTTCTTTAAAACTGACACACGTCCATTTCAAACACCCCTGACCCTGCTGATCCCCCCGCTACCTCCCGCCACGACAGCTATCTGCTCTGTGTCGTCACACCTCCAACAGATTCTCAGAAAAGCCACTCTCCATTCTGTATAGTCAGAGTCCCCGCTCCCCTGAAATTCATCTTCCCCACTTGACACAGGCCACTAAATGTTCGTCAGCAGGGTCAGCTGAATGATTTGTTGTGAACAATGGCTCCTGTGAATTTAGCCTTTTTCCCGCCCACTGGTAGCGTGTGATTTCTAGAAATATGTTCATTTTTCCGTTCTGGGGATAAATAATTTATCTGACCAAATTTCAGCCTATGAGAGTTGTTAATGAATAACCCATGGCAAGTATCTGCTTGAGTGTTAGAAGCGTGGAATTCACCATGCAAACCGTGTGACTAAAGCATGCACAATTGTTTCTATTCCCTGATTACATGGCCTAGCCTTTATCCACCACTGTGCTTCCACCTGAAATTCTTTTAGTTGCCGCACAAAACAGACTGTGTTTGCTGATTAAACCAGTATTAGCCCCAAACATGCCTCCATGAACATAAAAACGTACCACACGTGATTGTCTGTCAATGCATGTTCCCATAACTCACTCTGCTCTTCTCACCAGTCGCGTACCTAAAAAATCTTAGGATAGACTGACGTAAATCAAAACTGAGGGGGTATTAATACTGTCAATATTTGCACACACTCTCTCACACCCGCATACAAACACCCCCCCCCCTCCATGCAATGTAAGACTGTGGCAGGTTGCTTCCAATTTCTCATGCCCCAACGATGTATTACGTATTTCCCTAGTCTTACTCTCTATTTTCAGATGTCCCCTTCTAACATGACAATTACAAAATTACAAATATTGATTCATGTTTTTAAGAACCCACCCAAGGCGTCCCAATCCCATCACACAAATGCCTGTTACTTTCAGGAAGTTACTCTGGCTTGAATGTGTGTGAATGACAATAGCTTTCAGGTCACTCAGAGTGCCGTGTTATTCGGATTTGGACAGCTCCAGCAGGAAAATGACTCAGCTCCTCACCCAAAGCTTTATGTCTGCCCAGTGCCGCTGTGAGCTAGCACCCAACCCCAAATGCACGCTGATGGCAAGATTGCACCTTTAGGCACAGGCCCCCTCTCCCCCCGGCAAAAAAGAGCCCGTAGCCTGCCCTGCTCCAGAAGGGTTGTGACTTGGACATGCCCTCACCAACAGTGACAATCCCTGTCCAGCTCCCCGCCTCATGAGGAACATAGCTAGTGAGCAGGAGCTGCGCCCACACCAAACTAAAACCCAGGACAAGGCAGGTCTTCAGCTGAGACTTAGTTGTACTCCCCTGCATGCATAAGACAGACCAGGCTCCAGGCTATCTGTGATATGAATACATTACTGGGGTTGACTATAGCTAAATGACAAAATATGTCACCGGTGAACTCAAATTAGCTGACAAATCACATACACATTCCAAAGACTGTGTTCAAGACAACAGCTCTTGTTGGAAATATGAGGAATTTTTGATCAGTAACATAGGAAGGAAAACCCACATCTACAAAACATTGCAATTTGAAAGAAATAGTGTGTAACCCAGTAAATAATTCAATACCCTTCCTTTCCCAGAAACGCACGGAAGTGCTGCCATGCAAGTTCATAGCATCACAAACACGTGCAGCTACTCCTGTTTGTAGTGCTTTATGCTATGTGCTCATATTTTTGTGTGTGACAAAATATGGTAACAGCACAAAATGGACAATTTTGAAAATTCCTTGTGTGCTGGAAGGTTAGGGGGACAGATGGTGAAGGACGTAGGAAAAAATTTGAGCAGAAATAAGGTGGAGGAGGCGGTGTAGCTGACGCATGATATGGGATAAAACTGAAATCTGCAGAGTCCATCAATGCAATGGCAGATCTATGAAATCACATAGATCTGTGATCTATAGACGGGGAAGGGGGCATCGCGGGGGGGGGCTCCCCGGGCAGAGGGAGGGGCACCGCAGAGCTGCCGCAGGGCTCCCTGGGCCAGGCGGGGACGGAGGGGGGCGCAAGGTGGAAGTTTCACCTAGGGTGCCAAATATCCTTCCACCAGCCCTGTGGACAGACATTAACTAATTTATCTCACTCTGTGCTCCCCCTGTATCTTTTGATCACTTTCACAAACTGTGATGGGAAGTAGATAACAGAAGCCCATAAACAGAACATACAGCAGAGAAGCAGCAGGCCCCCAAGTCCAGAGTTAAGCACACAGGCATCTGGAGCTCACAGGTTGCCTGCCATATTCAAGCTGTCTTCTGCCACCTAAAGGCACATCCCCGGTCACCTGGCAGACAGATCTGCTCTATTCCCTAAAAGAAGAGTCCTGGAAATTATTGAAACACAGCCATTCTCTCTCCAGCTGGGAGGCTTTAAAGGTAAGCCTCCTGCCCAACACCTGAGTGTCACATAGGTCAATTCAAACATCAATATTCAAGATGCATTTGGGCAATGAGATTGGGGGCTGTCATGCACGACTGTCACATGGACAGGTCACCTGGGGTGACCTAAGAGGTGTTCTGTCGTTCAGACAGGTTCAAACCCCAACGACTTATTCAAATTAAGAGGCGTTTGCCCAATGCAGAATGGGGGAACTAGGGAAGTGTCTCAGAAGAACATATTCTAAAAACAGGAACAAACATAAACTGGGTCATTTTCTGTCCTTTTAGAAGATGACCTATCTGAACAGGTACCATTTCATTGAAGAAATCTGTCAACAACCTCACTCTTTGAATAAGGAACTGGGGCTAAAAAGTAGCTAAGCTCGCGCGCAACAGAAGCGCCTGTTTCACCAAGCCAGTTACATTAAACCAAACAAAAACAAACTCCAAACAAAAGCAAATTGGATTTCTTATCCTTCCAATTATTCTACTTCCATCACTAACAGGGAGTATGGAGCACTCGTAATTAGAAAACTCTTCTGGTCAGCAAACACAAATCAGTTTATTGATCTGTTTATGCTACGGGAGGTTTTACCTGCTGTACTGTACATAGCTTTCATTTTATTTAATTAAACTCCTTTCTTTAAAAAGAAATAAGAATATATACTGCTGAGGCCACAAGTGAGAGGAATTTAGTATTTTCGCAGGTCCTAGTCCCTGGAGAAGTTTGTTCATTACGTTTGTTCATTTCACAGAAGTACCACACCTGCTGGCCAGATATCCCATTCCAGAATCACACACCACTGCTCCATACTCCACACAGCAGCACTCCCTTAGCTGGGCACTGGGGAAAGGAGCGGTGTGTTAAAACATAACACGCACATTTCAGTGAACCTGTTTTTTACCACTGCTTAGAACCCAGTGCGGACAAATGTTTAAAAACATGTGAGCAGGTTGTGATTAGCCCTCCGGGGACTCTAATTTCAGCACCTCCCTACTCAAGTCACTCCATACTTGGACCAGGTGCAAGGGCGGGAATCCTGGAAAGAGCAAGACACATTTAATCGTCTAGAGGGACTAGATGTAACTGATGACGGCTGAGAAACAGACTGATAAAGAATTGGGGTGAATTAGTAAAAGGGCAAGCGAAGAGAGCAACCAGTGATTTAACAGGGATCCCAGATCACGACAACATTTACAGTAATGGTCCCTGTTAGAGCTAAGCCCCGCACGCCCTTTAGTATAGTTATCTCCACAAAACTGCAAGCAGGTGGGGCAGGAGTCTTACCCCCACCTCACAGCTGGAAACTGAGGCATGGACAAACTCGCTGCCTAGGAAAGGAAGGGATGGACTGTGCACAGTGTGGAAAGTGCTAGGAATGAATTCCACTCACTCCTACCCAGAAGCCACCCAAATCTCCTCTACGTGTGGTGCTTGGCAGTAAGGCCTTAGGGAGACATTCACTGCGGTGAGCGATCCTGAGTCTCTGGGAAGAGCTGCACAGAGAGAACTCAATAGCACCAGTGCCAGGGACAAAACTAATGCATTTGCTTTACCTGCATCTGAATGCGTCTCATGGTCAGACCGCGGGGAGTGTAGAAACAGCCTCATACTTCGAGCACCCCCAATGCACACAGCAGGGATCTTCCCTCTGTCCCTCGCCAGCCAATGGGACTACTCACTTGAGTAAATGCCACTCAGCGTACGTTTTGCAGAATCAGGACCAACCAGTCTCCAACGCTGTGCCTCTCTCACTCAGCAGCGACTTTAGGGTAAGCACTCCCCTTCTCCAGTGACAGTGTGGCCTAAGCTAGTAGTTACAGCTGTCTGCACCAGGTCAGGACCCTCGAGTTCTGTTCCACGCTCTGCGTGGACTTCCTGTGGCCCTTGGCTTCCCCATTTGTAAAATGAAACAAAAAAGAGGGGTTCTGCTCAGTTACCCTTTGTGAAGCACTCCGAAATTCTGAGCTGAAAGGTTCTGTAGAAGGGCCTATTATCGTTTCTTTTCAGTGTGCTTCTTCCACAGTCAGTATCTTAATTTCCCCCTCTCCCCGCATCTCGCGTGTCTAAACTTCCTTGATTCCACGGTCAGGGCTTAGCTGATGCCACAGTAGCGCCACAGCTAGGAAAAGTGAGCTCACCTAGCTCCTTTCGCTTTCCTTTGGCACCCATCACTTCCTAGGTAATTAGATCAGCAGAGCGAGGTCCTAATGAGCCTCACGTTCTACTCCTCTCCCTGCTCTGCCTGGCGTATCTAGAGCTACATACAATGTACTGCAGCTAAAAGGACATTTAAGTTGCAAAGACAGGCCCGTAAAAGTTAGGAAATGACAGCATTAAGGTCATTAATCTTAATTAACAGTAATTCGGCAATACAATACATCACAGGGGAAGTCTATGGCCGATCAGAAATAGATCCCAGCTGTCCCAGGTCCCACTCTAATTAAAACTGAATCCACTGTATCAGAGACCTAGGGCAGATTCTAACTCCCCATTTGATAATACAGGTGCAGAAGAGCCTTGATGGAAACTCCCCCAGCGCAACAGAACTGCTGAGATAGGCAGCACTATTCTGCCTCTTCTATCATAGCTCCGAGCTCAGGAGCACAGCAGAAGAGAGATGGGAAGCGCCCAGAGAACTGGGTTGCAGAAGCCCACAGTTATGTAAAGCTGCCATAAGTCAGAGCAACTCCTGGGGCTGCTAATTTGCTCTGGGAGGAGCCGCACTGGCCCCAAGATCAGCTCAGGACCTGGTAAGCACAAAGGCGGCTTCTCTCCTCCCCACCTCTTCCTCTGAGCCTCTCAAATGCTTAGAGTCCAGCGCCGACTTCTATTCCCAGAGCTGCCAGAAGGGACCCTGTGCAACCCCTCAGTTACCACACCTGTACAATGGACAGTGTGACATGCTCGCCTCCCAAGGCTCTGCTCACCTATAAAGGCTGCAAAGTGCAGACAACCATTAGCACCAGTCAGTGAAGAGCTGAGACTGGAACTCACAGAACTCTTTCCCCAGTGGGTCACAATAGGCAAACAGAAGGGTTAGGCCCCCAGGATCAGCTGAACGGGGAGGGAAGGTTGGGGGACCACTAACACCAAGCCAGGGGCGAGAGCTCACTCTACTTGTAGCAGGAAGAACTGTAGTCCCCCTAGTGAGTCCCTCTGAGTTTAGCCCATGGGGGAAGGCAGGGTTTAAAGAGCCAGCAGCTGCTGTGGCATTTCCCCCCCATCTGCTGTACCAGCTTGGGCCTGGAAACATGCTCCGTGAGGCTGGAGTAATAGGGATTTCTGTGGGGTTGGCACATACGCATTGCAGATGGAACACTCCCAGATTTCAGACTCTGGGCATATGCAAAGAGTGACTTCCGGAGACTTACAGCTCAGTCAAATCTGGGTAGATTTTCACTGAGTCAGCAAAAGGCACCTCTCTGACCCCAAGACTTGACCATAGCCAGACTTCAAATTCCTGCTCCAAACACTGGAGGTGGCAGAGTTCTTCAAAGCAAAGCGGGAGAAATTCGCATTGGCCTTTTTTCCAAACCTTGTTCAAGTTGAACCACTTTTTTGCTGAAACTTTCAAAGCCAGTTTTAGGCAGGGGGCAGACATAGAAAATTTCAGCTAGAACCAGTGAAGTTTAGCCAAGTTACCAACAACTGGAAACAGGGGTTTCTAGTATAAAGCAATGGGCAACCGTAAGTTAAGCACTGCTGCCAGGCTTTCTGATGGTGGAGAGTCACATAAGCATATCCTGAAAGAGCTCAGATTCCGGACTAATCTCATCTCTTCTGGAAGTTCGTTCTTCAAACAATCGGTACGAAAAGGACAAACTGTTTCCCTCTGATAATTCTTAGTGTTCTCCTATACTGATACCTCTGAAGTTAATCATTCGAAATACATTGAAATAGTGGGTGCGTGAGTGTGTGGAGCATATTGCGCTGATGGAACTTCACAAGCTATAGACACACAGTCAGGCACACAACCACAGGAACAGGCTGGTGTACGCGGCAACAACAGCAGGGCCGCTAATAACCACCAGCGGGATGTCTAGCTTCACCACAGACGGCTGCACTGCTCCCATTTCACCAATCAGCGCTGATCTCTTGGTTTAGCAGCGTCTCAGGTTTCAGCAGAATCCATACAAGAATTAAGTCAAGATAAAGAGTGAATTGGGACCCGGGGCATTCACACACAGCAGCAGAGAGGGGTGTGTGTAAAAGGTACAGAGGAGGGAGAGAAAGGGAAGGACCAGCTACAACTAGGTTGAACCACACGCTCGAAAATTCCAGAGCTCAGACCCTTTTATGAGAGATCCCCTAAAAACACCACAGCTTAGAAAGGCTAACAGCTGCCTTGTGTCTGCACTCAACTCATGCTAGAAAGGATCTTTTCACATAAGTTAAGCAGGGTCTAGCTTGTTCAGTATTTGGATCAGAGACCTCCAAGAAAGACCCAAGTTGACCCGACCCCCACCCAGAAAACTCCCAGTCCCCCTGCCCGGCTCCCTCCTCCACTTCCTGTGCCCATTGCTCCTCAGCTTCAGGGGAAGGGATCCCTGTACAGAGAGCTGCTCCCCCATGCACCCAATCCCCAGACATCCAGATCCTCTCATACCTGGAGACCTTCCTGCCAAGCCTCACCTCCTCCACACTCAGAACATTCCCGATGAGCCCCAGTCCCACTGGTAAGACACTGGAGAGCTACCAGCAATGAAGCAGTTTACCCTGCATCCTCACTGCAAAGCGGGCGGGTTACAAGCCTGAGCAAAAGCAGAACTCTGATTTTAGCCTCTGGCCCCAAGCAGGCCAGCTAGCCACGTGCGTGCATGCTGTACCTATCACTAGGAGCTGTTAGTCAGAGCCACTTTAAAGCTGCAACAAAGACAGACAGACCCTAAACACCCCAGCCGGGCACTCTGCTACGCATGCGAATTAGTGAAAATCTAACTCTGCTACAGTAATGGAAACTCAAACACAAAAGAATTGAGCCAGGGCAAGAGAATCAGAAAGTGAGCCAGCTAGAAACAAAAGGGAAACAGCCTAGTGAGATGCAAAGGAGTCAAACAAAACACAGCTGAAAGTTGATTGTTTAAATCCTTTCTAATTTAGGGTGTAACAGGAGGAAGGCAAAGGTTAATGTGTTTGGGGTTTGCTTTTACCTCGACAGTGTCCCTTGATCCCTGATTCACCAGTATTACTCAGCCATTAACAAGATTTTATAGGGCCTGGAGTTGCAGAAATGAAAATGTAATACTGTGTATTATAACAATGCCCATCTCTTCTCCCTCGGTGATGACTCCTGCCCTCCCTCAACCATCAAACAATTATGCCCAGTACCATAAACATCCAGCTTCCCTCAAGCTTCATCAGTCTCTCAAAAAGCAACCAAAATGCTCAGCTGTTGGTCCCCAATCTTCTTCATGGCCACACTAGTTTGCACCTATGGTTGTTACCTGGATGGAAAGTTGTATTAATATTTGTGGCAAGGGGACTGGGAAGAAAGATGCTGTACACAAATACATTCTTTTGGTATTTTTATCCTCAATAATTTGCCCACTTCTCCTTTGTTCTAATAATGGCTGCTTGAATCACATTAGCTTCTTTCCTGGGCTGCTGTTTCTCTGCTGAATACAGTGGAAGAAATATACCAGTACGTGCGGACAAACTAAGAATGGTTTTCAGAAGGGCACGAGATGCTCCACCCTCACGGTGGTTAAGATGCAACAGCCATCGGAGAAGACACCTAGAGATGAGCATGCTTTTCTGACCCACAGACACTGCAGGCCAAAAAATGAGTAAAAGCCTACTGACTTCAGCCCTGACATAAGTGGCTTGACTCCACTGAGTTTGGCCCGTCATATTTAACTGGGAACTGAAACAATCTAAACCATATTTTAGGACTCCGTGTGTATTAAAAGAAAGGATCCATTACCACAAAACACATGAAGATCAATTCCTATTTCACTTACCCTGCTGACTACCAGCTTCAGGATTCTGAGTTCCTGCAAGAACTGGACATAGCATAAGCGCCTATGGAAGTGAGTGCAGGGGATAGAGAGGACATTCCACAATAGGTACTTGTGATGTATCACTTCGTTCAGAGGAAAGCCTCAAACTCGGGAAGCAGCAGGGAGTGAAGGGGAATTGATTTTTCAGATGCATGCGTTGTTTTTAAGCCTGTGCAGATATCCTTTTACCGATCCAAGAGAGAATTATTTATTTACATACACAATATTTTCCGCAATATTCCACAGCGACGTAGGCCCCAGTCACACTGTGCACCTGGCAAGAGGCTACAGGATATTCTGAGTTTGTAACTGAGCGGATGATGTGGCTTAGGGAGTCGGAGATGACAGTTCCTCCAGTGGGAGAAAACTGGCCACTCACTTCAGCTAGCAGGCGTGCACAGAACCACCTGAATTCATCTGCACTCACTTTCTCTGAGATAAGGCATTAAAAGAAAAGAGAAAGCAGAAGCTAGAAGAAGTTTCAAGAGCAGCAGAGCATAGTGTGTTTGTCAGGCTGACCTCAGCTTTCCGCACTAGGCTGCGAGAGGCCTATTTTAGTCCTGTTGAATGTTCCAGCTCTCCAAAGAGCACGGTGCCTCTTCAGAGGAGAGCCCTTGGTCCGCTCGCTGCTTTACTGAGCCTCTCACTGCTTTATTAAAGCCACTACACGTTTTCACGAACATCTGAAATGTAAAAGCAATTCCTTTGTAAACCTATTTCTCCTTTTCCAGGAGGAGAGACTCGCATGTATTTAAGAACGACATTTCTTTCTCTCACAGAAAGTTTGTCTGGGATTTTTAGAACCAAGTATGTGTTTCTGTACACCTCTAGGCCTTAACTGCGATCTCTATTGTGCACTGGCTAATGTCGCTCACATAGAACAATCTCTTTCTGTACGAACAGCTGAAGGCTGAAACAGTGGGCTAGAGGCCCATATGCTCATTCAAGGCAGGGGGTGATGTGCAAAAGGTGGCTTCGATGGTTTTCGGCTGCCCTGGTCCTGATGTTGCTCTGTGCTTGCTGTCTTCATCATGTTGAGTTTGAACAGCCTGACAACAGCATTCTGAATTTTCAAGGGGTGAAAGAAAATTTACCCCTGCTTGGAAGGAAAAAAAACAAAAAATCTCCCTTCTTCTAGCACAGGGGTGGGCAAACGTTTTGGCCCAAGGGCCACACTGAGGTTCAAAATCATGTGGAGGGCCGGGTAGGGAAGGCTGTGCTCCCTCAAACAGCCTGCCCCCCCCCCCATCTGACACCCACCCACTTTCCACCCTGACTGACCCCCTCAGAACCCCCAAACCATTCAAACCCCTCCCCCCTGCTCTTTGTCTCTTGATTGCCCCCTCCCAAGACTCCCCCACTCTAACTGCCCCCCAGCACCCCACCCCCTACCTAGCCCCCCTCTTTCTTCCCTCACTGCCCCCTCCGACTGCCCTCTCCCGAGACCTCCCCACCCTAACCCCCACCCCAACCCCACCACCTAAGCCCCCCCTTCCTTACCGCAGCTCGCGGTGCTCCACCTGTCAGGCGCCCTGGGACTGCGGAGCCCTGCAGCTTGCTGCCTGCCTGTGCCCCAGCCCGGGAGCTCGGAGCCCCGTGGCTCACAGCCCGCCGCGCTGCGTCCGCCAGGCACCCCAGCTGGGGAGCGCGGGTCTGCAAGGTTGATGGCCTGCCGCACTCTGCTGCGCTCTGCCCTGCTGTCTCCGCCGGCCCAGCACCCGGGGTGGGAAGCGCGGGGCCCCACCGCTCGTGGCTCGCCGCGGTCCGCTCTGCCGGCTCACCCTGCCCACTGGCCCCAGAACTCACGGGCCAGATAAAAATGGCCGGTGGGCCGCATATGGCCCACAGGCCGCAGTTTGCCCACCTCTGTTCTAGCAAAAGATCCACAGATCCCGTCGAATGGGGGTTGAGCCCTTCCACAACTCAAGAGGCGGAAGCAGACATGTCAGTCATCCCATATAATTTGCGCTAACTCCAGCACTATCCACCAGATTGGCGAGAAGTGATCAATCTATTGGCGATCGATTTATCGCGTCTCTTCAAGATCCCCAGAGGGACGCCTGTCAACTCCGGAACTCCAGCTCGTCAAAAGGCTTAAGACAGAGTCGATGGGGGAGCCTAGTACCGACCGCTGCCACCATGAGGAAGGCAGATAAGTCGGCCTAAGATGCGCCGACTTCAGCTATATTATTCACGTAGCTGAATTTGCGTACCTTAAGTCGACTCCCCCCGTCCCCAGTGTAGACCAAGCCTCAGATTCCTTAGTGCAGTAGGTTACTGCAGAGCATCTATTCTGTCACCAGATAAGACAGCCACTAAGATATAGGATGAAAGCTTAATGTGTTCTGAGTGAATCTGTGGGAATTCCTCCTATTAAAAAGGAAATTTTCAAGTAAGCTTGCATACCTTTGTATGTACAGTGGAGTCCTTTACAATGGGATTTGCAAAGACTGTGGCCAGAAAGGGACAGCAGGATCCAATCTGATAACTGAAATATGCTTTTGGTGTCCTGTTGCTAAAGGCAGCTAGCATTTGTTGAGGGTTGCATATCTTGCCTGTATAATTATTTATATTATAGGATCTAGGAGCCCAAGTCATGAACCAAGACCCTCAGAACAAAAAGATTGTTCCTGCCACCAAAGAATTTATAATCTAAATATAGGGTGACCAAACAGCAAGTGTGAAAAATCGGGACAGAGGGTGGGAGGTAATAGGAACCTATATAAGAAAAAAAACCCAAAATCAGGACTGTCCCTATAAAATCGGGACATAAGTAGTATTCTCAGCACACCAGGGGTCTAAACGGTTGTCAAGTTCTTTGAAGGGATCTCAGCAAAGGACAGTTGGAAGGAGGGCAATGAGATAGCTGTGAAGATGTTAACAAGGGTGAGGGGCAGCATCAGAGAAAGTATGAAGGTAGTTGTTTGAAAATTTAACAAGTGGGCAATGAAGGCTGGCTGCGGCATCATGGATCGACTGGAATGGGGAGGCAGCATTCTCACAGTGAATGAGAGAAGATAGTTTGTTAGGGGCCTTGAAAGTAGGGGGACCATATGTCCTGTTTTGGCCGGGATAGTCCCTTTTTTAAACCCTGTCCTGGCTATCCTGACCTTTTTGGCAAAAGTGGGCATTTGTTCCATTTGCTCTTGCCAACTGGATCAGTTCACAAAAGCAAATGGGACAAAGGTCCACTTCTGTAAAAAAAAAAATGGAGTGTGGAGGAATAGGGGGACAAATGACGAGGTCAGCCCCACACAGGAGGGAAGGCAGGGTTTAGGTGGAGGGCAGATAGGGCTCCAGAGAGCAGACACGCCTGCCACAGGGGGCAGGCAGGGCTTGGGCAAGCAGTGATGCCAGCCCCACCCAGGGAAGAGGGAGGCAGAGCTTGCGGAAGCCGCTCAGGCCAGCTCCTCAATGGGGTTGGGAGGAGGGCGGGAGGTGCAGGCCAGACCTGCGTGGAGTGGGAGGCTCAGATGAACAGCTCAGGATAGCCTCACGTGGTGTCCCGTTTTCCCTTTGGGAAATATGGTCACCCTACTTGAAAGGGAAGGCAAGTAGCTTATGTTTGATGGTATACAGAAGGGGGTATCACTGGGGTGATTCAATGAGAGGGATGTCAACATCAACATGACAAGCAAGGAAAAGTTAACAGAGGGCCACATGGGCTTTAGTTTTGTTTTATTTGGGGAAGAGAGGGGTCAACATCTTAGGTGTCTACACACAAATGCAAAGAGTATGGGGAATAAACAGGAAGAACTGGGAGGATCAGTCCATGACCTAAATTGTGACTTAACTGGCATCAGTGAGACTTGATGGAATACATTTCACTATCGCAATATTGGTACAGCTTATTCAGGAAAGAGAGGCAGGGGAAGATGGGAAGAGTTGTTCTATTCTACATCAACAACACATACCATTGGTCCAACAAGAGGTGAGAGACAGAGCAGATAAAAATGTCTCTGGGTGAAGATAAAAGGGTGGGGAGGAATACAGGCGATGTAACTGTAGGGACGGATGAGGCATTTTTAGAACAAACAAATATCCAAAACACAAGACTGGCAGTAATGGAGGACTAACTACCTATGCATCTGCTGGGAAACTAATACAGCAAAGCGTCCATCAATTCTTGGAATGTATTGGGGACAACTTCTTGCTTCTGAAGACAGAGGAAGTAACCAAGGGGACAGCCATTTTAAACTTAAGTCTAACAGAAAGGAATTAGACCTGGTTTACACCTAAAACTTGGCTCGACCTAGTTACATCACTCCAGGCTGTGAAAAATGTCATGCCCAACTCTTCAGTATAAGAACATCCGGGTGAGAATGGATAACACCTCAGTCCTTGCTGTCAACAAGCGGGAAGGAACTAGGTTGCTTATGCTCAAGGAGACATGGAAAACAATTGATCACGGTCTTCTTTAGAACAGCCCTTAATGTATCTGAAGACTTATCAGATCCCCCCTCAGTCATCTTTTCTCAAGACTAAACATGTCCAGTTTTTTAACCTTTCCTCACAGGACACGTTTTCTAAACCTGTTATTTTTGTTGCTGTTCTCTTGACTCCCTGCCAATTCTCCTGAACTCTTTTTCCCTTAGCCTTGCTTCCCATGGGACCTTACTTCCCAGTTCTCGGAGGCTGCTAACAGTCTGCCTGTTGGAAGTTCACTGATAATATTCTGCTCTTTTCCCTCCTACCATCCCTCAGAATCACAAACTATCACTTCATGAAAAGAGAACAGGAGTCGGTTAGTCTCTAACATGCCACAAGTACTCCTGCTCTTTTTACAGATATAGGCTAACACGGCTGCTACTCTGCAACCTATCATTTCATGATCGCTTTCACCCACTCTGCCTTCCATCTTCAGATTCTCAACTAATTGTCAGAATCAAATCCAGAATGGCTGCTACTCTAGTCACCTTCTCCACCTCCTGTAATAAAAAGCTGTCTCCAATGCACTCCAAGACCTTGCGCCCTGGACTGGGTTAAGCCAGCTCTTCTGATATATTACAAAGCCATGCTCCTGTATTAGTTCCAAGACAGCAGGAAAGCATACAAGAAAGCCTCCACTACCATCCCCACCTTCTGGCTGCCACGCCCTTCCACTTCTTCACACTCCTCTCAGCAGCTGGCCAGGGAGGAATGAGCAGAAAAGCAGCTGAGACATGGAAGAAGCAGCCGACAATGAGGTGACTACTAGCCAAACACTTGCTTCTCTCCCCTATCCCTTTTATTAAAGCTTTGGCCATCCCTTCTGTAATTTGTCTTGCTCTCTGGGGGGCTCAGTAAGAAAAAATAACTTCCACAGATAAGCTTGGATCTGGCTAGGCTCTCCTGTAATACAAATGAATAAATAATATGGACATCTGTCACACTCACTGCAGCCAGCATAAACAAACATAGTCCATTAACAACTCCATTTCAGAGTGTTATGAGGCTGTAGATGATTCAGCGGACTGACCACAGATACTGGCAGGGTGGAGAAACTTGCCTGGCCACTACCCAAGTGGTACCTGTTCCATGGAGAAACACGACACCTTCAGTCCTCAGAGTGTCTACTATCAATATGGCAGTGCTATGTTCACACACACAGCCAAACTATTTTGTAACCAACGCTGTGTTCTGGACTTTCATATTACTGTGGCTCACCTAAGATTGTCTTCCTGAGTGTAACATACTGCAGTGCTGCGGGAAGGCAAACATCAGAGCTTCCGTCCTTTATCCTCTTTTAGCTATTCCTTACCCTGCTCAAACATGTGCACGCCACGTAAGTCCCACCCCTCAGCTGATGCGTGCCGACAGACATGCAAAGCTACCATGCTGCCAAACAAGCCCTGTTCCAGGGACCTTAGGAAGGACAGTGTACATCATAGCGGTTTAACTCCCATGCCATCTGCTCTTACAGAGGGCAGTGTGCTCAGTAGAGGATAAAAGCTGGGGTGATTCACAAAGCCATCAACAGTGGTGAAGACAGATGGAGAGGGCAGACATTGATGGCCCACCTTTCCCAAGTGAGAAGAAAGTCTTTTTAAAAGGAAATACCAATGAGAATAGGTTCCTTCTACCCATTAAGATGGATTATCGCATCAAAGCAGAGGCAGCATTATGGGAAGAGTTTAGAAAGCACATTTCAGGCTTGATTTGATTTAATTTCCGGTAAAACATTTCAGGGGCCACACACTAACAGAGCCAGGCTTTCCCTGGACAAATAGGTGCCCTGTATCTTAGCTAAGGGTTGGTGCTGGCAGAGTTAATGAGAAACTGAATCACAGCCAGCAAAGCCTTTGTTTTATTCAGTTTAGAGAAACGTTAATGTTGACAAAACAGATGACAGGGCAGCCCGAGGGAGAGAGGACAGGAAGGATTCGCAAAAGAAGCCGGTTCAGTGGAGGGATTTGAAGAAGGCAAAGGAGAGCTCTTAATGGATAAAAGGTGGCAAAACTGATGTAAAAGTACTGCTGTGTGAGTAACGAAGCAAGAGTGAGAGGAGGCGATGAAGGGAACTGAGAGGAAACAGGCCTGGGGGAAGGAGGAAGTGAGCAGAAAACTAGGTGGGAGTGAGATTATGTAGGGCCTCGAAGAGGAGAATGAATCTGATGCAGTATACAAGAAGAATGCCAGGGTATGATGTGGGGCTGGGAGTGGTCAGCAGATTTCCCAGAAGAGGCTGGGATAGATTTAGATGGAAGGGTTTGTAGAGATAACGGCCTCTCTCTGAACTCTGTGGAACCAACAGCTACATGTATTGTACCACCAGCTAAAGCCAAGCCCCTCTCGTAGTCACCTGCTCTATTTCAGACCAACTGACCACATGCAATTTCTGCACAGAACTGCCAGACACCTGCCAGACAAAGGGAGAGGATTAAGTAAAGCCGTAACCAGCCTTTCCACAATGGCTGCTCTGAAATTCAGCTGGGAACAAAGAGTAAGCAAGCTATAGGGCACATCTGGAAACACTTCAAAGTCCATTCGCCGCTCAGCTAATCATTTATCGCTCACCTCCCCAATGCTGATTTCCCTGCTTATTTATCCACAGATAGAGTGCATGGCAGAAGTCTATTCGTGACATATTTGCCTGACTAGAATTTCCTGAACTTTCCTCTTCTGGGCAGAACCACTTGGAAGGTCTGTTCACAAATGGTGCTTGGTTAACTGCACTTAAGTAGCAAACACTATGGCTCCTGGAGTCCTAGTGCACAGCCATGACCCATCGCTTTGCCTAAGTCCCTCCTTTGGCTCTGCAGCCAGCTGTTTGCCCTGTTTCACGTTAGGAAGAGTCTCTATAGCTGGGCCTGAGTGCAATGTCCTCTAAAGCACAGAATGGACACATCTGCTTTTCCTTTACAAAGGAACTTAGGCGGGTGGCCGGTTTTCATTTGAGACAACCAAATCTGGCAGCTAAGATGTCCTTGGACAAATGGACTTACAAAGGTTTACTCTTCTGCTCCCCGCACTTCAGCCTCCATTACAGCTACCAGCCACAAACCCTATAAGTAGGGGTATATCAGCAAAGAGATCCAAAAAGGAACCGACAAGTAGTGTGTGGAAATCAAGCACAACTCATTCTTCATTAACAGATGCAGCTCTTCTCTTTACTTTGTTTAGTCCCCAAGGCAGGTACCTGCCACTGCTTTAGTCTGTGAGGTCCCATGCACAACTAAGTAGCTTTTTCTAATCTTCCATACAAAGCAGTGCTTAGCACAAGGCAGGTTCTGCTCCAAGGCGGCCAGCATCTCCAGCAAACTGAGGATGTTTTTTTTTCCTTGAGCCCACTTTCAAAAGGCATTCGACAGTGTAAACAGAGAAACATTGTGGAAAATTGTGGAACAATATGAAAATCCAATACAATTAATCAACATTATGAAGGCATTCTACGCCAACTCAAAATGCTGCACTAAAATGGATTAAGCCATTCAGCATCAAGACAGGTGTACGGCAGGGTGCGTCCTGTCTCCTTTTTTGTTTATACTAGTCATTGATTATGGATTAAAACAATGAGACAGTGATGCATATGGCCTAAAATTGAACAAATCAAGGCTATCTGATCTAGATTTCGCTGACGACATCAGTGAAGATGCCAACAGACTACAAAAATGCACAAACCACATAAAAGAAGTAATGGGGAAGAGAGGTTTGAGTTAAAATCCGAAGAAATGTAAAGTCATGTTAATGGGGACTACAGGGACAGAAATCACAACTGAGGAGGAGAAACTGGAGAAGGTGAAAAATGTTATATAATTTGGAAGTACCATCTATCAAGATGGTACCAATTCCGAGGAAAGAAGAAGAAGAACTGGGAGGGCAAACGCTGCATATGGAAGACTCAAAAATATCTGACAACTCAAAAAACATCTCCCTCAAGACAAAACAACTTGTAAAAGCAATTGTTATTGCCATCACAACATATAGCAGTGAGACATGGAAACTTACCAAGAGAGAGACAAAAGTTGGATGCATTTCGTCACAAATGTCTGAGAGGAAGGTTGGGAATAATATATAGAGATAGGAAGACGAATGGAGACGTCAGAAAAATGACTGGACAAGGTACCCTCTCACAAACAATCGACAAAAGACGACATCAGTGGCTGGGACATGTGCTGAGAATGGAAAAAGAACGCTTAGTGAATACCATCCTTGAATGGAAGCCAGAAAATGCAAGAAGAAAGAGACTAAGACCGCGAACAACATGGAAACGAAGAGTTCTGAATGACATCAAGCACCTCAACATGAAATGGGAAGACTTGGAGAGAAGGGCAGTTGACAGGCAAGGATGGCAAATGTGGGTAGCCCAATGTGCTGCAAAGCAAGCCTCGCTTCCAGCCACGAAGCTGCAATGGTAGTAGCAATAGGGGAAATTTTAGAAAGAAAAAATCTTACAGCAGACCCAGCCTACTAGGCAGAGCAGCCAAAGAGTACCAAACAAGCAAGATCCCGAACCATACCAAAAAACACAGGAAAAGCAGACCAGCAGGGATCCATCCCACTAATGTCTCAGGTGGAATAAAAGAGCCAGGAAAGCTAACTGGAGGGCACAGTGCTTGTGTTTCAAATTGTATGAATGAGTCACCACAGAGAAAGATCGCATCGCAATTCACACCATCAGTTTTTCTTTTATAGATGTGCAACATCAAACAAGACTCATCTTCCCCCTTGACAATCTATTCCACCCACCCAGAACACAACTACAAGAGAGGAAATTAAACTGGAATTTTATAACCTACCAAATACAAACTTTTAAGCTCCAGGCAGCCTATGTACTGCCTTTTCTAAGGACTCCACCATTAGACCATGATCAGGAGAGGAATCTCACTGAACTATGTAAACATCTCTCCAGAGCTGAGAATGCTACAGGTTTGCAGTTTCTCTCCCTCCTCTGCACCTCTGGGGATGCGGGAAATGTGTGCAGGGTTTTGTTTTTTTAAAAAACATGCCTAAAGAAAATAAACCTGTGTGAGCTAATAGAGCACTGGATTGATTTCTGCCTCTCAGTCTCATTTAAAGCAATACTGCCCCCAAGCAACAAGCCAAAGACCACACTAGAGTAAGTTTTCTCTTCCATCACTGGGGAACTGTCCCTGTGCAACCACAGACACGTGAGCAGGCCCGCTGGTACGGTGTGGCATTCCTGCTCTGGGAACATATTGCAAATGATGATCTATCACCAGCTTGCCTATGCTCAGTCAAACACAGATCTTTAAAATGGGGAACGCTTCACCCTCCCCACCATGCAGGGTAGATAAAAACAGATGCAAAAAAACAAACAAAAAACTCTGATATTTTTATCTAAATTGGATTTTATCAATTTAAATTAAATATTTTTTTTATAAAAAAATAGACCACTTTAAAATTCAATGTGAAGTTATGAAAACCTATGTTAAGGCCTAGACTTACTATAATTATTAAAATCATTTGAATTTGATAATATTGAAGCACCACATGTTTTCTGCTGAAGCTTTAAA
This sequence comes from Dermatemys mawii, assembly GCA_007922305.1. NCBI lineage: Eukaryota > Metazoa > Chordata > Testudines > Dermatemydidae > Dermatemys > Dermatemys mawii. Next base: position 3,512,219 of record ML677343.1, on the reverse strand, counting down.
GAAAGTCATACCACCGAACTGGTGGAAATCACTGGATAAGCTCCTGGAACAAGAGTTTGTTGATGTGCTACCAGCTTTTGACAGCAGTAGTCTCTCCACATATCGATACCTCGCACAACATGTCACAAATAGCATCACCTGTTTCTGAGCAAGTAGTAACTCAGAAGCAAATATACTTGAATGTTTGTGGATCAAAGTTGTAACAGAAAGCACAAGATGGTGTACTGGTTGGTGTCTCCTAGAGCAGTGGGAGCCCCGGGACACCACTGAAGTTGGAAGTGTTCCATTTGTGTCCCGCCGAAAGCGGAAGCTTTCTATTTGGTGGCATTTCGGCGGACATACCGCCGGGCCGCAAGAGGACACGGGAAAACAGAAAGGAGCCGCGGAGGGAAAACTTTGAGAAACACTGTCCTAGAGACCACCAGATTACATGAGGGAACAGGATGACCAACTCCTTATGCATCCTACCTATAACGTGTAGGGGGAAAAAATCTCTAAGATCAAGGGGGACTTCAGTTTGAATAACATATGCTAGAGCAGGGGTTGGCAACCCATGGCACGCGTGCCAAACATGGCACGTGAGCTGATTTAGGCCGGCACACAGGGAGAGCTCAGCCCGCCTGAGGCTTTGGGATTCCCTCCACTGGCGCCTTGCCAGCTGCCGCCTGCCCCACTCAGCTCCGGCTGCCAGCTTGGGTTCCTTTTACCCAGGCTGGCTGTGGGAGCTGAGTGGGGCAGGCGGGACCCCAGCTGGGAAAGTGCCAGCGGGGGAAACCCCAAAGCGGCGTGGGCTGAGCGCTCAGCCCGCGCCGCTTCGGGGTTTCCCCTGCGGGCTCCTGCCAGCCGGGGTCTCAGCTCCCGCTGCCAGACTGGGATCCCTGAGCCCAGGCTGGCGGCAGGAGCTGAGTGGGGCAGGCAGGGGACCCCAGCTGGAAAGGTGCCAGTGGGGGAAACCCCAAAGCAGCGGGGGCTGAGCACTTAGCCCGCACGGCTTTGGGGTTTCCCCCGCAGGCTCCTGCCAGCCCGCTGTCAGCCTGGGTTCCCGATACCCAGGCTAGCAGCGGGAGCTGACTGGGGCAGGCAGTGGGACCCCAGCTGGCAGAAGCCTGCGGGGGAAACCCCAAAGCAGGTGGGCTGAGCCACTCAGCCTACCCCCGCCCTCGTGTTCCCCCTGCTGGCCCCTTTAGCCCCTCCCCTTCTTCCCAAAGCCCCACCCCTTCTGGACTGGCACGTGAAGGCCTGACTAGGTGAAGATTCGGCACACCACCTCTAAAAGGTTGCCGACCCCTGTGCTAGAGGTCTCATGTGACAGTACTAAGACATTCTTGGAATTTCTAAACGTTATAGATGACAATTCCCTAAGTCAACCAGTGTTGCATCCAACACAAGGAATTCTGTATTAGACCTGGTCTTGACAGATACAAAGGAACTGACTACAGAACTGAAAATGAATGGTACCTTAGATACAAGTGATCATGACTTGATCACAGTTATAGTGTGCAAGCAGAATAAAGTCCACAACAGTGAGATAGATAGATATATACACACAAACACCCCGCCCCCCCCAGGTGCTTTAAAAAGGGGCAATTTCACAAAGCAGAAAACATTATGAACTTAGTCTGCATGGAAGAAAGAACTGATTCAGGAAAATAAGAATGATCATTGGGAATTGGTTAAGAACACTTTACTAGATGCTCAAAAAAGCTAAAATTGAATAAGGCCATACTGGTTAACAAGGGAAGTGAAGGCAACTATCAAATAATATAACAAATGTACGAAAGAGGAAGTTGCTAATAATTAATATAAATCAGAAGCTGGGAATTGTAGAAAATCAATAAGAGAAGCAAAGAAACACAAGAAGAAAGTTATGGACAGGAGAGTAAAGGACAACGGGGGGAGGGGTCAGGTATACATTGTAAGGACAAAAAGAATCTTAACAATGGTATTGGTCCATTACTAGATTAAATGATAGAATTATCAATAATAATGCAGAAAAGGTAGAAGTATTCAATAAATATAATCCTTCTATACTAGGTGGGGGAAAAAAACAGATGATGTAATTATATGATAACACTCTTTCATTCCACTAGTATTTCGGAAGGATCCAACACAAGAGCTACTAAAGTTGGATATCTTCAAATCAGCAGGTCCAGATAACTTGCATCGAGAGTTTTAAAAGAGCTGGTTGAGGAGTTTGCTGCATGTTCATGTTAATTGTCAATAAGTCTTGAAACACTGGGGACGTTCCAAAAGACTGGAAGAAAGATACTATTTTGCCAATATTTCAAAAGGTAAATGGGATGACCTATGTAATTATAGGCCTATCAGTCTGACATTAATCCTGGTCAAGATAATAGAGTGGTTGATACAGGACTTGATTAATAAAGAATTAAAGAAGGGTAATATAATGAATGCCAATCAACATGGGTTTATGGAAAATATATCCTGCCAAACAACCTAAGTTTATAGTGTTAAAGTAATATATCTAGATATGTGTAAGTCATCTCACTTGGTACCATATGACATTGATTAAAAAACTAGACAGGTATCAAATTAACATGGCCCACATTAAATGGAATGAAAGCTGGCTAACGGACAAACCTCAAAATGTAACTAAGTGGGAAATCATCCTCAAGTGGATGTGTTTCTAGTGGAGTCCCTTGGGAATCAGTTCTTGGCCCTGTATTAGTTAACATTTTTATTCACGATCTGGAAAAAACAAAATCACCACTGGTAAAATTTGCAGAGGACACACAAATCGGGGGAGTGATAATGAAGAGAACAGGTCATTGAAAGAGAGAGCTCTGGATCGCTTGGTAAAGTGGGTGCAAGCAAACAATATGGATTTTAATAGGCTAAATGTAAATGAACAAATCTAGGAACAAAGAATGTAGGCAGTACTTACACAATAGAGGACTCTATTCTGGGAAGCAGAGACTCTGAAAAGACTTGGGGGTCATGGTGAACAGTCACCTGAACATGAGCTCCCAGTGTGATGCTGTAGCAAGGTTGCATGACTAGCAGAATCTCAAGTGGGAGTAGCGAGGTTATTTTACCTCCATTTAGCACTGGTGTGACTGCTGCTGGAATACTGTGTCCAGTTCCGGTGTCCACAATTCAAGGAGGATGTTAATATACTGAAGAGGGTTCAGAGAAGAGCCACAAGAATGATTAAAGAATTAGAAAATATGCCTTACAATGACAGACTGAACTCCTTGAGTCTATTTAGCGTAACATAGAGAAGGGAGCAAATAGTTAATAATGGGTTCTTCAATCCAGCAGAGAAAAGTCTCAAACAGTGGTTCTCAAACTTCTGTATTGGAGACCACTTTCACACAGCAAACCCCTGAGTGCGACCCCCTCCTTATAAATTAAAAACACTTTTATATATTTAACACCATTATAAATGCTAGAGCCAAAGCGAGGTTTGGGGTGGAGGCTGACAGCTCAAGACTCCCCATGTAATAACCTTGCAACCCCCTGAAGGGTCTGGACCCCCAGTTTGAGAATCCCTGGTCTAATACAACTAATGGCTGAAGTGGAAGCTAGACAAATTCAAATGGGAAATAAGGTGTCAATTTTTAACAGTGAGTAATTACTTAACCATTGGAACAACTTACCAAGAGTTGTGGTGAATTCTCCATCACAGACAACTTTTAAATCAATTTGGATGTTTTCCTAAGAGAGCCAAACTTTGGGTACGTCTATACTAGCCGTCAGATCAGTGGGTAATGTTTGATGTATTGGGGATCGATTTATTGCATCTCGTCTAGACGCGATAAATCGATCCCCAAACCCGCTCCCTTTTAACTCTGGGACTCCAGCTCCGCAAGAGGAGTAAGCGGAGTCGACAAGGGAGCTGCCGCGGTTGACTCAACGCTGTGAGGATACCCAGGTAAGTCCAACTCAGATACTTCAACTTCAGCTACGCAAATAGAATGACTAGTGGGAAGTTCTATGGCCTGTGTTATACAGGAGGCCAGACTAGATCATCAAAATGGTCCCTTCTGACCTTGGAATCTCTGAAGAACAAGAAACACAGTTTAACTTGAAAGAAACTGAGGACTTTTCAATTCAAATAACACTTTGCCTTTCTCTAGAACCACTCCCACAAGAGTGGTTAACAGAGAACTTTACAAACCACTGTTCAGAAACCCTCACTCAGTTTTATGCCCACATTTTTGTAATTTTTTAAAGCTGATGTTAAGTTTGTGTGTAAATGCACCCAGCACATCAGATAGAAAAGTCAACAGCACAACTGAAATAAGTAAAATAATTGATGGGTGAGAAAACGGAGGCATACAGCAGTTAAGTGCTTGCCCAAGGTCTCAGAGAGTCAATGTTAGAGTCAGGAATCCTACTCCCAGGTCCTGGTCTATCCAGGAGATGGCATGATCCTTCTTATGCTGTAAGTGTCCTGGACAGTTGAACCCTACTGGGGAGGTCAGCACAACATAATAAAAGGCCACATTTGGAACAGTATAGTTCTGATTTCATCGGAGGGGATGCTGGTCACTTCACTCTTTGCTCAGAAGAGCTTCACTCTTCTGGTTTAGGTCGTCATCACAGAAACCCTGGATGAAATTCTAGCCCTGTAACAAACTGCCTCTTCTTTACTCCACAATGAGATCCTCATGCCAAACCCCTTGGGATATTTCATGTCTTCCGGTTAGTCAGCAAGACCAACCTAATAAGGCAAATGGAGACAGGTTGAGTGTTTAATGGGCAGCCTACAACAATCCAGTTTTAATGGGCACAATAACTCTTATTCAGAGACTTGGGATTATTAGAGAAGCTTGCCAAGTTACTTTTCCGAAGGCCTCTCTCATCTCCGTTCTTTACTCTTTCCATCACTCCAAACAGTTTAGGAGCTGTCAAAGGAGACTGGAGTGATAATTAGAGCAGTGATGTCAGCAGTACCTGAATGAGCTATTATGGGATACCTCTACTATTGATCTGCTAATAGCCTCTTCAAACAGATCCCACTGCTTCAGGAATAGAGCTCCACTGGCAAGTAGCTATCTCTCGGACAGCAACTCCATTAGCTGAGTGTTAGATCATTTCTTATCAAGAAAATGGAAATACTTCATAGGCCAACATGCATTCTGGCTTTTATTCCTCTCTCGATGTGGCTTTGTGTTCTCGGCTTAGGATCTGACCCCAGTCAGATCTCAGAAAGTGGGTCTCAACCTTTTCTCATTCTCCCCAAATTCATGTTTTTGCCACAGTCAACAAAATTCCACTGCAATCAGGGTGGATTAATTTAAATCAAAGTGATCCAAATCACAGAATTAAATCAGTAAGCAGAAACCTTGATTTAAATCACTGATTTTAATCTTGTTTTGCATTTGTAATTTTTAGTTGCTGTTTTTTAAAGCAAAATTCATTCTCATTGGCTGGTAACCATTAAAACATGATTTGCAACAAAATATAGCCTATATACTAAATTTGGTGCAACTTTTTGCTAACCTGGAGGATATGCTATAGCAAAACACGTTTATTTAAGAAATTATATCGCTTACCTTACATAAATTCAGATACTTAATTTTTACATTTTGTATTATGATAGAAAATGGTAAATGAGGCATTTCTTTCTTACTAGAAAAGGACTTTTTTTTTACTTGTGATTTTGTCATGCACTATTTGGAGGGAAATTTGAGGTCACTGAAAAGGACCAAAAATAGCATTTTAAAAACTAATAAAAGTATGCTGATACACAAGAAGAAACAACCAAAAAGTTTATCAAAACATGTCTGCATTTAAAACCAATTGATTTATTAAATAAAATAAGTATTATCTGTAGGTAGTGATTGTTTCTGGTCACCGGCTCCCTCAAGATTTTTGAACTAGTAAATCTCATCCTTTCGCACCTTGTTTTCCAGTCAATGAACAAGTTTTTCTGCCTTTTCAACTACAACTAGTTTCATACCTTTGAATGAACTAGCCAATAAATTAAATTAGTTAAATAAACTGAAATTAAGAAAATATTTTCTCAGCACTTGGAAAAAAGATTACCACTGTCACAAGCTGGTTTAGTACATCAATACATTCTGATTCCAGGTGCTTAGCCAGTGACTTCTACCAGTTCAGAATCAGAGGGGTAGCCGTGTTAATCTGGAATTGCAGAAGTGACAAAGAGTCCTGTGGCACCTTAAAGACTAACTAAAATTTTAGAGCATAAGCTTTCGTGGGCTAATACCCACTTCGTCGGATGCATGCAGTGGCACCGCTATGGGCACCCGCATGGCCCCACAGTATGCCAACATCTTTATGGCTGACCTGGAACAACGCTTCCTCAAATCTCGTTCACTCATGCCCCTCCTCTATCTACGCTACACTGATGACATCTTCATCATCTGGACCCATGGGAAAGAAACTCTGGAGGAATTCCACCATGACTTCAATAGCTTCCATCCCACCATCCACCTCAGCCTGGACCAGTCTACATGGGAAGTCCACTTCCTGGACACCACGGTGCAAATTAATGACGGCCACATCAACACCACCCTATACCGAAAACCTACCGACAGCTACGCCTACCTTCGTGCCACCAGCTTCCATCCCGGGCACACCACACGATCCATTGTCTACAGCCAAGCACTGAGGTACAATCGTATTTGCTCCAACCCCTCAGACAGAGACCAACACCTACAAGATCTCCACCAAGCTTTCTCAAAACTACAATACCCGCACAAGGAAATAAGGACACAGATCAACAGAGCCAGACGTGTACCCAGAAGCCTGCTGCTGCAAGACAAGCCCAAGAAAGAAAACAACAGAACACCACTGGCCGTCACCTACAGTCCTCAGTTAAAGCCTCTCCAATGCATCATCAGTGATCTACAACCTATCCTGGACAACAATCCCTCACTTTCACAGGCCTTGGGAGGCAGGCCAGTCCTGGCCTACAGACAACCCGCCAACCTCAAGCATATTCTCACCAGCAACAGCACACCGTGCCATAATAACTCTAACTCAGGAACCAATCCATGCAACAAACCTTGATGCCAACTCTGCCCACACATCTACACCAGCAACACCATCACAGGACCAAACCAGATCAGCCACATCATCACTGGTTCATTCACCTGCACATCTACCAATGTAATATACGCCATTATGTGCCAGCAATGTCCCTCTGCTATGTACATTGGCCAAACTGGACAGTCCCTATGAAAAAGGATAAATGGACACAAATCAGATATCAGGAATGGCAATATACAAAAACCTGTAGGAGAGAACTTCAACCTCACTGGACACACCATAAAAGATTTAAAGGTCAGCATTTTGCAGCAAAAAAACTTCAAGTCCAGACTGCAAAGAGAGACTGCAGAGCTGCAATTCATTTGCAAATTTGATACAATCAATCAAGGATTGAACAAAGTGGCTAGCTAACTACAAAAGCAGCTTCTCTTCTCTTGCTATTCACACCTCCAGTTCAGCTGCTAGAGGAACACCTCACCCTCCCTGATTAGAGATAACAAGCTGGTTCAGCCTCATTGGACTAACCTTGTTATCTCCTACCTGGTTCTTGCCTACCTATTTATACCTGCCCCTGGATACTTCCACTGCATGCATCCGACGAAGTGGGTATTAGCCCATGAAAGCTCATGCTCTAAAATTTTAGTTAGTCTTTAAGGTGCCACAGGACTCTTTGTCACTTTTACCAGTTCAGTTATTTGACTTTCTTTAAGACTTGGCAGCAAGCATGTACTGCTTCATATTTTTTAATTTAATTTATTGTAATAGATTATAAACATAGGCCTTAACACAGGTTGTCATAACGTCAAATATTTTTAAAGTAAACCTAAAAGTGCATTTAAGTTATATTTAAAAAAAAAAAATCGAATTTAAATCAGAAAAATCCAATTTAAAAAAAAAATCGTCAATTTTTATCCACCTGACTGGACTGTGGTTAGGAATCCAGTTCCCTCCTCTCCCGCAAACATCTCTCACCACTGACACCTGTCTTTCCTGCACAGCTCCAGCTGTAAACTCCGGGCAAACACCCATACAGATCTCTCTTCAGAGTTCCCCTCTTGCATAAATTCACCCTCATTTCAGAGTCTTGAAGTCGGAATTGAGGAAAAAACTGGTTGCTCCTTTCTAGTCCATCCCTACATTCTCTGCCTAAGGCAGATTGCTTCCTAAAGTACATTCTCAAAAGTTTTGTCCAGTCTAGTTTTAAAAATACCAACCAATGGGGCTCCCATCCCTCCCTGGAAGATTGTGGCACAGCCTCACAAATCTCACCAGCAGGCCCATTTCTGAGATTTTTCTTGGGTATACCGGGAGATGAGGAAAAGAAAAGCAATACTCTAAGAATATGAGGAAAGCGGGAGCATTTCCCTCCCCCTCAGGATGCCTGACACTTGGAAAGAATCTAGGAAGCTTTTGGAAACCTGCCAGGCATCTCTAAACATTTGGCCCACTTTCCCTCCACCTAGAAATCATTCCCTTGCACTGTGCAGCACAACCGCTACATCAGTGCCAATATAGAGCAGCATTAGAATTTATTTATAATTCGGGGACAGAGGCTTGTTTAATCTTGTAAATCAGAGCTTTTGTTTTCATCAGCTCTACGAGAACAGAAGCCAACTGGGCCACATATACAGGAAACTAACTGAGGCATACCGCACGCCTTCGCACAGTAAAGGGGCATAGCTTTCCAGAACAAACTCCCCCCAAAAAATCACATAGCAATCACGGACTCTTCATTCCCCCAGCTGTGTCATTCTTGGCAGAACGGCTCTAGTAATATACTTCAAATCTGCCTGAACACAGAGTTACAGAAAGTATCATAGGATCTCTGATGACCACAAAAGGTCAGAATCTTGGGTTTAGGTCTCATCTGAAACATGGTACCCCCAAAAGCCCAGTGCCTTCCTCCATGCTGGCAGACTGTTCTTCTAGTAGTGACTCAGAGGGAAGAGTACCACTTACAATGAGACTTCCATCAGCACGCCCTTGGAGGTTGCCTATGCAAGTTCTGACCCACCTTGGCAAGATCTGATCAGATCACAGCACCAGGTGATATGGCTACTGCAGGTCAGTTTAGGAAGATCCCAGCTTGACAGGATAAAAGACTATATTTGGCGTGGGCCTGTTTCACACAAGCTTACACCTTCCAAAGCGTCCTTAGGGACAATGACTTATGTTTCTACAGCATTTTTTATTCTGAAGGAGCCCAAAATATTTTACAATCTGAGTTATACATAGGAGTCTCTCTCCATCCATCACTGAAATGCCAACACCCCCCTCACATTTCTAAAAATGCCAGGACAATTGAGATGACGTGTTATTTTTCAGACCTTGTTATTTTACTTTCACTCCACAACTCCCTGCTTCAGAAACTTAGTCATGTGTTTCCCACTCAGTTCCTCCTCACAAAGTCATGTTATTAGGGCAGTCTGAGCTGGAAGTATTCAGAAAGGAAGTGGTAATTCAAACAGAGATGTAGGCAGTGAGGCTGCCTCCCAGTCTGGGGGCCCTCATCCTCCTATAACCATGGGACAAGGAGTGACACAGATTCAAACACAAAATGCCAAGCCAACTTCAGAAACCATCAAGTCCTCAGGACCTAAAGTTTAGGGGCTAGATCCATAAAGGTGACTTAGACTCAGTGCTGCAATATCTGCCAATTAGTGGAATCCATAGCCCCAGGTTAGGTGCCCATGGTCCTATGCAATGCCTGGGAAGAATGGCATGCCTGAAAAAGGAGTGCACAGAAGTCAGGACGCTGAGTGAGGAGACATGTAAGCTAGTCAGCAGGAAACACCAAGGAGAAGAGGTGGAGCCTCAAAGGGAGCTAAGCACCGAACTCTGGGCTGAGGAAGGCACCTCTCTTGCTTGGGATTCGTAGCCGTGAAGCCACTCCTGTGGCACCAAAGCCAGGTTAGCCCTTTTTAAAAGCAAAAGAACAAGGTGATGGTGGTGTCCTCCTTATAACCAGTAAGTAGGGCACTCACCCAGCACGTGGGAGACCCGGGTTCAAATTGCTCCTCTCCCAGATTCAGAACAGGGACTTGAAGCCAGGTCTCTCCCTTCCCAGGTGAGAGCCCTAATCCTAGGGCTATAAGGTATTGTGGGCTGGGTGTCTCACTCTCACTGCTGAAGATGTTCCACTCTGCTGGACCAAAAAAAGAGAGAATGACTATTACCTACTAGCTAGCACACTCTTAGGAGACCAGAAATATTTGATGCCAAGTGGAATAGCTTCAATGAGAGAGACTGAGACATTCATCCCAGAATGCCCCCGGGATGACGTGGGGACCCTGTCTATGCAACTTGTGAATTCTGGTTGACATGATGACGATATTTTGAGACTAACATGAACATGCCATATCATGGAAAGCCTCTGTACATGTCTGCACCATGAGCTGGCAGGGTTGCGCCATGTCTTCCCCAGAACTTTTAAAAATTTTATCCTGGGTCTTGTTTCCATCACAAAATAAGCATTCTGCTGTCAAAAAATAGCAGACCACCACCCAAACTCAGATACCAACCAGTGCCCTAATCAGTTAACATTCTTCCTGTGCTGTCTTAGGGGGGCAGAAGGCTGTTTTGCTTTGTTTTTAAAAAGAAGTCACTGCTCCTCAATGGAATCAAACCTGAATGGGACAGAGAATCCCCTGCAGGACAGGAGGGATTTTAATGGGTCAGGATTGCAGATCTCTGCCAATTCCTAAGAAGAGCCAGCACTGAACTACCCTGTGTAAGATGTCCAGTCTTGAATTCACCTACGGCAAATCCAGGACAGCTGTGACATAGAAATCTGACCTGAGCCTGTTAAAAAAGTCCCCTTATGGACCACTTATTGAACACGGCAAAGGCAAAAGGAAATCCCTTTCAAGACAGCCGCCTTGCACTGCCTATGATCACAGGGATCCCATCACAGCACTGATGGTCCAGACTCTCTCTGGAGTCCCCTTTGATTCGACCTTTGCCACTCACCTCCCCTGAGTAACTGTACTTTCCTTTCAGGATCTGCCGGTACAAGCGGGTTCGGTTGTCATCCTCAAAGGGCATAGTTCCACTCAGGAGGATGTACGAGATCACACCAAGTGCCCACATGTCCACAGAATTGGTGTAGGGTTTCCTGACCAGGATTTCTGGGGCAATATATTCTGGTGTCCCACAGGTGGTTTTCATTAAGCAGTCATCTCCCTTCTTCCGAGCACTTGCCAGCCCAAAGTCTGTGATCATGATTTTAGAATCCGTTCCAGGATGGTAATACAGCAAATTCTCTGGTTTTAAGTCCCGGTGCGTGATGCCCAGTGTATGTAAGTACTTTACCCCGTCCAACACCATCTGCAGCACTCGAGTAGCATCTCTCTCAGTAAAGGAGCCTTTGGCAATGATTCTATCAAACAGCTCCCCTCCAGTGGCCAACTCCATCACCATGTAGACTCGCTCCTGGGTCTCAAATACCTCAATGAGCTGGATGATGTTTGTGTGCCGGACACGTCGCAACACACATAGCTCTGATTCGCACACTTCCCTCCCTTCACGGTACTTGGTCTCTATCATCTTGATCGCATAGGGCTGTTTGGAAGCCTTGTGTTCCACCCGCACAACACGACTAAAGCTGCCCCGGCCAATCAGGGCTTTGATGTCATACTTGGCGGTCACCCTGGGGTCAAATTTGGCACGGTACTTAGCCACCTTGTTCTTGCGGGGCTCAGGCTGCTCCATGTAGTTAGGCGGGGGGCCGCTGGAATAGGGGTTGGTGTGACGAGGAGGCGAGGGGGAGCCGGCTTTGATAGCAGCTCTGCCGTCATCCTTGATGAAGTGCTTGTACACGTCATTTTTATGACCCATGTAAGGCTCAACCTTTTTAACCAAATCTAACTGAACGTCTGTGGGGGGCTCGGGAAGCACTTTGCTTGTCCCACAGCCCATCACTGAATGGTGCTAATCACCCATCAAGGCTTTCTCCCAGGACAACGTCAGCAGCAACCACATCTGGGACAACTCCCACATTCGAACCTTTCAAAAAACAGAGAGAAGAGAGCTAAGTAGTAGGAATTAGGGTAATGAAGATTTATCACATCAAACATCATGCAAATGACCCCTGGCTCGAGACGCCGCTGTAGATGAAGGATCCAGTCACACTAGTAAATGAGGTGGGTCTTACCATGCATTAGCTAACATGGTAAAAATCACTGTACGCACAAGGCAGTTATACTTTAAACACATCAGCAGGCCAAAGTAAGCCCTAGAGGAGACCCCAACTGGGGTTAGAAGAAATACCCCTATGGGTCAGTTAGTACATTCCCCAGCATTATAGCAGGGCTGAGCATAGTATCCCCAATATGACGGTACCCTCTCAGCGAGGCAAGGTGGGTGAGATAATATCCACGAACTGGTGAAAGAGAAATACTTTCCAACTGCTCTTCTTCGGACCTGAAGAATCAAAGATATTATCTCACCCACCTGATCTCTCCAATATCCTGGGACCAACATGGCTACACTGCAAACAAAGGAAAGTAACTTCTTTTATCTAGATTATGCTTTTGTAAAGTACCCAACGCCCTACTTTCTGGACAAGAAGGGGTGAATATCAGCAGAGGGAAAACTACTTTTTGTAGTGACCCAGCATTTGCTCTGTTGCTGTTCGTATCAGCAGATGCACAGCAGGGAGGGCAGGAAAATTCTCTGGTTTAAGTGTGCACAAAGGCAACTGCTCTTAGAGAGGAAACAGAGAATCCTGAACATAAGCCTTGACAGGTAGGCAAAGGAAGAACCAATTTCAAATGAAATCCATAATTATGTATAATTTTATGTCTACACATTGATCCTGCTCCAAATGAGGGAACAGATTTACTGTTAAATAAATTCTCCTTACAGAGTTCCATTCAAAGCAATCACTGTACACGCAGCTTTCAAGTCTGTTGCAAATTAAAACAAAGCATTCACTTTATCAGAACTGTCTTTCCCTTCTACCCCACCTCCAGGTCTGGGTTAGGATTAATGGTTTGATAGAGCATATTGACATTTGCAGAAGCAGGCAGATATTTCTGCTGCCCTGTCACTAGCAGCATGGGAGACATTAGGCTGTGTATGGCTTCTGCTGCTATTCACTTAAAATCACATTTAGAAAGCCCTTTCTGCATTCGGATGAACAGTCACATGGCTCAGACCAAAACTGCATTTCAGGCAGCTGCTGGAATCAGTTCTGAGAAGAAAAGCAAACTGCCCTCTGCCAACATCCCCCTGCAGCCAGAGGTCCCGGCTCAGCGAAAGGACACTGAGAAACAGACTTAACAAGGCTCAAGAAATGAACCAGCTTTAACATCTTCAGAGGCAAGGTTTCAAACTGTGGCCATGAGTCAGGCAATCGCCCATCCGAATCCTGATCTGCACAGCACAGAACTACTGCATAATTTGGCAGTTTCTGGTCCGCAGAAATCCAGAACTGCAACAGCTACAGGTCAGGGTTAAAGGGGATGGGCCGAGTTGCCTATGGGAAGCCCCAAACTGGAACTGTAGGGTGTGATACAGGCAACTTCTGAGGCACCCCGACAGAGCTGTGGGGCATAGACGAGGGTAGCACTAGAAAAAGTAAAAACCATTGCAGCTCAGGGCTGTGGTACATGAGTAATCCCATCAGGCAACGGTAAATCGGGACCAAAAAGTAGCAGAGCTTTGAGAGAGAATCTTGCACAGCCCAAACCCAATCACTACTGTCAGCCATTCATTTTCAGGAGTACTAATTTCACCAACTAAATTAAAATAAAGTGAGAAGTAACGTTTGCTCCTCAAAGCATCAGATCCCAGGAAGACTCACCATGAAAAGCAGAATACCCTCAAATCTGAAAACACAAATTGTGCTTGCAGAGGAGATTAGTGAATAAACTCTCATTCAAACCCCCTCTCTGCTACAGTGCCAGTCTGCAAGGGTCATCCAGCCCTACAGAGGGGAGACAGTGCTTTGGAAAACGGGTTTTAAGAAGTATTTTAAGTGCTACTCCGAACACCTACTGGAAGATGATTACACTGGAACAGTCTTTAAGATCAGCAGTTAAGATGGAATGGGGGCACGGGGGGGGGGGGGGGGACATTCAGCCATTCTCTCTTTCTACCCCAGGAAATCTCATGGCAGGTCTTACTACTTTCTAATTTCAAGAGTCAAGATCTAGTGATCAAAGGTGTTTTATTTTGCATTCTTAAGAACCAAACATCACTTTTGCCTTTTCACAGGCGCATGGGAAGGTTTTACTTTTAGTTGCAGTGACATGGAACTCGTTCTATTCATTGTGTTGGAACAGAAACAGCTCCCAGACCCAGGGGAACGAAGCTTTCACTCCCCACACTGTATTCTAATACACCAGTGAAATCCGCTGCACTTCAGCATTTGCAGATTAAAACAAGATGACCGGCTAGGAGTTGGAGATGCTGCTTACACACATTTTGGCAATTAATCTAATGGTTTAAAATTACTATTCTGGCTCAAAGTCTGGTGGGGGGGGTAACTGAGCATGTACAGGGGACTATGGGAAACTCATATGCCCTTGTGCCTGTCAGACCTCCTACCACTGGAGCCTCAAGCCAATTATGGAGCACAACTGGCATGAATTGAAGCCACAATTAGTCCTCACTCAGAAGGGGATTATGGGTAGAAAGAGGAACAGTTTAAAAGGGACACCAAGAAGTAGTTTAGGTCCAACATTCAGTTTGGAAAAAGAAACAAAAGGTTTAGAAGAATCTAATGTTAAGAGACTTTTTAAAGTATCAGCCAAAAAAACCCTCTTCTATCTAATCTCTCCCTGGCAGTATTAGAATGTCAGTTACACAGGCCATGTCCTAGGCCACAAGAACTAGAAATGGACTCCAGCTATAGAAAAAGTAAAAATGAGCTCTTGAGTTTCACTGATCATTCTCAGTGAAGTGCCCAAAAACAAACAAATAGCCCAATCCAATGTTCAACCTGAAAGATTATTAAATCATCTCAGATATCACTGGTCACATGAGGTGGATTTTTTAAAAATATCTGGGCAAAGTGCCTGTGAGGAACATCTGGGGGCATTAAAATGCATCAGATGCACATTTCAATGTGACCGTCCAATCCAGAATAGAGAGGGACTGTATCCCTGCTCTAGTCAGAATGATTAGTCTAATTCTAAGCCTATTCTCCATTGGTTGTGTGCCATAGTCTGCATGGAAATGGTGCTGTGGAATATTATTGAACAGAGACCAGAGCAAGAAGAAACTATTGCATTAGATAACTCAGGCAATTAGAGTGCCTTGAGCAGGAAACACATATCCAGCCTATCCACATAGCTTGGGTGGTAGCTGTACGTTTTAGCCACGGTTGTAATTAGCAAGAGCTGGTATTAGTTTAATGCTGTAAAAGCTAACTATTGCTTTCCTCAGACAACTAACCCCATTAAGATCATGTGGCATAACTGTCAAATGTACTGAGGACTCACCACTTCCATTGATTCACTAAGTGTCCTCAACATCTCTGAAGCCAACCCCTACTGGTTAATCAGTTATTTGGGGTGCCCTAGAAGATAAACTGAGACAACTGAGTAATCACAGTGAGGCTACACTGACAGGCTTTCAGTCACACAAATGAAATCAGAGACATCTCAAAACAGAGTGAAGCAATTTAAATTCACACACAGTTTTTCAGTGATAAACTAATACCAAAGTTTGGAATATCAGGGTCTTTAATGCCTACATACACTAACATGGCAAAGGAACATCCTTTCATCAGACAAGTTCATCTGCAAGTGGAAGATGTGCAAGGCCTGGTGCTGTTGAGCAGATGTGATGAGGAACACATCTGTGGAAATCTCTCATTCATGGACAATCCTGCTAGAAGTATAATCTCAGTGGTCACTTTGCTGCACGGGGCTGGTATTTATTGACCATCACTTCTGAGGCACCATAAATGTATGCAGTGCTTTTTGAAGTAAGCCACACTCCAGCCTCAAAATGCATCAACCTAAGGTAGACAAGACCCAAAATATACAAGATTAAGACATAAATCCACATGCCTGGGACATCTTACTAAATCTCATGCAACCTGAAAAGACAGGGGTAAAAGGTGTGCTGTTCACATGCTTGTTACTGTCTCTTTTTTCCACTGCAAAAGTGCTTCTATGTTCTGCCTTTCCTTGCCCTCTCTCTGTGGCTTCTCAATGGGCAAAGTTCAGCTTCCATGCTAGTATCTGAAGTTGTGCAGCATGTGCTGGAAGTGGGGATGTAAGAGAGAGAGCTCCTGGTCTTGACAAGTTGCCCTGCTTGTTTGGCATGTCTGTTAAGGGCTCTAGAGACCATCGGTCATAGATCTCCACACACTGGAGTGTGTTGTCGCTAGGATAGGAAGCTTGCTTAGTCTTCATAAGAGGAATGCTGATCAAATAATGCTATATAGAACTCTATGTAGGGCTTGGAAAATAGATATTAGCTAAAAGCAGACAAGAAAGATAAAGGTTCCCGCCAGCAAAGTCCATGGACCATAGCCCTGGTGCTGGTAAGGGAAACCAAAGACCATTCAGATTGTCTTTAAGTTTTTTGCAACTTTGTTAGGGGAGTCAGATACATCAGTGAGAGTGGTAAAAACTAACTGAACAGACTCAGCTGTTTAAAGCCAGAGGGGACAACTATAATAATCTATGTTGACTTCTCATCTAACAAGGCCTGTGCAATTTCACCCAGTAATTCCTGCTTTGAGGAAATCATTCATCCTTTCTATGTAAATGAACACTATTGAGCTGAGTAAGTTGTGGTTAACTACAGTATTATCTTTTAGAAAAACATCCCATCTTGATTTAAAGAATTCAAGTAATGATGAATTTAACATTTCCCTTGGGAAGCTGTTCCAGTGACTTGTTATGCTCACTGTTAAGAGGTTGCATCTTACTTTCATTTTGATTTTTTTCCTCTAACATCAGTTTCTAGGTATCAGATTTTGTTATGTCAGTGTTTGTTAGATTAAAGAGCCCCGAACATCAAAGCTTCTCCTTGTGTCAGTACTTCTATTGATCAGGCTGCCTCTGAGCACCATAGGTTACTGAAGATTCAATCTGTTTAAGGTTCTCATTGTAAGGTGGATTTTCCAGACCTGAGATAATTTTTATGACTGTTCTCTGAACAGACCATTCCAGCTTTTCAATTTCCTTTTCAAGCATGGACACTAAAATTGAGTACAGTATGCAATATAAAGAGGTAATAGCACCACTCATCCTCATTGGTCCAAACAGGGCAGCAGCAAAGGGTAGTGTTTACCCTTTTTACCATAGCATCACACTGGGAGCCCATGTTCAGTGACTTATCTCCAGCAATACCCCAAACCCTTTCCAGAGTCACTTCGCTCCAGAAAACTGTCCCCTTTCCTGTAAGTATGGCCTCCATTCTTTGTTCCTAAGTGTTTCACCATACACTTAACTGTATTACAATATATTTGATGGCATTTAGTGTATTTCTTTATGACTGCCAGGTCCATGTCATTATGTGCCACCCCACCAGTCTTTGCATCATTTTGCATAATTCATCAGTATGATTTTCTTTTCTTTTATGCCACAAATAAAATATACTGAACTTTGTTGGGTCAAGAACCATTAAACTAAGAGATTGCTAAGTTAGTCAGCACTGCTTCTGTGTTTATTTTAACTTCTGCCATTCTAGGACATGTCTATGCTTCTTTTCTGTATCAGAACTAACTGAACATGAGTGATGATAAAAAAATGCTTTAGAAACAAAGCCTATGAGTTTATTTCATACATCAAAAGAGAAGGAACTTCTTAAAAGCCTTCAGAGAATGTTGATGGAAGGGGGTTGTGCCTAAGCCAAATGAAAGAAGACATAACTAGAAAAGCACACAGTTAAAGGATTTCATTTTGATACAGCAACCCTCAAACACTGATTGTTGCTATGTCTGGATTTGCAACTCTCCCACTGACATCCTGTTTTCCCCCTCCCCCATCTCCTGCACTATGTAAAAACAGACCCACTGCACAAACATCCATTAGAGAGCAAGAGCTGACTTAGTCTTCATTTCTACCCCACACAAATCACGAATCTTTGGGACCTAGAGAAAAGTACTCCAAATAAATAGGAACAAAATGAGATTCTTCTGCTGTTTTCGCATCTACTGCAATCTAACTGTCAATTACAGGCTTTTTATTGCTGCTACCCACACGCTATGAGTGCACCGCTCAGGAGATTTAACTACAGTACTTATCAGATGGGCCAAATCAAGGACAATGCTCCAGCTCTCCTCTGCTCCACTGTTACCACCTATGCTAATGCTGGCTCACATCACTCATTCCGAGCCAAACCCCAGTCCCTGAACCATCATCAAGGCCAGGGTGGGGCCCCATCCGCGAAGGTTTTGCACGGTGTGTTTACACGGGTTCGAGTCCATGGTCTCCTGCGAAGGAGACCCCCGTGGAAACCCGCCCGGGAAGGCAGGCGGCCGCAGCCCCGTTTTCCCCTTAGCACAGAGGGAGCTTTTGCCACCCAGCCCTAAGCTCGGGGCCCTGGATTTCTGGGAAGCCGCTTTCCTTGCCGTGGCTCTGGGGGCGTGGGGTGGGAGGCTGCAGGGCTGCGGCGGGGGAGCCTCAGGGCGGACCCCCGAGCTCCAGCGGGGCGAGAGGCCGTGCGGGCAGCCAGGCGCAGGGTGAGCTCCCTGCGCTGCCCAGAGGCCGAGGATGGCCCCCGGTCCGGCCAGGCCCAGACTGACAAGCTGGACACGGGGGGGCCCGCGGAGCGTCCCACTTCGCCCCGTGCACGGCGCGGGACACACAGGCTTGGCGCGGCCCCGCCGCCGAGGAGCGACACGGACGGAGCGCGGGCCCCGGCGCGGCGCGCTCCCGGAGGCAGGTGGATGCGCGGCCCCGCGGAGGGCGACCCGCGGGTCCGAGCGGGCCCCGCACTCACCTCAGCCCACGGCGGCTGCGGTTCCGACCCAGGCTGGGGACTACGGCCCGGCGCCCGCGTCATCACAACGTCACCACTGCGCGCCGGGGACGCCTGCTGCCCCGCCCCGCCATTGGCGGACGGTGGGGCCCGGGGTTCATGGGGCAGAGGTCAGAGGTCATCCTGGTTGCTGTGGGAACCGCTGAGGGGAGGGGACTGGCACCGCTCGGTGGGCCCGGTCCTTCGGCAGCGCTGCGCCCAGCGCGGCCTGGGCCCTAGGAGCGAACCGGTCCCTCCCTCCCCCTCCCCGGCGGGGTCCGGGACCCACGGGCCGATGCGCGGGCCCGCCCAGGGGGCGGATTGCGGGGGGCAGCTGCTCCCGCCGCGCTGGGACCGAGCCCTGAGACACCCCCCGGCCGGGGCCCGACGGCCCGACCCCGACCCAGATCCGCTTCCTGCCAGCCCCACACCGCTCCCGCAGCCCGACCTCCCGCTCCGACCAACGGCCGCAACCCCCGGGCCTGGCCCGGCCCGACACACACCGCCTGGCTTGCCCCGACCCCCCCTTCGGCCAGACCCCCAAACCTCATCCCCCTCTGAGCCCTTTACCAGAGCCCACCAAAGCCCTGAGATCCCCCTGAGTCTGGGCCTACCCTGACCACAACCCCCACCCGTGACATTTCCCCCCCAAGCCGGATTATTCCCCTGAAACCTGATACACAGTCCTGTCCTCAACCCTGACACCCCACACACTCCCTGACCTTGAAACACACACCCCACCCCTCATGCATACACCCTGACAGTCCCCGCTCCCGAAAAACCCCACCTGTTAAAGGACATCTGTTAACGATAATTCCAGTATCTATATTTGTGGTAAACAAATAAAAAAGGAAGCTGTAGAGTTACTGTGATTTTTTTTTTAAGAGAATGACTGGGCTCCAGATCAGGAGTTGACAGTTTGAGGAGGCAGCTGGTTTTAGACTGATCTGAGTTAAGATGCTCTGTCAATATGTATCTAATAAAGACAGTTGTTGTTACTAGCCCTGAATTAATACTAATGGATAACGTGAATATAAACCAACACAGAAGGTATTCACCAACAGGGCTACAGCCCAAAGGCTAGGTTAGGGCTCTATCCAACTCCCTTTGTGGTCTGTGCACAATGGCTCAGCATCTTCTGCAGTCAGTGAGATCCGGAGAGAATTTGGTCAGGGAAAATGAATGAATTCCAAGGAAGGACTTCTGAGCCTGGCTGCTAATTGTTGTTTATTTATTAGCGTTATAGCTCCCCATCATTGTCATCTCTAGGAGCCAGTACATAAAAAGGGAAGGCATCAGTGCCTTCTAGGAGAGGAGCCAGCTTCTCTCTTCGCTGGGATTTAAACCACACACTTCTCAGAAGATCCAGTGCGGTGACTCCTTATTGTATTATTTATATTGTGATTGTGCTCAAAGGCCTATCAAGGCTGAGAACTCATTGTACAGATGCCCTGGTAGACAGTTGTTGCCCTGAAGACTCTCCAGAAGTAACATCAGGGTTCTGCAATTCATTGCCAGAAAGCTTGTTGGAAGAGAGGCGTCTTGCAAAGTGCCCAAGTCTCAGATGCATGGGGCCAGTGCTACACTCCAGCTATTGAACAGTCTCTTTGAA
Organism: Dermatemys mawii; assembly: GCA_007922305.1. NCBI lineage: Eukaryota > Metazoa > Chordata > Testudines > Dermatemydidae > Dermatemys > Dermatemys mawii. The sequence continues at coordinate 3,491,698 of ML677343.1, read as the reverse complement.
GAACCCATTCAGTGGGCCAGATCCCCAAGGGGTCTTGCTCTTGTCAGGGTAGGCCATGCCGCTTCACTGCTCCCCTAGACTGAGCTGTTGGGCTCCAGCACTGAGCTCTGACAAGCAAATATAAATACCTGGTAGAGACTTGTACACTCTTTGGGGATTAATGCACCCCCAGCTAGTATTTGCAGTGACACCTTAAATAGCCTAGTGAAACACAGTGTTGGAAATTGTTAGGTTAGCCTAGAGAAATAAAAGTCAAAGCATCGTCCATTCTAGTCACATCACAATTCAGCAGCCAAGCTGTAGTGAGCTCCATTGTCTGACTCCCTTTGTCGGTTCCCAGATGAGAGGGCCCCCAGCTTCCTTCAGAAGCCATCTCTTTAGTCCCAGCTGGACAGTTCTGTCCTTTGTTCTCCCAGGCTGGGCCATGCAGAGTTCAATCACCCCCCTCTTTCACTGGAGCTTCCTGATGTTGAGTGTGAATTCATGAATCATTGGAGCTTGCATGGTCTCTCTGGACCCACCGTTGATCTGGGTCAGTTTCAGTGAGTTCCTGAATGACTGTCACATCCTTGTCTGGGTGGAATGAACAGACACACCTATGTCTCAGTCTGCCCTGAGAGCAAACAATCCTTAGTCTCTAAGGTGCCACAAGTACTCCTGCTCCTTATACGGATACAGGCTAACACGGTTGCTACTCTGAAATCCACAAATGCTACCCCTAGATGCCGCAGCAGATTTCTCGTCTTGGTAGCTCTCCTACCAAACACTTTGAGATTCTTACAGCACAGTTTCTAATCAACCAAACTTATAATTTCCAGTACCCAGTTCAGAGCAGTTTCCCCATCCTCCCATAGGTCTGGTCTGTGAGGTGATACTAGCAGGGGGCACATGGAGAGTTTTCCCTTTTCCATACCCAAAAACCTTTGGATTTGAAACTGGATGAAGTCCTGACCATCTTCCAGTGAATGATGAGGGCAGTGACCTCACCTTCCTCCATGTGTCAGCCATCTTGGCTGCACCCTGGAGTGTCCTCACCCCTTGTTTGGAGTCAGAAGTGACCCCTTTGAGCATTTGGGAGTGAAGGGGTCAGTATATATTTGTCTCCCTGCAAGGTGAATCAATCCAGCCTTATCTCTGGGGTTCTGGTGTCCCAGGCTCTGGTGATGCAGGCTGCCCCACTCCCCACATTGGCAGGCCCCCTCTGGAGTTGAGTCTCAATCCCAGAGCTGTGTGTGTACAAGGAACCCATTTCCACTTGTGGGGTTAATATGTTGCCCCCACCCCCAGGACAGAGTCTCCCCACAGTGGGTTCTGTTTGTGTCTCTTGGTTAAGAGAACCCCACATGTCCCTGGCCACCCTCCGACTAGCTGTCTGTTACCAGTAACAGCCTTCCAACGGCTTTACCCTTGTCTGGGGCTTCTCTCATCCCTGGACAGGGGGCAACCACGTCCGGCAGTTCTCCTTCCCTGCCTGTATCTCCCGCATTCAGTGGCGGGCTCAGCTCTCTCTCTCTCCTACCCCAGGGAGGGTTGGCTGTGGGCTTGCTGCTGTAGTCACAGCATCAGGGAAGACACACCTGAGGCAATGTGATTCGTCTCCCATGTGGGCAGGATACAGTCAGTCCCCAAAAGGGCATCAAAACTAATATCCTGGAGACTCCCAGTTACCAGCCACCCCAATCCTTCCTGTATCTGCCAGGGATCTGAGCCATAGGCAGGGGAAATGGCTTCACATTTGGAACTGTAACCCAGGTTTCACAACCTTTCAGTATCCAAGGGGGGTTTAGCCCACAGGGTTTGACAAGGGTTCTCTCAGTCCCAGAATCTCTCCACCCTATGAATGTCTTTCCATTAACGACTCCCTCTCACTCCTACTGGGAATTAGAGGATTCTGAGCCCAGGAGAGCACAAGGCATGTCTACTGGTGCCTGGAGTGGGAGCCAGTCTGCCAGCACACCATGCCCCAAAGGAACTGGCTCAGTTTTCCCTGGTTTGGATTTACTCACATCCCACTGTTGGGCTCCCCTTGTGACCACCTGGGCTTTATGCAGGAGCTAACCCTGAGCCCTGTAACCAACTCACTTGCAGCACCTGAGTTCAGAGGCTGGGGCTCCAGAATGGACAAACAAGGGGCATGCATTGGAATTATTTGTAGCACCAGCATCCAGCCACTGCTCCCAGCTGCAAATCAGTTGCACAGGGTTGAGAACCTTCAGACCATTACAGACACTTGTAGGTATCTAGGCTAAGACAAATCAGAGCTCCTGGGGCAGGAAAACCTCTTTCACTCACATCCAGCACTTCACAAGTGGCCAGTTATGAAACAGGAGACTTCTGCTTGTCTTTGAAGCACCAGGCAGAAGGACACAGGACTAGCTGGACCAATGAGCTGATCCAATCTGGCAAGTCCTGTGATTCTTGTGTGTGAGACACACCAGGGTCCAAGTCAGACCAGTGGGAGGGAAGCAGGAGACTGTGTCACTCCTGCCCTGCAATCTTGGCTGCCTTACAATGCCATGCTGAAGTAGTTCCCACTTGGGCAGCTCTCAGACAGGCTTCCACCATGCAGGTCTGTAACAGCATCTGCTGCCTACCCCTCTTCTTGGGGCCCACTGGCTGCCCCCAATGAAGCTCAGAGAGGCCTTAATTAGGCAGCACTCATGTCTTTATTTACAGAGCATTGTCCCACCACCAGTGTCAAGCTATATACACAGCTTACCAGACTAGTTGGCTTCTTTCACAAATAGAGCAGCCCTCTACCAGAAAGCTGACCTTACCCTGACCAATCCCCCACTGCCTTCTGGGCCCCTCCCAGCCTTTATAGCCCTTAGGCCCTCAGGTCACCAGGTGCAGCCAATCCACAGGCCAGCCATCAGGCTTCCCCAAGCCCCAATCTATTTCCCTTGATTGGGACTGGCTGAGCAGAGGCTAATTAGGTGACTTGCTACAAGGTCACAGCCTGTGTGTAATTGCAGCCTGCCAGCTACACCCTGGCTGCCACCAGCCCTGGTTATCCAGCAAGGTCACCCCAACACACCCCTAGTAAAATCATAGAATATCAGGGTTGGAAGGGACCTCAGGAGGTATCTAGTCCAACCCCCTGCTCAAAGCAGGACCAACCCCAACTAAATCATCCCAGTCAGGGCTTTGTCAGGCCAGGCCATAAAAACCTCTCAGGAAGGAGATTCCATCACCTCCCTAGGGAACCCATTCCAGTGCTTCACCACCCTCCTAGTGAAATAGTTTTTCCTAATATCCAACCTAAACCTCCCCCACTACAACTTGAGACCATTACTCCTTGTTCTGTCATCTGGTACCACTCAGAACAGTGTAGATCCATCCTCTTTGGAACTCCCTTTCAGGTACTTGAAAGCAGCGATCAAATCCCCCTTCATTCTTCTCTTCTGCAGACTAAATAATCCCAGTTCCCTCAGCCTCTCCTCATAAGTCATGTGCTCCAGCCCCCTAAACATTTTTGTCCCACATATTCCCCCAGAAATGCATGTCCTACACTCTTCAGCCAGTACAAATATATTCAATCCATTATTCCTTTAGGGGAATAATATGCCAATTTTATTATCTTAAATAGTTACCTAGGCACTTCCATTTAAACACACTGGATTAGATAAACCAACAAAACAAGTTTGTTAACTACAAAGCTATTTTAAGTGAATACAAACAATGAGGCATAAAAGTCAGAAATGGTTACAAGAAAAATAAAGACAAAACACTTAGTAATATCTACTTAAGACTCTATCTTAGCAAAGCAAATGTTCTCACCACATGCTTCTAGCAAGGTTACTGACCAAACTCTCCAAGTCAGACCCCATCCCATAGCTGTTTCTTTTTGTCTTCTGCAGTGCAGAGAATGATGAGGGGAAGGGGTGGCTTGGGATGTTTGTCCCTCCTTTTTATAGTTGTTGTCCCCCTCTTGAAAAGCATTTCCATCTGATCCACATGGACTCTTTGTTTCCTGGGTAACGATGTTCCCTGCTGTTTTTTTCAGTTGTTTGAACTCCTTTTGTTTTCCCTTCCTCCTTGATGACTCTGTTTACTGCTTAAATGCCAATTAAGGCAAGCACACATTCCTTCCTTTTTTAGGACAGACCTGACTTGTGTCTAGTCAGGACTGTGGGTTTTGGAACAATACTTTTGTACAAAGATTATTACAATAGTGTGCGCGGTGTGAATACGGGGGTGTATTCCACCACATCAATGAAGATATTAGTGCTGGGTTAATGGGCTGCTTGAGGGGCCTGAGGCCAGGGATCTTAAACTCGAATCACCAGGAGGGCCACATCACTGACATCCTTCCACACTGCACCTGGGCCTGCCTGTACTCCACCCCTTTCATGAGGCCTTGCCCCGCCTGTTCCCACCCTTTCCCCACCCCCATTCCAACCCCTTCCCCAAATCCCTGCCAGCTGTTTGGCAGCGCTTAGCGCTTTCTAGGAGGGAGCGGGGAGGAGTGGGGATGCAGCGTGCTGGGGGGGAGGGAGAGTGAAAGGAGGGGAGCTTGGCAGGCTGCAGGAAATAACATCGGGGGCAGGGAGCTTAGCAGGCCACAGGACATAACCCCATGGGCCGCATGCAGCCCCGGGCTGCGTGTTTGAGACCCCTGATCTAGGCCCTGCCCTGCCCCACTGTAAATTAGAGCAGCCCCAGCTAGTTCATGCTCTGGTTGCAGTGGCCCCCTAGTGGCTGTACATTAGCTGCAATACAGCACTCGGCTGCGAGGAGGGCTGACATAGCCAGGGTGCAGTCCCCTTATACTGGATGTCATCCCTGGGAGCCCCTTCACACCGCTGAAGCAGATGGGGGCACAAGGGGTGGGAGAGGAAGTGGAGCCCACAGTGTGTGGTCAGGTGAATCTAGATATCCCCATAAGGGAATCTGGGCTGATTCAAAGGGACTGTTTGGGTAGCATTTGAACAAACCCCAGGTGAATTCTGCCCTGCTTGGATCCCACTTCCTGCCACTGAGATGCCCACTTCTGCGCTCCAACGCTGTGCCAGCCAAGTGCACCAGCAGGCAGGCAATGCGGGAAACGGCCATGGAATGAGCAAGCTCAAGGGCACCACCCGCACAACCGGGTGGCGGCCAAGAGGGACGGATTCACGTTCAACTAAATCTGCTTGAAAAAAAGCAAATCCAGCATTACACGTCCCTGAGCGGGGAAATATTCCAGAAGCCGAGCTTACAACAGTGTCACTGGGTGCCGGCGTGGGGGCCTGGGATTCACCTCCCACCCCAGAGGTGAGCCTGGATCAGCCGTTCCCTACCCATGTTCGGAGCCGCGGGGATTTAGGCAGCCTTTCTGAGCACAGCGGAGATCCCTGAGCAGTCACAGAACAAAACCTGTTGATTTTCCAGGGCTGCCTCGTCATCAAGAGGCAATCTGCAAGGGTAGCCTGCTTAAATGTCATCTCTCCATAGGCTGGAGGACCAGCGAGATTCCTGCCTGAACGGGCTGGTAGCCACACCATGGGCATAGCCGCCCTATTCCCTGCATCCAATGCCACGGGAAAGGAGCTCCCACGTGCGCCAGTGCACAGAGATAGCACAGCAGCATCACAGCTGTGCAAAAAACACACTGGTGGGAGAGGCGGGTTGCCTGGTAGACAAAAGGGAGCCCTTGGTGGCTCAGGCAATTTGCAAGAGGCTACGGAGCCATTCGTCAGGGACCCCAGTCCTTGCCAGGTGGGCGATGACCTCGAGGCTTTGCCCCCCGCCGATGGTCCGATGTGGGGTTACTGTCCTGTCCTTTGCAGCTTGCCATGGAATCACTCGCGGGAGGTTGTGTAGCCTTGTGGCCTTCCAGCAGGGCAGTCTTTGCAAACAGTAGCATGCCTGGCATTGTAGTGGGCCAGCTTAGCCCACCTGGAGAGGAGGCTGAGTCTGTCCCATCACGGTGACATTAGCAGGGCCCCTGACAAGGACCAGTCAGGCCATGAAGACTGGACTCCCCCCCTGGCCTGGAGGTCCCTCCGGGCAGAGACGAAGCACATGGTGGGGGGCCATGTAAGGGAAATCTCCCTGCCCCTGCTGTACCTGTCATGAGGCTGATGGGTGGGTTTCATCCTCTAGAGCTCCCAGCCCAGCAGCAGGAAATCCTGGGCAAATAGAAGAAGGATTAAAAATTTGACAATCTAAGCTGGGGAGGATGGGGGCAGCTGTGATATCTCAGGCCTCACGCCCCTGTTCCACGTGTGGCCGCCTCTATCACACAGCTGCCTAGAATAGTCTCACCATCTGCTTTCCAGCCTCCCGACAATGGACTAGCCCCCGATTTCCCGCTGCGATTACAAAAAGTGACTGTGTGCATCGGCTCCTTTGAACTCTCCCGTCTTTCCCATGCGCGTACATATATCCAATTCAGGTCTGGCCCTTCGGAAAGGGAGAGGGAGATAATGGCTGCAAAGCATTTAATCTTCTGCCCAAAGAACAGCAGAGAGCAAATTAGGACCGACTCCAATTAATTTGCCTTGATGGGCAAAAACTGGAGAGCAGCCATTTCTAGGCATTAAGAACCAAAGCAGAGCGCGGAAAGTAGGTCGCGGAAGTTTCATAACCAGCGAGAGGGGCTTTTGCCACGCGCCTGGTGTATTAGGGATGCCCAGCAGGGATGAACCTACAGCTGGGTTCACATGCCACACCATGACCCCCCACCAGCCTGGGGCTCGGAGCTAGCAGGACTCTGCACTGGTGTTTGGTGTTCTCTCTTAGCCTGGGAGAGAATCTGGGGTTTGATTTGTTGATACTTTGATATCCTGACTAATATGTGGGAACAAAGATGCTGGGTGTTGCTTCGGCCTAACGAGACAGGGTTTACAGCCCAATGAGGAGAAGGAAGCGAGTTAGAGCACTCTAACTCTGCGGCGTACAGAGCTGGGTGGACAGGTTTGCTTGAGTAACCCCATAAATATGGCATCGCCCACCCTTTGTACTGAGGGCTTCTGTAACCAAGCGGCGACTCACCCCCTGCGGCGCCTCCTGCTGGTACATCCAGGGAATTAGCTCACCAGCCTCCAGAGTGCCCTTTGCAGGCCGATGTCCTACTTGGTGCTGTCCCCATGTCCCTCCTGGACCCTGGTGCCCTCTTCCTTGGAGTGCTGCATCACTGCAGTATCCCCACAGATCTCAGGGTCTTCCCTCCCTGGGGAACCCCCACCCCCTGCCCCACCTTGCCTCAGTCTAGGCTGCTGCCAGTCACCACCTGCCCCCATTCACTGGGGCAGACTGCAGTATAATTGCCACTCATCACCAGCAAGGAGGGTTGGACCCGCTGCCTTCACCTACCCTCAGGGCTGCCCCCTGCACTCCCAGTACCTATTTGGCCATAAACTAGGCCCAACAGCCTAGGAAGTTTCCAGGCCAGAGATCCCCAGCCCAGCCCTACTCCAGCAGCCAGGTCCTCCCTCTCCAAAGGCTAGAGAGAGATTGTTTGCTTCTAGCCCACTGCCTTCTTATAAGGGCCAGCTGGGCCCTAATTGCATTGGCCACAGCTGTGGTCAGCTACCCAGTCAGCTTCCCTGGCTGTCCTTAATCCCTTTCCCGGCTTCAGCCTTCTCCCAGGGCTGTTTTAAGTCCTTCTGAACAGGAGCGGATGATCACCCTGCTACAGCTTCTGCTTTCAGTCTGTGTGAGAAGAACCAAGGGAAGGGCCAGGGAAAAGCCCTACCCGCTGACACAAAGCTAGCCTGTGCTCCCTGCCCCATAACTTGGTTAGCACCAAGTTAAGACTGACGGGCAGTACCCCATAGCCTTCCAGAATGCGAAGGGCACCTATGCCTACAACAGTGAAAAACAAGGCCTACAGCCTCCCTCGCCAACAGCTTCAACTCTGGCCCCTCCAGCTGGCAAGTATCCCTGGGGATGACAGGAAGAAGGAGAGAGCTGTTGGGCAGAGTGCTGCCTAGAAAAAGAACTGGAAATCTGAGCAACGAAACCACCCCCTGCTGTCTGGGTCCTACTGTGTTCAGGGAAACAAGACTTTGTAAATAAATAGGATTGTAGCCAAAGAATACCTGACTCCATCATCAATTTCTTCCCCAATAGGAAAAGTCCACAAGACCCCAAATTTTGGATAACAGCTCTGGTCCAAAGATGTATCAATATCCTTGGACAAATATAAAAAGGACCTTGTGACTATAATTTGTCCATTGCCTGACTGTTTTTGGACCACTTATTTAAATAAGCTACAGCATTTTGAGGGAGACAATTGATAGTGTGAACCTTTGGTTTGTGTAGATCGGATTAATTATTGTCGATGGCTTAAATTTGTTTTCTGAGTTAATTTTCCCTGGTAAATAGAAGTCACTGTTTTGATTGCGGTCAGTATCATGTTGACCTTATGCCAATCATTAGAACAGGGCATTAGAACATTTCCTGGAGCTCAATAACCCGTTTGATCATGCTGATACGGGTGAAGGTCAAAGCTACTTGCTTTTCTGTGATCACACCCACTCCCACTGTTGAGGAGAGAAACACACACCGCGAGTCCATTACTCTAATAATGTTGCTTTCTCTTGCTTTCCCCTTATTTAATGCTAATTTTCCTTAACACTTCTGAAACAAAATCTGAAGCTGCAAGGGAATTTTAGAGCACTTTGAAATATCAACTCTTAGACCAGAAACTTCGCTCCGAGCAAAACTCCCAGGTGGAGCCACTGCAGGCAAAGAGCAATTAAGTGCACAACTCACTGCTTCCGAAAGCTGCCAAGCATAGGGTTTGAATTCACAGCATCCAGGTAATTCCTAGGGCTACGATTTGTCACCTTGAGCCCCCAACTTCCTCTAACCACAGCTTGTCTGCAAACAGATCCTACCGGATTGCACAGTGCAAATCTTTTCTCCGGCGTGTTAACTTAGCTCAAGCACACAGCACACAGCGCACAGTCAACCTGTGGAACTCCTTGCCTGAGGAGGCTGTGAAGGCTAGGACTATAACAGAGTTTAAAAGAGAATTGGATAAATTCATGGAGGTTAAGTCCATTAATGGCTATTAGCCAGGATGGGTAAGGAATGGTGTCCCTAGCCTCTGTCAGATATTCTTGCTCAAATAACCTCAGATTTGGGCTGCTTAACCTGACCCAGGGGCTCAGCAAAGTGAAAGAAAATCCAAGTAAAAATGTGCATTTTAAAGTACTTACATAAACTGACTGTTGAGCAGTAAGATGGTTTCAACCATACCTAGCGGTGCTCCATCATAATCCTCACCTTCCTTTCCCCTGGCGGGAGACCTGCAGCAACTCTGGGACTTAAATAACAGCATCCCCTGATCGAATCCCTTTGAGACCCACTGGCTTGGAAAAAGAAGGGGCAAACTAATTGCTCTGTGCTTCCTCCAGGGTTCTGGGGGCCTGGCTTTTCCCACACGCGCCCACTTGGGCATGTTGTTTAAACGCTGCACCCGGCACAGGAAGCTGGGACTGCTATAAATAATCATTGATGTTAGCGAGCCCGCTAACATGTGCCGGTTACTGTCCAGATACGGGAAGACACGGTCATTGCCCTGAAGAATTTACCCTCTAAAATCCAGGAGGTTCCCGTTCTAGTTGGGAGCAAGACGCTGCTCCGTGCCTGAATTTGCCCACTAGTCAAACAGTCAGGTCACAAACGAGACGAGGGAAGAGACAGCCTCCTCGCCCCCAGTTTTCACACTGGCCATCACTGCACGTCCGCTACAGAGACAGCCGTTTGCACGCAATGTGTGCCCTCATATGTATATTGTTATTGAATCAAGTGCCATCGGTGGGCAGTTCTCACTGTGTCTATCCCACTATGGTAGCTGTCCGTAACAGTTCCCGGTAACTCCTACACATGGGATAACCTGCCTTTTTCTTCAGGCGTCTTACATCATTCGCTTTGGGACTGCGAGATGCTGAGGGGCGTTGCCCAGCTGCTAGGAGCATAAGGAGCTCCGTGCTACAGAGAGTGGCTGGGTTGCTCACCGACATTCCTGGCACTGCCTACCCCAGCCAGTCAGAGACCAGGGGCAGGGCCCAAAAATCATCACGTTGGCTAACAAAATCCAGAGATTTTTAAAAATCCCACCCTTGGGATTCTGGCTCTTAGTCCTCTGGTTTTTGGAGCCTTTCCGTCACCATCTGGGCCTGTGTTTAGGGATTTTTCCCTCCGCAACTATGAGGGCAAGAAACTTCCTTTTTTTTTCCCCAAATGCAAGCAGAGAATGTCCACTAATCCGCTGACTCCAGGTCGTTATGGACAAATGCAACTACGGGACTGTGGCGCACATAATAAAATGGCGTCTCTCTGCTGATGGGGAGGGGATGGGCTTAGCCAGAGAAAGTCCCCCGATGGTTAGGGAACTGCTGTAGGAGACCCAGGTTCAGTTCCCACCTCTGCTGCCCACAGACTTCTGGGGTGACTTTGGGCAAGTCACATGGGCCCATGTGATACAAGTAACTACTGAAGCCAGCTGCTCCCCCGCTGTGCTCCATCGGCAGGCATGGATCATCTGTGGAAGTCAGGGACAAAAACCATGCAGCATTGCTATTGCTATGGATACTATTTCCAGCCCGCCAACGATTTAGTTCACTCTTAGAGTGGAGCGAAACTCGGCGCTTCCATCCTGCAGAAACTTCTAACACGTCAACGTCTGTTTTCATCCTGAGCGGAGAGGAAAAATAGCAAATTTTTCATGGAACCAAAAATCCTGCAAAGTTTCCTCTCAGAAATGTCGGAAATTTCTGATCAAAGCGAAACATTGCCGGGTGGCCTCCTGGTTCCCAGCCCAGTGCACCTTCACCTAAGAGAAAAGGCAATTTGGGGTGGTGTGCGGGAGGGAGGGGCATGAAAATGATAATGAGACTCCATCTCATTTGGTCCCTGTCCAGTTCAGTTACGCGTGGTGTGCCGTGGCGAGCTCTTCCTAGAACAGTACTAATCAGAGCTGCCCACTGAAGGGTATCGCCTGGCAGGAGACAAGGCCAGCGTCTGACCTGGGCTGGCAGATCCCAGGTCCCTCTTGAATTCACAGGTAACCAAACTTTGGCCCCAGTTTTCAGACCCATTCAAGGGGCTGCCAGGCGGCTGAGCCAGGGATTCTGGAGCCTGGGGGTCTAGGCCCCACTTCTGTGCACATACACCTGCACCCATCCCGGACAGTGGGACCCGCCTCCTTGGCAGGTGGGTGACAAAGTCCAGTGCACCCATCCCAAGCTTGCTCCGGGTGAACCTGCTTCAGAGCCTTGCTGGGCTGCTGGAAGAGGGGATTCAGCAGAACTCCCCTCACGCCCCCACATCCACCACAGCTGGGGAGCTCTGTGCTGTTTGGCAGGAGGGGCCTGCACACTCCCACATTGCTCCATCTCATTAGCATAACACCACCTGGGCGAGCTTGACAGCAGCTCATTAGCATGGACACGCCCATTCTGATGGAGCGTTTCTCTAGTCTAGGGCATGGGGTGGAAACTTTCAGACTCTTCCCCTTCCCGCAGAGCCTGGAGCATGTGTGAAGAGCGCCGCATCGTTCAAGGGTGGGGGTCTACGGGTTACAGGAAGGGCCTGGGAGGCAGGACTCCTGGGTTCTAGTCCTGACACTGGATAAGTAAATTCACGGCTCCGTGCCTCAGTTTCCCCATCTGTAACTTAGGGGCAACGATCCTGTTTCCCCCCCCCCATTCATCAGTGTTTGTAAAGGTCCTCTAGCAGGCAGTGCCAGAGGAGGACAGGGGCTTTTGCCATTGGGGGGGGGTGGGTTTGTCCCAGACCTTGTCTCCTTTCCTTTGTGGGGCATGAGATCTGGCCAGTGAGGCTCCTTGGGCTGGGCCTGGTGAGTCCCCTGCCACACTCGCTCCAGCCTCTCTGGGGCCAGATAAACAACCCCCTGCGACTGGGAGCAGCCCAGGCAGCCGGCAGCTGATCCGCTTAGCCCAGCCCTGCAGGGATCCCGCACTAAGTCACCCTTAAACACAGGATTGTCGCACACGGTCCACGAACGAAGCGGCCGTTGATCCGCCCCGTCGGCTGCCTGAACAACAGTGAGTGCCCAGGGTCTGCTGGAGCTGGACGGGGCTCGCCCCAGGCGGGCAGCCCAGCCCTCAAAGGGCGCCAGGGGAGTGGTGAGCAGAGCGGGTGCCAGCCTGGGGGTCAGACAGCAGGTGGGTGGGCAGAGCAAGGCGCTTCACCCCTCCCAACCCCTTCCTCGCCCCAGGCAGAGTCAAAGGAGAGGGAGACGCGCCCCTGGCCAGGGAATCCTGCCCATCCCTGGCTGGGCGCTACCCAGCCCTGCAGGGGATCAGGGTATTAGGATAAAGGGGCTGAGACTGGCCCCAGGTGAGCCCCATCTGCCGGGGCCGCTCCCCGAGCTTCCCAGGCACAGCTCTCACTGGCTTGTGGCTGTGCTGGGAACAAGTCAACCTGCCTGCACAGACTCCAGCCTCCTCCCCTGCCTCTCCTGCTCCACGGAGGGAGGGGCCAGGGGCCAGCAGCATTTAATTCAGTGGGTCTGGGACTCCTGCCCAGGGGAGCCAGGGGAGGGGACGGATCCATGGTGGGGTCTAGAGATCGGGGGGTGGGGGCAGGCAGAGCAGGGGATATCAGAGGGGAAACCAGGGAGAGCAGACACCGGGCAGCAGCGTGGGGAAGGGCAGGATACCAGAGGGGCTGGCCCTGCATGAGCGGAGGGGCAGGGGTCTGCATGTCCCTACAGGATAGTTAGAAGGTGCATGTGTTTGGCAAGGATCTGCGTGGGGTGCGGGGAAGCCTCACTGTAACGTACCAGCAGTGTGAACAGCCCAGCCTTCCAGAGACCCTACAATAATATACCAGTGCGAACAGCCCGGCCTTCCTGAGAGCCTACAATAATAAATCGGTGTGCACAGCCCGGCCTTCCTGAGACCCTACAATAACAAACCGGTGCACACAGCCTGGCCTTTCCGAGACCCTACAATAACAAACCGGTGCACACAGCCTGGCCTTTCTGAGACACCCTACAATAATATACCAATGTGAACAGCCCGGCCTCCTGAGACCGTACAATAACAAACCAGAGCACACAGCCCGGCCTCCCTGAGAGAGCACCCACACTAACAAACCACTGTGAGCAGTCCTACCCTGCCCAGTGACCCTACAATAACAAAGCTGTATGGGGCAGCTGTGTGTGTGTGTGTGTCTGCCCGGTTACATTAACTCCATGACACCTGCCCTGATTGTTGCCCGTATCAGTCACTGTGTGGGCATCAGCAGGTGTCAGTAATGCCTGCCCAGCACGGCGCATTGGCTAGCCCTTGAGCGGTGCCTTTCCCAGGGCACAGGCCCGACGCAGCTGGCTGCTATATTGAGCTGTGAGCAGCTCGGGGCATCCCCCAGCGCGGGTTACGAGATGGAAACAGAGGCCCCCTGGGCGCCAGCTCCACAGAGAGGCCGGCTCTTGTTTGTGCTGTGCGGCGGGGGAAATGCTGAGCTCACGCCACGGGCGCTAAGCCGCACCCAGCGGGCCCAGGCGCAGCCTCTGAATTCAGGAGCCCGCCCACAGGGCCCAAGACCAGGTTTGACTGCATGGTGACCCAGCCAGCCGGCGGATGAGCGCCCTCACTTCGGCCGGGGAGAGGAAAGCCGGCCTGGAGCTGGCCTCAAGGCTCGGAGTGCCTTTAGGGTGAGGCCCTTAGCCCTCCAAGCCTCAGTTTCCCCGTCTGTACAACAGGGAGCCCAGCCCTGCCCTGCCCTGCCCTACGGGCTGTCGTGCAGCCAAAGATCTGACCAGCTGGGCCATACTCAGACAGTCCTGTGAGGCGGGCGGGGGCGTAGACATACCTGAGCTACAAAGTCAGACCAGGCGCAGCCTCGCCCCCCCCAGCCGCTAACACTGCACTGGCATGGGACCGGGCGGGGGGGGGGCACAGCCGGGCTTTGGCTCTTTGCAGCAGGGTGACGTCCGAATGGCTTGTGTGTTTGAACCTCGGCTCTAGGAATTACTTTGGGGCTGTTCGCCGGCCTGCGTCATCCAGGAGGCCTAGAACGAACTAGCTCCTGCCAGCCTTGGACTCTGTGAATCGCCCAGTGCTTTGCCCGCTGCATACAAATCGACGCTTCACCCACTACTAAGATGCAGCCACTTCTGGGGTGGAGCGCAGTTGGCACGCTGAGCCAGCTGCGCAGGGCGCTGCTTGTAGGAGGTGAAGTAAGGCAACTGCTCAAGCTGGGGGCCGGGGGTGGGGGGTGAGTGCAGGCAGGTGAAAAGGGCTAAGCTGGCACATAGCCAGGACTCCGGGGCTCATCTCCCAACCCCTTGGGAAAGGCTGACTGCAGGTCGTTGCAGTGCCAGGGGGTCCCACTCACCTGCAATGATGGCAAATACAAACTGCTCCCAGAGACCCACTGAGCCTCTCTGCTGCAGGGGGGCAGGGCCGTGCAGGCGGGCACAGGAATGGCCGGTGTGTGGCACCAGCAGTGCCAGGAGCATTCGTCTGGGAGCAGGCGAGCGCGTCTCCCTAGGCGGACAGGTTGGCGACCCTGGCACAGGAACGGGGAGTCACGGACTCACACCGCCGGGGAACGCCAGCGGCTCTCACTGGGCACCCTCTTCCCGGGGGGCAGATGGCAGCATGGGCCTCGTGTGATCGCTCTGCTTTGCGCCCCAGGGATGGGAGGTACAGGACCAGAGGGGCCCTAGACTGACTTTAGTGCCCAGCTGCCCACGGGGCCAGGCGAGGCCAGGCTGGGGGATCATGGCCCTTGCGGGAGAGGGGTTGACGGCTCCCCGAGGCCACGGTCAGTGCCCTCCAGCCCCACTGCAGCAGCAGAGAACAGGGCCCTGGCAGAGCTAGGCCCAGGGTCCCAGGATGGTCAGGGGGTCGGTGCCCAGGGAACTCAGCAGTGGGGCTCTGTCCCCACCCGGGAGTGGCTGCACCCAGCTCCCCACCAGGCTCAGCTCAGTGGCGCTGCGGATGGTGCTGCCATGCGGGGGTAGCAGGCACAGGGCAGGTTGGGGCAGCCCCGGTGCCAGGAGTTAATCGGGGGCTGGGTTGGGGGCTCAGGCTCACGTAAGCAAGAAGGCAGATTAATTACAGGCTGGGCGCGCGGCGCCGGCAGAGCCGAGCCGAAATCCAGGCAAAGCCCTTAATACCCTCTAAGGGGACATCACACTGCAGCGCAAATCCCTGACTGCCCATGGGAGGCCCAGGGTGGGCTCCCCCTGAGGAGACGGGAAGGGGCCTGGCCGGCTTTCCCTGCCTCCTGGCCACACTCCAGTACTAGCCCTGGCTCCTGTATGGCCCCAGAGCGATAACTTCACGCCCTAATGGAGCCAGGGTGCTGTCCCAGCTCCTGCCCGGGTGGATGAGGGGGGCTGGGGCACCGGCCTCTGCTGGGTTCCTGCCCTTTGCAGGGTCAGGGAATTCAGACTCCACAGTCTTAACTCAGCCCTGGCATCTGCCCAACCCGCAGCCATGTGACCCCAGGGTGGGCAACCCACCTGTTAGCCCTTGTGCTGAGCTGGAGGCCACTTTCCCACTAGCCCCCACCCCCAGCCTGCTTCTAGCTGGCCCCACCTCACCCCCACACCGTCCCACCCTGGTTCACATCATCCTGCCTAGGCAGCCAGAAACTCCAGCCCCACTCTACACATGGGATAGGATGCCCACTCTGCCCCCCACAGCACCACTCCTCTCGGCCCCCCATGGCGCAGAGCCTGCCAGGCAAGGCCAGGGGCACCAGCAAGTCCACATCAACTGGAGGGATGGGGCTGGAGCAGACACCCTTCACTGGGACTAGCAGGGGCTCTCGTTCAGCCGGCCCACGTGGGAGAGAGGCGCCAGGCACAGACCCCTCCTCCTCCCCAAATACCCAGTCTCGGGGGCCAGTCAGGGACCTGCCCCCAGCACCAGACTGCCTGGGGTTAACACCCCCAAGCAACTGCAGCCTGGCACCCATGAATGGGAGGGCCCAGAGTGCGAGGAGGGGGCAGCCCTGTGGCAGAGAGCACCTGGCCACGCATCCTTCACCCTGCCTCTGGGCTCCAGGCAGGGGCCTTTAGCAGCAGCACGTCCAAGTTCTCCTGCGAGAGGGTGGCTGGTTCCTGTTGGGTGGAGGTGCATATGCAGGGGAGGGGTGTCTCCCCTCCTTCCCCCCACTGACAGGGCCTCAAACTTGGCGCCTTTCCTTTCGGCAGGAGCAATAATCGGCGCAGGGCCCAGCCCTTCCCAGTGTGGCATCATTGCTTCCCACCAGGACACCAGCCGCTGCCAGCGCGGCCGGGGCCAGGGGTGGGAGGCGGGAAGGGCGCACTGGACTCCCCCTGCCATGAGCAGCCCTCTGCCGATCGAGGAGCTGCCCTGTCACCTCCCAGAGCCCTTTGGAGGGCCCAGCGCCGACCCTTCGCACCTGGCGTTTAGAGCCAGGGCTGGCTGCGAGGGACGCGAGGTGGCAGCGGGGCACACGCCGCTCCAGCACGCCAGCATTGGAGGCAGGCGGCAGAAGGCCAGGGCATGCTGTGCTCTGGGATGGGCTTCCCCGGGGCATAGAAAGCTGCTGGGACCAGATTAATTGCGCCCCCCCAGCACTTCTCTGGAGAGCTCACAGGGGCTGGGCCACCCCACAGCAGCTCTCTCAGAGATCCCGGGACAAGTGGAGCAGCTCCAGTCCCATCCCCTCCCTGCTCCCACCTCTGGGAAGGGAGAAGGCAGGGCCCATTTTCCAGGGACCTTGGCCCTGCCCTCCCCAGCAGGGTCCCCTCCCCAGAAGGTCAAGCCCAGCTCTGCACAAGGGAGCAGAGCCCAGGCCAGCCCTGGGCACCACTCCCACATAGACTCTTCCTAGGGTGGGACCGTCTCAGGCACGACCCACCTCCCCAGGACCCAGCCTCCCCAGTACCCAAGGGCCAGGCCGCCAAAGGTATTTAGGCCCCTAAAGGTTTTCAAGAGCTGCACTAGGACTGCGGCGTGTCGACCGCTCCGCCCAGGGCCAGGGAACCCGAGGCCAGGGGCAGCCCCACAGGTCACTGCAGGAGAGACAGGGAACGAAATGTAAAAGTGTCTTTTAATATAAATATAGATCCATCTGAATGGGTCCGGCGCAGAGAACATGAACGCGGCCTCCAGGGACAGGCCGACCCGACACTCCCATGGGCTGGGTCATTCTTTGCACGTTTAAGTCGACCAAAGCATATTTGTGGGGCAGTAAAAACCACCCCCCTACCTCCTCCAAGCGCAGTGGTGTTAAGTAAAGGGAGGGCAGGGCACAGGGCTGGCATCTAGGCACCCAGAGCCTGACCTGAGGGACTCATAAGAACAGCCTGATGCTAAGGGACACGTTCCAGCGGCTCTGCAGGGCCCATTCCAATGTTTCAGGCCCTCTCGTGCCCGGCCTGCGCAGGGAGCTGTACCCCCAGGCTGATCTCGGAGCTGTGGAAGCAGGCCTAGCATGGCACGCTGCCAGCAAGACAGCCCTGCGTCTCCCTTTCCAAGAGCTTCCCCCCACCCCCCGGGACCGGCCCTGTGGGCGCCCAGCAATGGCGGGACACCCAGACAGCCGGCATGGGGGTCTCCTGGAAAACAGGGAGCAGAATTCCCCCTCCAGCTCTCCACAGGAGGGGCTGGCGCTCAACAGTGCTGAAGGCCCAGGGCCCAGGCGCCTGCGATGGGCATAGAGGCTGGTACCTTCCTAGATGGCGAGTGCAGGTCCCCTGCCAGGGCATCCCCCATGCCCATCTGCAAGTGCCAACACCTGAACCCAGCACCTACACCGGGCAGGCATCAGCTGTGTGCCTGCCCCCTCACTGCCCATCAGTGTGGCCTGACCGGGGGGTGCAGCCCTGCAGGTGAGGCCCACACAGCTCTCGAAGGGGTCATGGCCATCACCGAGCTGGCTGGGACGGCACACGGCGCTTGGGGCGGCTAGGGTGACCAGATGTCCCTATTTTATAGGGGCAGTCCCAATTTTTGGGTATTACCCCCCATCCCATCCCGATTTTTCACACTTGCTGTCTGGTCACCCTAGGGGCGGCAGGACAGAACAGGCCCATTTCCGAGCACGCTGCAGAGGGGAAGGTGCTGAGCTTCCCCCACCCGGACACGCTCTGGCTTCTCGAAGGGACACAGGACAGAGGAGCCCGCAGAGCCGGAGGGGTGGGATCTGGGCAGCCGGCCTGAGGAGTCGTGGGCCAAGCGTGTTTGCAAAGACCCAGCTTGGGGACTGAGACGGGCCCGTGGGGTGGGCGTGGGGGCCCCAGGAGAGCTGCCGGTGCAGGCAGGGCCAAGGGAAGTGGGGCCGGGACCAGGCCGGTCCCTGCAGGGAGAGCTGAGCACACAGGGCGATGGGGTAGGCGGAGCTCAGTCATTGGGGTCCAGGTCTCCCTGGAAACGCAGGACCCCGGGGGCTTCAGCCTCATTCATCCCACGGGACATGATGCCCCTGGCCATGCCAGGGGGACCCAACCTCTGACTGCCCCATGGCCCCTGACTAGCTTGAAAGCCTGGAAACACCCCGTGGGTGTTAGACTAACCCCGGTGCCCAGCCCTGCGAGAGTCCGCGCCAGGTGCCTAGCTATGCGAAGGGCGCCAGCAGGGACGTGAGCACCAGGAGCAGCAGGACGGGCCGGGGGAGCTGGGCAGAGCCCCGCAGGGACTCCTTGTTCGTCTCGTCCGCGGCGGAGCCCCGCACGCTGCCCGGTGGCCTGGCCCGCGCGCTGCACAGGTCGTGCAGGTTCCCCTGGAACTGGATCTTCCTGGAGTCCTGGCGCAGCGACTCCCAGATGGCAGCGGCTTCGTCAGGGCAGCTGGACAGGACCCTGCTGGCGCAGGTGTGAAAGTCGTCCCAGGACCTGGGCCGAGGGGAGAGACGAGTCAGAGACAAAGGCCAAGAGGGTCCCTGGCGATCGGGCCTTGTGATCTGTGTGTTACACCGATTGACAGGCCCCCAAGCCTATAGCCAGCCCAGCTCCGCCCCTAGCCGGCCCTGCCTCACCCATAACTAGCCCTGCTTCACTCCACCTCACTCCTAGCCAGCCTGGCCCACCCATGGCCAGCCCTGCCCTGTCCCTGCCCCGAGCCAGCCCAGTCTTGACCCACTGTACCCATAACCAACCTGGTCCTGCCCTGCCCCACCCTTAACCAGCCCTGCTCTATTCATAGCAGACATGGCCCAGCCCCACCTTACCCATAGCCAGCCTGGCCCCACCCATAAAGCTGACATGCTGCTGCATTTGGTGGGAATTTAATACATGACTGGTTCGAGTCCCATCTCACGACAAGGGCAAGCAGCCGGGGGGAGGGATAAGGAGGATGGGGGGCGCAGGATAAGAAATGCTTAAAAACAGAGAGAAGTTGACCTTGGCCAGAACACAAACCTCCTTCCCTACCCATCCCAGGGGTACAAGAGAGGTGGGACCCCAACCCCCCAACTCCCAAGCCTCCGAACCGGAACATGGCCGTCCATTGTAAGGGGTGGGACCGGGGGGAGCACTCCAGGTATAATTAAGCCTGCTAAGAAGGTGTGGGGGGGGTGGGGGGGATGACACAGCGATAGGAAAACCCTCTCCTGGTGTACAGAGCTGTGGAGACGTTCGCTCGTTCACCCTAACAAACATCATATCACCTGCACTGCCCGCTCCAGCCTCCTGCTCTCCGGCTGTGTGACCGGAACCAAGGGAGGGCAAGGAATCCCTAACACCCACCCTGCCCACAACCAGCCTGGCCCCGCCCCACCCTGATCCCCACCACCTTGCCCCCAGCCAGTCCCTCCCTGCCCCTAGTCAACCTGGCCCCACCCAGCCCATAGCGAGCCCGGCCCTACTCTGGCCCACCCCTAGCCGGTCCTTCCCTGCCTCTGGCCTGCCTGGCACGGTTGCTTGGGCTAGCGCAGATCTTCTAGTCCCCACCCCTGGCCAACGAGCAGGACGAGACGTAGCCCTGTGAGATCAGCCTTTCCAGACTCCCCCTCCATGTACAGGCCAGCTGGCTCCTCCTGGCCCCTGGATTCCCGCACGGCGAGACCCTGCCCTTCCTGCCCCCACAGCTGACCGGACCCACCCCAGAGCCAGGCTGGGAACCTGCCCCTTTCCCACATGGCTGGGCCCCTCGACCTGAGGTCCCAAGGGTTCTGCCGAGACAGCCAATGCTGTCCCCACTGCGCCACAGTCTCCACCCCACTGTCTGGGGGGCCGCTGCTGCCCTCACCTGCAGATGGTGTCCAGCTCCTGCCCGTCCTGCCCGCTGTCCTCCTGCTGCTCCTGGACGCTCTGGGCCATGCTGTCCCCCAGGCTGATGAGGCACTCGGCAAAGCCCTTGTAGATGGTGTCACATCTCCTCTCGGCCATGCTCCCTGGCTCCTCGGCCACAGCTGCACCGGGGACAAGAGTCACAGGTTAGCCGCCTGCCCCGACAGGTCTGCAGCCCCGCCCCAGCTCCCGCAGGCCCCTCACTGGGGCCTCTTCCTGCCTCCCCGGGACGGTCACTGTCCCTGCTCCAGTTTCTAGCATTTTACATATAAAGGCCATTTCTGTCCAAAGCTCAGATCACGTGACTCCAGCGGCTGCTACCCTAGGGCAGAGCCCTGCATGGGACGATGGTTTTAATCCTGCTCCCATCCTGCCCTGCAATTCCCACCCGCTCCTGCATTGGCTTTTGCATTTTTATCCTGCTCCCACCAGCAAAAACCGTAGCTCCCCCAAATCCCACGAGAGAGGCAGATTTTTCCATGCTACTAAAAACAAAATGGTCAGTTAATATATTATCAATATAAATGGAATTCAGACAATTTTTACCACTAAAAGAACAAACTTTGCCTAAGCCATGTACAGAAATACTTTAAGTCCTGTTATAATAGGCCTCAAGGTCTTTCTATCCCTCGCTTAAATTTAAAGCCTTTATTTAAGAAAAAGGAAAAAGAAAAACTTGCTTTGCATTGCTGAAGTTCTAGCTATAACAAACTGGGGTCGTGTGTGTATCCCATGGAATATAAAAAAATTGCACTACAATTTTGCCTTAAAAGGTGCAGGTTTTTGTTAACAATTATAAAAATTAAGTGTTTTTTTTAAAAACACTGGGAATTTTTAAATTGCTGTAACATTCCTGAGGATACAGATGGACAGTTGTCTCCCCTCAATTTCCCAAACTGGGGTGCTTTTTACCCGGCGTTGCTGAGAGCAATCGCTCCTGGTCTGCTTTCACACAGCCTCTGGCATGTGAATCACTCCCAGCTATACTGTACAAGTGCTGTTGCCAACCACTCTTGAATTATACCAGCGAACTCCCAGGCCCAGACTTGTCCCCAGCAGCGTGTAACTTGTACTGCCTAGAATCCTCCTGGACAATACAAGCTCATAGAAAGTCCATCATTTCATGAATAGAAAATGATATGCATAATCCTTGTTATCTCAAACAGTCAACCTGTGGAACTCCTTGCCAGGGGATGTTGTGAATGGAGTTTCACAAACACTTCAGTCCAAACACACACTGGTTTAGAGAAAAACAACAAAACACAGATAGATGTTAAGCGGTTATATGTAAAGAGGCATAAAAATCAGAATCGGTTATAAGAAAATGAAAAGATAAAACACATCTAATATGTAACTTAACAAGCTAAATTAATTCAAAGCAAAGGTTTCTCTCACCACATACGCTAGAAGTTTTACTGGTTGGAAACCTTTCTGCCAGGAACCCTCCACCCCCAGTTCAGTGTTAATTTTCTTGTCCTTCGGGTGTTGTTGACGCCATGAACAGAGAGAAAGGAAAGAGCATTTGGGGGCATCTGTTCCCTTTTCATAGCTCTCTTTTTGAGACTCTCTCCAGCTGAGGTCCAGGAGACAGAAGTTGTGAGGGGATGGGAACCTCCAGCTTTTTCTTTCCCAAAAATGTAAATTTCTCACTCACACCCTTTTTCCTGCCAAAGAACGGCCACTTAACCAGACAATACTCCATTTTTGATTTTGTGGACACCTGGCTGAGGTGTCAGTTTGCCTTTGAGGCACTGGTTTATGCCGGTTTTTCTAAACTTGGAATATGTCTCAGTAATGTCATACAGTAGAATCTTATAACTTTACGTTGCTACACATTTTACCAGGACAATAATGATCAGCAAATTATGAGTTTTCAAATGATACCTCACTTTGGACTTTGGACAAAATCCATTATAGTTATGTAAAAAGGGTGAGCATAGGGATACAGACTGTCACAACCGCTTAAGACCCGTTTCTAGAACTCTGAAATAGACCATTCAAGTCATTTATGTGTCAGAATTATTAGTGCTTTTTTCACAAACATTTAGCAAGAAAATGGCTCACTGCACTAGGTTTTTGATAGAAACAAATTTTAAAAAGAGGCTCAAACTAAGCGATCGATAATAAGGTCAACTTAAACAGCAGGTGTACCTGCACTAGAATTTCATTTCCTGCAAAAATATCACAGTCTGTGAGGTTTTTGTCCCCTCAATCCTGCCTGCAAAGTACATTTTACCTGCTCCTGCTATTATAGCGGCAGGTCATGTGGGACCCCAGTCCTGCTGCAGGACTCTACCCTAGGACAAAGGCCAGATCGTTCTCTGCTTGTCCCTGGGAAAGATGCGTTTCACCCCATGGCCTGGCTTCACCTCCATAGGACAGCTCATCACCGCCCCCTTGCCCTGCAAACCCGGCAGAGCCAGCAAGAGCCCTGAATTCAACAACAGCTTCCAAGCCAGCTGCTGCCAGATACCCGCAGGGCCCGCGCCCCAACTGCAGAGCAACGGAGAGGGAGCAAGCAGCCCAAATCACAAGGAAGTTGTATTAAAGGTCCTAAACAGAAGGAGGTTAACCACTGGCGGGGGGAACTGTTTTCCAGTAATCCCAGCGGGGTCCCTTTAAGAGGAGGCAGAGAACCAGCCTGGGAGGTGGTGGTTGGCAGGCCGCTTCCCCATGGCTAAGACAGCAGGAGTCGCTCAGCGGGGAGTTGCTCTCTGTACGAGCATCAGCCCTGGGGTCAGGCTCCCCGGCCCTGCGCTTGCTTTGGCTCTCTGCAGAGCTCTGCGCCGGCGAGGAGGAAGCTGCTGAATATTTTAAGGACTGATCCAGCCTGATGAAACACATCAATAGCCACCCCCGCAGCCCAGCTCCTCCACCCGGGCAGGGCTGCGGAGAGCCGCCAGGCTGGAGTCCCCCGAGCCCGCTGGGAAGCGAGCGCAGGGGAACCGGACGGAGAAGAGGGCAGAAAGCGGATCGTTAGCTGGGGGATGTGGCCAGCCCCTGCTTCGGGAACAGGCTCCAAGTTGCTTCGGTGCAGCCTGCCAGGGGGGCACCAGGGGTCAGGCTCACAGCTTCCCGTGGGGCACCCGTTTCAAATCAGATCTAACCCCCCCCCCCAACCTTAATGTTTGCTTCGCTCCTCTGCGGGCACTAGCCGGCTGGCAGCCAGAGCTCAGGGGGCAGCGGGGCTGGCTGTCAGTCATTCAGCTCTGCCCAGGTACCTGTGACTAAGCCAAAGCAGCCGGGGGGAGGCCAGGGTCCACGTGTCCCACCCCATAGTGTCTCCAATGAGCTCAGCCACTCTTCTGGGCACTGGGCCGGCGTTAGGGACAGCAATCAGGGGGGTCTCCCGAGCTGCCAGCTTGGGTTGGGCTCTTTTTGTACTTGGGCACAGCAAACACGTCCCCAGCACGCACCCCAAGAACTCATCTGACGCGGGTCACCAACAAACGCCAGGTCTCCCGTGTCCCACCCTTGTGCTGTAATCACTTGCCCACACTCCCTTTCCAGCCTGGCTGGTGGCAGCCCACATGAGCTCCAGTTCCCAGCTCCCCTGCGGGTGCCCCCCACCTGTCCCCAAGAGGGCACAGGGCCGTGTTCAGCCTGGCCCCTTCCTGGAAGCGGCTGGGCTGGCAGTTCTCTCAGATTCACCTCCTCAGCCGAGCCGGCGCCTTGTGTCAAACCTCCCGGGGCTCGGGGCAGCATGTAAACAGAGCCTTGCATCAGCGGCCTCGGGGGGGCTGGCAATGACACAGCATGTGCTCTGCACGGGCACCTAGGGCACCAGGAACAGGCTGACATGCCCAGGGCTGGAGCCCGCCCGGCACTCGGCACCGGTGCAAAGGGAAGGGACGGGTGAGTTGCAGTTGTCACTTGGCATGGCAGGGTCAATGCAGAACCCCACTCCCAGGGGCACCCACCCTGGGAGCGTGGCTGGAGGGGGTGGGCACCCGCTAGACGAGACAGCGGGCCGAGAGTCATGCTCCCTCGCCCGGCCCCACCGCACACGCCCCCACTCTCAGGCCTTGCCCAGCAGCGATGGAGTCACACGAGCACGGCCTGGCGGCAGGGCAACTAACCCGAAGATTTCCAAGGCCCCCCACAGCTCGGAAGAGCTTGGAACGTCTCTGGGGCACCAGCGGCAGCCGCGCTCCATGGGGGCTCCGCAACCCAGGGTCCCTGCCAGAGGCAGCTCGCAGGTGGGCCGCACCCCATCACGGAGCCAGCTGGAGCCACTGCTCCTTAGCTAGCCAGGACACCCACGGGGCTGCGTTTTCAGGCTTCAGGTACTGGGTGCTCTGGGTCCCCTCTGCCCCTCATGTGGAGAACCTGCACCGGGGGCAGATCAGAGCCCATTCAGCTGTGCTCTGCTGTCCCCACCGTCCCCCAGTTCCCAGGGCACCCCCGAGAGCAGGGACAGGCAGGTTCCTGTCCCTGCCCAGCCAACAGCATTCGACACACCACAAACCAGTCACCACCTGGGCAGTACGTTAACCCCAAAGTGGCGGGGGAAGGGGGCGTTGCACTTTTATTTGTTTTTCCGAACAGCACAGACGGGCCCCCGCAGGTTTAGCGAGAAGCAGAGTTGGCGGGACCGCTCCCGAGAGGACTCGGGGTTTCCTGCAGCAGGTCTTCCCCCTGCTGCTGGCGGGACGGGAAGCGAAGTCTCGGGGCCGTCCCCCACAAAGCACCTGGCGGAGCAGGAATTCCCGCCACTGCCAACCACCTCGGGGCAGAGCGGACAAACCCGGCCCAGCAGGACTGGAGGGGGACACTGAAGGGAGGCAGAATGGAATCGATCCAACTGGGCCGTAGCCGGGATACTGGATTAACACCCGGACTCTTAACTGCCTGCAGATTTATAACGATCTCACAGTTCCTCCAAGCCCCCTTCCCGCTGCAGAATAGCGTCTCCGAGAGCTGCACTGGGCGGGGGGAGGGCAGCCCAAATCAGTGACACCAGTTCCTGCCCCCGTCCTTCGCTCTCCAAGCCGAGGACTGACCCCTGAGCAATGCAGAGAGGAAGGGGGCGAACAGAGAACCTGAAGGGCCTGGCGGGGGACTGCAGAGAGACGTGGTACGTTTTCTCCAGCGCGGCACCGCCCTGATCCGGGACACAAAGTTCCCAGAGGCAGACACGAGCGTTCGACAGCCACCAGTGGAAGGAGAAGGGTTGAAGGTAGCTCCTCCAGCACCTGGCATTTAGACCAGGACCTGCCCATGTCCTGCCCTGCAGCTGGACTCGGGTATCAGCCACAGACACTCAAAGCGCAGGGAGGGGGGTCAAGGAGTTGGGGAAGTAAGGGAGCGTCGGTAACCTGCAGGACGAGGGCAAGATGGGAAGCACTAGAGAACTGGGTTCTTGATCCCCGTGACCCTCTTCTGCTTTCCCCATCACAGTGACCTCCCAGCCCCACAGCCCCCTTTCCTGGGGCCGTCCTGAGCACCCAGCAGGAACGTCCCCTGCAGCGGGGCCTGGGGCACTGACTGCTGAGCCGGTCCAGCCCTGCCAGATGCCAGCCTAAGTCCAAGGAGTTTGGGCCCCGCAAAGCCGGAGCGATGCCCCTCCGCTGGTCTGGGCATTAATTAGTCAAATGGGAGCCAAATATCACTCCAAGGACTCGCCACTCAACCAACCAGGAGAAAGGATCCAAGAACCCCCCTTGGGAGAGCTGGGCTGAGCCCCCGAGCCAGGCCTGCAACCCCTGCTCCCAGCCAGGACCCCAGACACAAACAAGGACTGCTGCCCATGGACAAGTAGGAGGAACCCGCTGGGCGGGGGACAGGGGGAGCTAGCGGCTGATGAACTGTTGGCACAGCTATACTCCAGCGGCCTCTCGTCTCTCAGGGCTGGCGCGGGAGACCAGCGGGTGGCTGGTCCACGTGAAATTCCCAGACACACAGATGGTGGCAGGATGGAGAATCCTCCTCAGTGACACAGGGCAAAACCCCACTTATCCTCACCCGGGCCCTCACAAACCCGCCATGCCCAGTGAAACTTCTGACCTTCAAAGCAGCCGACCAGGCTAAGGGCTGGAGATGCCCAGACAGACACACGAAGCACCTTCCCCCTGTCCTCATGGGACCCC
Source organism: Dermatemys mawii (assembly GCA_007922305.1). Lineage (NCBI taxonomy): Eukaryota > Metazoa > Chordata > Testudines > Dermatemydidae > Dermatemys > Dermatemys mawii. Next base: position 3,465,430 of record ML677343.1, on the reverse strand, counting down.
AGAGGGGCCCAGAATGGAAACAGCTGCCACAGATTCGTAGAGCGTCTCGCAGTGGGAGCAGCCCCCGGAGTATTGCCACGACTAGACCTGGCATCCGAAAGGCTGACCACTAGGACCAGGGGTGTATTTCACCTTGTGAATGGAAATTAACTGGTCAGAAGAGTTCAAAGGGAAGTGAGGAGAAAAGCAAGGGGCTTGAGCTGCCTTCTGCCCAGAAGTGAATTACAAAACCACCAGGAAGGGGATGGGTGGAGCCACCGGAGAGGCAGGCAACTGCAGGGAATCACCTGGCTGTTGAAAAGTGCAGGTCAGAGAGCCGAATTGTGAACCACAAGAGAGGTTTGGGGTATTAGGATCTGGAAGGTGGCCAGGAATCTGATTGTGCAGTTCTACACAAACGCAGCTAGACAGTCACTGTTGGCTTTCGCCACCAGGCTCACCAGGAAGCTATTTCATCCTCACCGCAATCGGCGTGAAGGCTGCGATCAGATCTAGGGATTATCAAGGAATGCGTCGGCCTCAGCCCGGCTGAAGTCAAAGGGAGCGATAGGAAACAGAGGACAAAAATAGGCCAAGCCAGTGAGAGCAGATCGTTCCTAGAAGGCAAAACGTGTTTACCACCATGGAGCAGGAGCGAAAGAATCCATGCTCACCCCAATCGGCTAAAATTAGGCTTTTGGGCTCCTCCAAAATCAAATGTGCCTTGGGCTGAATCTTTTCTACTGAAGCAAAAGCAGAATCTGGATGAGTTTGATGGCCCTGCAAGTGAGGTTTTCAAGGCAGTCATCAAAACGTGTCCCTAAGAAGTTTGGCCTTTGCTCCAGGCCCTCAAGTAGCTCTCTGTGTTTCAGGAGCTCTGTGCTTTTCAGCCCCACTCAATTGGCGGCTGCGCGGTCAAAAGCAAAAACAAAGCTTTGAAGCTGATGACACAGTTGGGGCCTTTTATTCTAAAAGCAACCTTCAAAACAGCACCCAAAGAGCGAGACAGAGAAACACCTCATGCACCCTGTCCTGACATCCCCCTCAAGGCAGCTCTGAACTCACTCCTCAGTGCTGTGAGAAACCAGAGGAAAAATTAAAAGCAAACTAAAAGAATCAACATTATGATAAATGCACAAGGGTTGGCTGAAGCTGGGAAGTGACACAGTGACGGCTACTGGCATCCCATGCAGAGGAAAAGACATTCCCACTTAACGCTCTTGATTCTGTGACTAAAAACACACTGACGATGCCCGTCAGGAACGCAGAGAACAGTCTGGCCGTGAAGCCTTTGTCATTTGCTCAGTGAAGATAAAGAGACAAGCAAACCCTTCATGGGCAGCCATCTGGGGGCTCGGCACTCCGCTTACACCTCACTGAGAAAGCAGCAACGGCCAGCAGTCCTGAAGCACACTGTGAGAGATCAAGAGGTGCCTGAAGTCGCCATCAGCCGAAGGGCTGGTTGACGGAAAATGTGTCAGGCAATGGATGCCCCAGTTTTCCAAAGATGTTCGCTGAACTTCTCAGGAAGACTCTCTCCACTTGTGTCCAGGCTTCTCCATCAGCAGGTCACACTGACCATGAGGGGGATGCTGATCCAGACAGCTGAAAAAACCTAGTGCTGGGCCAGTATTAGGCCTGACATAGATCCTGGTCAAGATAATGGAGCAGCTGATATGGGACTCCATTATTAAGAATTAAAGGCAAGTAATATAATTAATGCCAATCAACATGGGTTTATGGAAAATGGATCCTGCCAAATTAACTTGATATTTTTCTTATGACATTACAAGATTGGTTGATAAAGGCAATCGTGTTAGTGTAATATATCTAGAGAAGGTGTTTGACTTGATACCGTATGACATTCTGATTAAAAGACTAGACATATAAAATGAACATAGTCCACACTGAATGGGTTAAAATCTGGCTCACTGATAGGTCTCCAAATGTCACTGTAAATGGGGAATCGTCATCGAGCGGGTGTGTTTCTAGTGGGATTGCGCAGAGATTGGTTCCTGTCCCTACGCTATTAATGGTTTTATGAATGACCTGGAATAAAACATAAAATCATCACTGATAGAATTTGCAGATGACACAAAAATTGGGGGAGTGGGAAGTAATGAAGAGGCCAGGTCACTGGTACAGAGCACTCTGGATTGCTTGGTAACCAGGGCACAAGCAAACAATACGCATTTAAAAATGGCTAAATGGATGTGTACATTTAGGAACAAAGAACATCAGCCATCTCTGAAAGAGAGTGGAGGGGAGGGTGGATAATCAGCTGAACGTGAGCTCTAGTGCGACACTCTAATGCCATCCTGGGATGCATCAACAGGACACAGAGGCAGAGTGTTCTTTTATCTCTGCATCTGGCACCGGTGTGATTGCGGCTGGAATCCCGTGTCCAGCTCCGGTGCCAAACAGCTGAAGAAGGATGTTGATACTCTGAAGAGGATTTGCAGAAGAGCCATGTAAATAATGAAAGGACTGGAAAACCCGTGCTAGAATGATAGACTCCAAGAGCTCCATCTATTTAGCTTGACAAAGACATGGGGTGATCTGATCACAGTTCATATGTACCTACTTGGGGAAGAAAGATTTAATAATGGGGTCTTCAGTCGGGCAGAGAAAGGTCTACCATGAGCCAATGGCTGAAGTTGAAGCTAGACGAATTCACCCTGGAAATAAGGTGTTAATTTTTAATGGTGAGAGTAATTAACCCCTGGAACAATTTACCAGGGGTCATGGTGGATTCTCCATCACTGACAACACTGAAATCAAGCTTGGAGGTTTCTCTAAAAGATCTGCTCTAGGAATGATTGTGGGGCAGGTTTCAGATGAGCTGATCACAGTGATCCTTCCAGGCCTTGGAATCTCTGAATCTATAAAACCCAAGGACCGGACAGAGAAGCACTGGGGTCATAAAAGGAACTGACGTAGGGTTCAGAGGGACAGGGAAGATCCTGAGATGCTGACACAGCTGCTACAGTGAAAAACTAACTTCACCTAACTATCTGTAAAGACTCGGCGTCACACAAGGGGAGAAACAGAGACGTGACTGAGAAAAGCTGCGGAATCTTTCTCTTGCTGAACCCACATGACCGAGCCCAAACCCAAAGGGCACCAGGGGAACCGGAACAGGAAGAAGAGGCTGAAACTCTGCTCAGTTCCTTCCCCATCTCCAACATTTACAGCGCAAGATCCAGGTTTGCACCCACACTGTCCACACAGGAGATCCTGTCCCGGCCCACTGTGTTGAATGGCTGCAAAGGATGGAAGCAGAGTCCCAGGAAGCAGTCCTGAAAGTCAAGCCAGAATTGTTTAAGGTTTTAGCCCTGACCAGATTAGAGTCAATGGAGCAGCTTTTAGCACCTCCAGACCGGCTCAGCCTCAACTTCCTAACAGGTGGGATGTTGGCAAAGGCATTAAGGTGGGCAGGTACAAGAGAATGGGAGGAGGACAAGCCAGGTAGCAGCTGGGGACTTGCAGTGTCTTGACCTTTCCAAGGTGGACAACACCTGCCTTTCAGTCTCTGAGGAATAAACCTGCTTAGAATATGGCTCACAGCCTGGGTGTCGAGTTTCAGCCCCAAGACACTTGCAGGGGGCGGTTATGGGTTCTTCCTCGCCCCCATTAAAACAGCGCTGTTCTCTCAGGTTGGGGGAAGTCCCAGCAAACCTGGTGGGAGGTTGAGGGGCAGGGGAAGACCGGGGGGAGACAGGGAGAATGGAGCTGATCACCCCACCCTGGTGCACAGGAGGGGAGAGGGAGACAGGGCAGTGAACTGGGGGGAAAATCGGGAGAGGGGGTAACTTTTCCCCATACAATGGAAAATCTGCTCACAGTTCAGGTGACCAAGGCCAGATTTTGACAGCGCCCCAGAGAGCTGGATTCAGAAAAAACTCTCAAACCTGGACTGGGTTCCCGGGGGCCCCACGGCTCACTGCCCTGCAGCGAGGCACAGGCCAGGCTCTTGAGATCTTGGCGCTCTGTGAGCAAGACGCTGAAACAAGCCACAAAAACAGAGTCCCCCTGCAAACCTCGTCAGCTGCTTCCCCTAGCTAGCCCCTGCTCTCCTGGGGGCTGGCCAGCCCCTAACCCCAACTGCCCTACCCGGGCCCCCGTTTGCCAGGAGCCCCTAATGCTGCAACGTTTCTCTTCTCCCAAGCAAAGTCCTGCCTCATTCAGCACAGAGTCTGCAATCCAGGGGCACAGACCCTCCCTCCCGCCACTGCACGGGTCCCTGCACAGGTGATCTTTCCGCAGGGGGTGTGAAGTTGTCCTAGCCAGCCCTTGTCTCCACATGGCTGGACAGAACGGCTCGGCCCTCAGCCCCCAGAAAGGCCGCTCAGGCCAGGAAGAGGACCAAGGAAGCCAGGCATGCGAGATCCAGAGCCCGGAGGGGCACACAGCGGCTGAGCAGCGGAGAGGGCTCAGGAGCCGGCTGCCTGGTCTGTCTCAGGGTAGCAGGGCCCAAACGAGGCCCAGGATGGGACACGCCTCAGCAGAAGCAATGTATTTGTCAGAAATCTCAAACACTGCCATGCCCTAGGCGAGGGGCTCACACGGAACCCTCACGCCAAGGCAGCCATCTTGTCCGGGCCCTGTGACCGGACATCAGCACATCCTCTGCTCCTGCCTCTCTCCTCGGCCTGCAAACTGACCCCAAACCCAGTTGGCACCGGGGCAGCCTCATAGCCACGTCCCTGCTGAGGGCGTAAAAGCTGTTGGCTGCCCAGGGGCACCCTCTCCTGGACATGCAAAACAAACCAGACTACACCTTGACTCTCCCCTTGGTAACTCAACCCTAGCTCCACCCTGGCCCACGAAGAAGACTCCGCAGAGCAAAACAGCTCAGGCCTTTCACACGGCCAGATAACATTGGAGGCCAAGCAGCCACCTTCCCTTCTCTCGCCCAGGCCAGCCAGCTGGCCCCAAGCCTCTCAGAGAAAGCTCAGGAGTTTGCCCCCACCTTGTGTTCAAAGGTGTCTCAGGAAATCACGACTTGCATGGGAAGGGCACGAAGCCAAAGGCACCGGGGTGGAGAGTAGCCACATGCCCTAGGGAAAGTGACCGGGAGATGACTGGTCTTCAGAACTCTCATTTGGGCCAAGCTACGGCACCGCGCCTGGACAACACAGCGACAGGAGCAGGCGCCGGGGAGGGTGGTTTAGGGAGACGATTCCAAGGCCAGGAGGGACCACTGTGATCATCTAGTCTGACATCCCATGTAGCATGCATGAGACCTGCCCTGAAATCATCCCTAGAGCAGATCTGTTAGAGAAACAGCCAGTCCTGAATTTAAAATGGTCCCTGATGGAGAATCCACCACCACCCTTAGTAAATTGTTCCCATGGCTAATTACTTTCACTGTTTAAAATTTACACCTTCTTTCCAGTCTATATTTGTCCAGCTTCAACTTCCAGCCATTGGATCATGTTCGACCTCTCCCTGCTGGACTGAAGAGCCCATTATTAACTATTGGTTCCCCGTGTAGGTACTTACAAACTGGGATCAAGTCACCCCTTCGCTTTGCTTTGTTAAGCTAGATAGATGGAGCTCCTTGGCTATCACAACAAGGTGGGTTTCTAATCCATTAATCATTCTCATGGCTCTTCTCTGACCCCTCTTCAATTGATCAATATCTTTCTTCAGTTGTTTGGCACCAGAACCGGACACTGAACTCTAGCAGCGGTTGCACCAGTGCCAAACACAAAGGTAAAATCACCTCTCTGTTCCCAGTCAGCCATTCCATTTATCCTTTCCAGGGTCGCATTAGTCCTTTTGGCCACAGGGTCACACTGGGAGCACATGTTCCACTGATCATTCACCATGACCCCCAAAATGTTCTTCAAAGTCACTGCTTCCCAGGATAGACTTCCCCATTCTGTAAATATGGCTACCTTCTTTGTTCCTCAATGTATACATTTACATTTAGCCATATTAACACACACGTTGTTTGCCTGCATTCAGCTTATCAAGCAATCCACATCTCTCTGTATCAGCAACATGTCCTCTTCATTATTTACCACATCCCCAATTTTTGTGTCATCTGCAAATTTTATCAGATCATTAATAAACATTTTAAATTGCACAGGGCTAAGAACTGGTCTCTTTAGGACCCTCCTAGAAACACACCACTTGATGATGATTCCCCATTTACAATTACATTTTGAGACCTTTCAGTCAGTCAGCTTTTAATACATTTAATGTGGGCCATGTTAATTTTATGTTGTTCTAGTTTTTTAATCGAAAATCCCTTTGCTTCCCTTATCAATTCTCTACAATTCCTAGCTTCTGACATATTCATTACCAGCTGCACTTTTCTTGCATTTGTTATATATGATTTTTTTTTCATAGCTGTCTTCACTTCCCCTCTAAATCAGGTCAGTTTAACGAATGTGGCCTTATTCCTTGATTGTGGCTTTTGGGGCATCTAGTAAATTATTCTTAAACCATTCCCAATGATCATTCACATTTTTCTGATTAAATTCTTCCTCTCAGCTGATTTGGCTCATAAATTGTTTTCTACCGTGTAATATGAGCTTTTTAAAGCAGCAAGTCTATACATCACTCATCTGGACTTTATTCTATTTGTGCATTATAAATGTGATCAAGTCACGGTCACGTGTACCTAAGCAACCATTAGCCTTTAGTTCTGTGATCAGTTTCTCTTTCTCTGTCAAGAAGAAGTCTAGTACAGAATTCCCCCGTGTTGGATGCAACACTTTTTGAGCTAGGAAATGATCCTCTAGAATATTTAGAAATTCCAAGCATATTTAGTACTGGCAGCATGAGATCTCCAGCATGCAGATAGACATGGTCCATGATCACGCAGCATCTTTTCCTATACATAAATAGGTGTGCAAGGAGCTGGTCGTCCGGTTCCCTAGTGTGATATGGGGATCTGCAGCAGACGCCAAATACCCCATCTTGTGTTTTATCTCTTCGGACACTGATCCATAAGCATTCAAGATCATTTCCCTCTGAGTTATCAGTGGCTCGGAAAGAGGTAATGCCATTTTTGACAGAGTGCCACTCCCCTTCCCCTTCGCACACTTGACCCTTCCACTGATTTGAATATTCCCATCACAGGACGCATCCCCCGAGATCAGAGGTGGGCAAACTATGGCCCACGGGCCACATCTGGCCCACAGGACCCTCCTGGCTGGCCCCTGAGCTCCTGGCCCGGGTGGTGCAGCTCGCTGTCCTGGTGCTCTGGGCGGCACCGCTGTAGCGCCACCAGCACTCCAGGCAGTGCAGTAAGGGGGCCGGGGGCAGGAAGGGTTGGATAGAGGGCAGGGGAGTTTGGGGTGGTGGTCAAGGGGTCAGGGTGGCCAGAGGGTGAGGAATGGGGGTTTAATGGGGGCAGGGAACCCGGGGGGCAGTCAGAAAGGAGAGGGGGCATCGGATGGGGTGGCGAGGGGCAGTCAGGGGTCCTGGTGGAAGTGTGGATGACGCAGAGGTCCCAGGAGGCCATCAGGGGCACCGGGGGTTGGATGCGGCAAGAGTCTCGGTTGGGGGCTATCAGGGCGGCAAGAAGCAAAGGGATCAGATAGGAGGCAGGGGCCGGGCTACGCCTGGCTGTTTGGGGAGGCACAGCCTCCCCTAACCAGCCCTCTATCCAATTTCGGAAACCTGATGTAGTCCGCAGGCCAAAATGTTTGCCCGCCCTTGAACCAGATCAAAGTTACGCTAATAAACGAGCAATTCCAATTCCTCGTTTGTCATCCTGGCTCCCAGGGTCGGTGGAAAGGGAGAAATCAACAAACAAAGAAACCTGAATACAACCACTTCTAGAGGAGGTAGAAACAGGCAATGGTCAAGTCAGGGATTTATTTCTGTTCATGAGTTGGGGGGGGCCACGAGCCAGGGGACCCCCTCGTGCACACACACAAGTTACGTTCCAGCTCCCACGACCTCTGCTGAATGAATGATGACCTGCCGTTCGGAGACGTTCCCTGTGGCAGGAACCTCGCAGGTAAGTTACCTGCTCCAGCAGAGAGGGAGTGCCAGAGCTGGAGAAGCTGCCCAAGACTCTTCCTGCCCCTTAATCCTACCCTCCTCCCGAGCTCCGGCCAGGCATGGCCGCCTGATAAACGTGGAATTTTTATTTGTATTTTTAATGTGCTTACCAGAAATAAGACCTCCTGAGTGTTCAACAAATAATCCACCCCTAATGAGATCTGCTTAGGGCCATGCAAAGCAATTTCCCACAGACCAGACTTGCAGCCTCCTGCATGCGGCAGCCCCTTCGGTAGGGCAAAGCCAAGCCTGGCCTTCCTCTCAAAGCAAGGATGCGCCCTCAGGAGCTGACCACAGTCCCAGCAAAGTCCATCTCCTTCCTGGGCCAAACTTTACAGAGAGAACCTCCAATAACTAAACACCAGCCTTTGAGCGCGACCGTTTCCCACAAACCTCCTCTGGGAATAGGAGATGGGCCATTGGGGCTAAAGGCACCTGTGAAGGAGGTTTGGGCCCTTCTCTCCTCCGGATAAAGGAGGCCCTAAAATAAGAAATCATGGATAGAGGCCGGGTGCATACAGCTGGGAACTGTTCTGCCTTTTTACATTACAACCCCCCTTGTTTCCCCTGGAGAAGTGGAAGGCGGGCATCAGAAATACAAAGGAAGGGAAAGCAGGTTCGTTGAGAGGGGAAGGGAGTTTTCATTCAGTCTGTTTGGAGCGTCTTATTCCGGTTAATGGTCAGTTAGCGCCAATCCCCAGCCAAGGTTTGGGAGAAAAGCTCTTTGGTTAAAGCCACAACTTCCCGCCGCCCCTTCAGTTCAGGGCTGAGAAAGCTCCTTGTCCAGGGAAGTCAGGTTGCCTCTAAACGTGGTTGTACCCGGGTGGGTTCCAGGACACTAGAGATGAGGTGGGGGAGGTCATAGCTTGTATTGGACCAGCCTCTGTTAGTGCAGCTCCAAAGCTGGGCTCTCTCACCCGCTGAAGTTGGTTCAGTCAAAGACAGAACCTGGCCCACCTTGTCTCCAAAGCAGGAAAAATAACCCATCAAATATCAGCCCCTCTTTCGGGCAGGGACATGCCCAGGTTTCCCGGTCCAGGGCCGCCTTGGAAAGGGGCCACGTCAGCCTAGCCGGGAAGCTCCTAGAGGGGAAGAAACTGTCCCTTTCCCACCCTTGGTGCTGCTCCTAGCGCCCTTGGGTGCTGACTGGCCTCAGGAGTGTAAAGCGAGGGGAATCCTTCATTTGTTCTGAAGTCCAAGGGGAATGTGTGTTGTCACAAGGCACATGTCAACCTAGACACTAGACTGGGGCTAGAGCAGGTTCTCAAGCAGGGTCCACACACCCCTGGGGGCACTCAGGGGTACATCAACTCAACTAGAGATCTGCCTCCTCTTACAACAGGCTACGTAAAAAGCACCGACGAAGTCAGTGCAAACTCAAATGTACAATGACTTGTGTGTGGGCTCTGTGGGATACACTGAGATGTAAGTACCCGAGTTACACGCCCATGGGGGTGTTTTACAGTCTATGGTGAAAGGGAATCAGCCATTTGTCAGTATTAGTTTGGCTGGGGCACTTCTGGACTTTTAGGTCTGGTTTTGTGAGCAGGTCGTTTTGAAGGGAGGTGAAACTTGGGGGTACACGAGACAAATCAGACCCCTGTGTGTGTGTGTGTGGGGGGGGAGACGGTGGTCTGGAAAGGTTGAGAACCGCTGGGTTAGAGAAGATCTGGGCAGAAAACCGAGGGGCCGCATCCCACCGCCCCCGCGGGACCCGGGCAGTCTGGGGCGCTGGGACTCCAGGGGACGGCCCACGCCGGGAGGCGGCGCCGGAGGAGCGGAGTGACCGGGCAGCCCCCAGCCCCTGGTTTCTCCGGCACGAAGAGCAGCGAGCTCCGGAGACGAGCCAGGTGCAAATCCCGGGGCGCTCGCACGGGGCAGAAGCCGCGAGCTGGTGACGGGGAAGCGAGGAAATTCCCCCAGCCCGGCCCGGAGCCCAGCGGGGAGACCCTGGGGGCGCTGCCCCGCAGCCAGCCGCGCGCGCCCCGGTCTCCCGCAAGAGTCCCCCCGCGGAGCGCGCAGACCAGCCCCGCTCCAGCGACTGCTGCCCCCCCCCGGGCCCGGGGACCCCCCCAGCCCGAGCGGAGCCGACCGCGGTCAGTCCAGCCCCGACGCCCGGGGCGCCCACGCCGGAGCCAACGCCGCCTCGGGAGCCCCTGCCCGGCTGGAGACTCACCCACGTGCAGCAGCATCAGCGTCCCCAGCCAAGCGGGCAGCTTCCAGCAGCCGCAGCCCATGGTGCCCCGGAGCCCGCCCGCCGCCGCCGCCCCGTGCGCCCGGCTCCGAGCAGCCGGCAGCCTCCACTGAGCGCCCCGGGCGGGTCCCCTCCCCGGGCAAGCCGGAGCGCCCCGCCCCCAGCCGGCCCATCGCCCCGCCCCCTGGCCCCCACGGGGGGCTGCGCGGCTCCCGGGACCTGCCCCTCCGCGCGCGCGGGTCTAGGGGCCCACGGGCCGCTGGGGAGCCGAGCTCCGGGGCCTCAGGCGCTGAGCAGCGTCTCCCCGGCAGCCCCCACGTTACCTCCGGGCCCTGCACACCGCTCTGGAGGGGCAGCAGCCCAGGAGCAGGGAACCGGGTTCCACACAGTCAAAGCACCGGCCCTGCACCCCTGCGATCGGCTTCCCCGAGGCCAGGCCAGCCTGGGGCTCCGGCCGGTGTCCGACCGTCCAACGCCTCCCCCCACCAGAAAGGTCTCTCGGGTTCCCTCAGCTATTCATCCCAAAGCCCTTTTCTTGACCGCTGGTCTCTCAGTCTGAAGACCCCCCTTTGAACCAGCCTGCCGGAGCGGGGCGCAATACACCCTAAGGCCATTTACCTCCTCACCCACCACTGGTCCCAGGAGTGGGGCTCCGCTTCAGCCCGATCCCTGGCCGCTGATCCTACTCGGTTTCTATCAAACCCAGGCCAACTATCCACATAAGGGGCGGCTCATTTCCCAGCGACAGGTAAAGGATGCAGCGATTCAGGGCAGGGTGGCAGAACTGTTCTAGAGTCACTAACTCATGGGCCCCACTGCTGCTAGCCCCGCGAGGGCCCTGGTCACCTCCCTGCCCCATGGAATGACATACAGTCCCTGGCCTACACTGATAGATAACCTTAATGCAGGGAGTGCTCCCAAAGATCCCTACAAAACAGCCAGATCTGGCACAAGGAGGGTGCAGCTTTTGCTTCTATTAACACTTGACACTCAAGAAAGCTGGCTAAGCCCTGACTCTGATGGGAAGGGAATTTGGGGTTTCTCTAGCATTTTGGATGCTGTCTTACTGCACTTCACAGAGACTTGGGTCAGCTCCTGGCAGCAAAGGGAAACGTGGCAAGGAGGGGTGGTAGCCAGGGCAGTGGATTGGCGTTTTAACTTCAATCCACAGAGAAATGAAGCCCAGCACCTTCTCCCTCCAGGCACTACTGCAACATTAGTGCCTGGGCTGAGCAGGGCAAGCCAGTTCCAGGGCTGTGCCATTTGTTGCACAATTGTGCACCCAAATCTAAGCGTTCATTAACAAAATAGGAAGTGCCTGCGTTTGGAAGTCATGCTGGGAAGGAAATCAAGGCAGCCTTTGCTGACTCCCTGAAAAAAGGAGCTGTTGAATTTTTTTGTTTTGTTTTTTCCTAGTTGCTGTTCTTAGTTCTGCTGTTTTATTACATAATGTCATGATGTTCTTGGGTCTGATTTACATCTATCACTGTGCTAATGTATAAAAATATACAAACACATTGTGTGAGTGTGGTAGAACTGTGTACACAAACTGGTTACCTGTGCAAATGACAAGGGATATCTCTAACTGGCCATTTATATCTGCAAATACCTGATTTGCTAGTGCGGCTATGGTATCAATGTGAAAACTTGACGTGCAAATACACATGTATTTTCACAAGCATTACTTTAACCTCTCTTTCCCTTTCTGTAACTTGGGGATAGTAATGCCAGTCTAGCCCACAGGACTCTTGCGAAGCCTCATTCAAGTTTGAAAAATGCTTTGAGAGCCCTGGAGAAATGATGTTATAGAAGGGAAAAGTGAGATGATTAGCCCAAGCCCTAAAACACAGGGTTAGGACACATGCAATGTCTGCTTTTGCTTCACTATATTAAGAAATATGAAGCAGCTGTTTCTGCTGGATGTGAAAGGCAATAAGAGTGCAAGTTAGTAGTAATGACAAGCACAGCAATAACCCATCACACTTCCTCTGTTATCAGCTCTACTCATTTCCCTGTGTGGGAAGGACCTCTCCAGTGCTGCCCTTGGCTATCACGTTGAATGTTTTCACTAGCAGTTTGATCAAGCGAAGGTTCAGAGATCCTGAAACATTTAACCCTTGCTATTTAGGAATAAAGTTACCTTGAGCAGTAAGTGTCTGACAAGTCTCCTAATTGTCACCCTCTGTGCCATTCGTTGGTGAAATTTTGCAGCATGTTCTGGCAGTTCCTCCATACGGGATGCCCCAGAGGTTTCTTCTTTCCCATCTGCTCCAGAATTACATTTTAATCTTGCTTATATTTGTTGTGTGATAGAATTATTTTTTTGGTCCAAATTCCTCTGATGTGGATGGTGCACGTTAGCAGGGTCTTTTGGCACAGTTGTTAAAATCAGTTGCTCTCTGACTGCAACAAAAGACTCTCTCAGCTAATGGCATTGCTCAGAGGTTCTTCGTCACAGCAGCATTGACAAGGTAAAGGAAGTGGGATTAGGTCTTAACTAAATAATGCGCTGAAATGCAGAAGCAAACCTAGCTGAAGAAACCATGTCACTGTTGGAAGTAGAAGTTGGCTACGCTGCATGGGTTAACCCTCCCCTGGAGTACCCAGTACAGGACCACGGAGAGCGAAGCAATGTGGTAACCTGGCTGCAAACAAGCAGGTCTCACTGTAACAGTGACCACTTCTTGAGAGCACCCCCTCTCTGGCTGATACATGCCTACAGTCTCAGTTTGGAACGGGGCAGCACCCACTTCTCGTGAGCACATCCCCGCTTTCTGGTCAGGGGTGAGCCTGCGTCTTTCATTGGGGTGGCACCTACCTTTCGCAAGTGCCGCCCTGGCCCTGGCCGATGGTTCTTTCATTGGGTCTTCAGCGACTCAGTCCTCCAGCTGAGTCACACACACTGTCCCTCTCCCCTCCTCTTCTGGGGAATAGTGTCTAGTTCTTGCTCACGGTGCTGGCATGGGGCCATAGCCAGAACCAGCTTGTTTCCTGACTCTCATCACATAGTTAAAATGAGGATCTCATAGAATAGCAGGGTTGGAAGGTCAGGAGGTCATCTATGCCACTGCCAACTGTTACACTCAAAGCATAGCAATGCAAAACACGAACCAATTATTTTCACTATACAAAGATTCCCATGCCTAAAACCACCTACTCATTAGCTTTTGTTGGGTTCAAAATTAGCAAGAAACTTTTCAAGGTCTCCTCTTTACGCTTCATTTGCAACAGCAAAAACTTGTGCTTTTTGTTAGCGGGAGACACTCTAGGCTCCCATTCTCATGGCTTTGTGAGTATCTATCCCTGTTTGCAATACTGCAGCTGCTACATGTCTATTCGGCCGCCTACCTCAAGGCCAAATTCTCCTCACTCTGTAGTTTTTGTTTTCCAATTTGTGGTGGCTAAACAGAGGCTGGCTGCAGGTTATGCTAAGGGGGCCGTGGGTCTTGTCCAGTCCAGGCCTACAAATTTAAACCCACCCTTCTTTCCCCTTCCTTGTTACACAAATGAAATTTGCAAAGGAAGCACAAGTTAAGAGGAACTCAGCAAAGAAGTTATTTGACATCTGTACTGTAAGGGGCCTCCGGTCACATGGACGCCATCAAAGCTCTGAGAGATTAGCTTAGTCCAACAGCTAAAAATGCCCACTCTCCGTGGTGCTGCCTGGGGCAGAGGTTTAGACAGGAGAGGCCCCAGAGCCCATCCTGCCTTCTCTGCAGACTGGAAAAGGACCCCCGCGCCCAGCAAGGCTCACGCTTCAGGAAGAAGACACTGACCAGTGCAAGAGACTCCAACAAAGCAGGGCACAGCTGATAAAAGGATTAGAGGGTATCAGCTAGGAAGAGATTAAGCAAACAATGCGGGGGAGGGGAGAGAGACCAGACCAGCCAGACTGGTGAGGGGAGGGGAGTACCAGGCTGGAAGGGGGCACTGGGGTCCCATTCCCACAGCTGTTCAAGGCTGCTCTGGGTTTTGACCCTTTCCAGGGCCGACTAGGGAGGGTGGCTAGATGACCTGGCCAGGCCCTTCTGGCGCCGGGGACTGGAGAGCGACTAGGCCACAGCTGGGGCTCTTTGTGCGTTCGGTGTACAGCCAGCTGGGAGCCCAAGGTTCTCCTGCACAGTATTTTAATCCTTAAAGCCTTTTTGATTGATCAAGCTGCGAGAACCTCCTGAGCAGCAGCCCCATCTAGGCTGCCCTGGAGCGGCTGGAACGCTGGTGCCAGGCCTGCCTCAGCCGATGGCCGTTGCGTAAGATCCGACCCCGCCTTCCCTACCGCCGGCAGGGGTCTGAGCATGGCAGAGATTTTCACCCCAGCTGCCCGTGCCCGCCTGCCGTGGGGTGTCTCCAGGCACAGCTTCAGGGATCACACTGTTGCAGGAACTTCTCCATCGCCCTCATTTGAAAAGCACGTTGCAGCCAGCTGAATGCTGGGATAGCTGCCCACAATGCACTGCTCCCAGTGCCACTGCAAGTGCCGCAAATGTGGCCACGCCAGTGCGGTTGCGGCTGTCAGTGTGGACACGCCGGAGCGCTTTCCCTGGAGCTGTGTCCGAAGGCGGATATAACGGAAAGTGCTGTAAAGCTGCACGTGTAACCAAGCCCTAAGGCTGATGAACTGCTGAAGGGCCTGAAGGAGAGACAGTCCTGCCCCAGGTGTTCCTGGACTCAGTCACTGCTCCCGAGCACAAGTCAGCATCAGAGCAGCAAAGCTCTAAATTACAGAGACGTAGCCGGTATTAGGCACTTCTCGGACAGCAATCAGTGGGCCGTCTCCTTGGAGCAAGGCCTTGTCTCCATTGCACTAGTGGCTTTGATCAGGCAGGTCAAAGCTAGTTGAACAGCAAGTTGGAGACAGAGCCAGGAAGAGAACCCAGGAGTCCTGACCCCCGGTTCCGCATTGTGGCCACTAGATCCCCCTGCCTCCCAAAGGATCACACTACAGCTCTCCTGAAGAGTCCCTCCACCCCAGCGGGGAGACGCCTGGACAGAGGCGGCAGCTTTTTTTCCAAAAGTCATTTATTGAACGTTTCTTAATGTTATTCAAAAAAGAAAGATCCAAATTTTAGATAAAAAGAAAAAAATGGGGGGGGGGGGGTGTAAAATCTGAACTAAAGGGAACCCCTGACCCACGGACATGCTCCAGCGCACAGCCCGGAGGGGCTCACAGCAGGACGCTCCCGGATCAACCTGCCCCAGAGCCCCGCTTGGCTCACCCTTCAGAACCGATGCAGGAGACGTGCCTGCCCTGCCCTGCATAGGGGACCAGCCAGGCTTCTTGCTGCTCCGTCAGTGCCACTGTGGGAACCAAGGGGCTAACAGGAACCATTTCCCCCTCCCACCCGCCTCGCAGCACCGGGGAGTCAGCCGCCTCCAGCCCGGAGCCCCCGCCCGGGAGTGAGGAATGTGTGCCCCGCTCCCAGCCCCCACCCCTGCTCCCCTCTCCTCCGCCCCGGAGCAAACGGCCAACCCAAGGGGGAAGAAATGGAACGGCCGTGGTGCCCAGGTGTTGGTGACTCGGGGACGGACGGGGGTGGGTGCCAAGGGGCCCAGCGCTCCCAGAATCGGCTGTTTAAGAAAAGCTAGGTGAGTGTGGAGTGACTATGTGGGGCTATACACAGCTGGCGTTAGCCTCAGTGATGGGCAGGTTTGCCTTAGACACCAGACACTGATTTGCTGACGGATTTCCCTGGCACGAGCCCTGAATACAAGCCAGGCGGGGTTAGTAACTACTGACTCTGCAGGGTGGGCTCCCCCACAGGGCGGCTGGGGGCCGTTAGGTCAGGCTGGGGGTGACCAAGCCCTGAAGCATAATCATGAGGCGGCGGGCGGGCTTGCTCAAGGTGTTGTGGGGCTCCGCCTGCAGGAACTGGAAGAGCTTCTGCCGCACCTGGTTCATGACCGACCCCATGTGGTCTCGGGTGATGGGGTCGCTGTGGTCCAGGTGCATCACCGCCTCCTCCAGGTAACTGAGGGGAGAAAGGAATGCCCAGGGTTAGGACTCCAGCAGGCGCCTCCTGTCGCACCTGTCCCGACTCAGGTAGCTAGTTCCCGATTTGTCTCTTTGCAAGGAGTCCGAGGCTGCCCGCCCTTCTGCACAAGGGGCAGCTGGCAGACAGCTTCCCACATGCAGCGTGGCTGCTCGGACTCAGGCTAGAACTCTTCCAGGGCTGTCTTCAGGGGTGGTTTTCACTGTGTGACGCAGAACAAGAGATTTACTTGGTACCAGGCAACGCGTGACCTACCCAGCTCTCAAGCCCCAAACGGAGCGACAGGTGAAGCGGGCTGAACCTGAACCAGGCAGCAGGACTACCATCAAATCTAAGCGTACGGCAGGAAATCACCTTGACCCAGACAGCAATGTAATGTGTCCTCCCAGAAAGCCGACTTAGGACTGTTGTGGGGATCAAAGGCTAGATCTCCCCTTTCAAAGTCCCTCTCCCAAGTCCTAAGGGGATTTGCCTTTCCAGGCTTCCAAACAGCTCTGTTGCCCTTCGAGCCTTTTGATTTCAGAGGCCATGTGCCCTGCTGCTCTGCAATCATGGTATCAGCTCCTCTCTGCTCCAGGATCGAGGGCTAGGTCTCCTGCCCTCATGGCTGTGAGGGAAACCTTTACACTGTGCAGCCTAAGAGCCAACTAGTGAGCTGGTTCCCACCCCTGAGCGTCACTGCTTCAGGCTAAGTGGGACGTTGACTCTGAAACCTAAATATGTCAGTTTTACATGAAAGTGTTAACGACTTCATTGTGGTGCACTTCAGTAAAAAACACCCACAGTCCCAAACTGCTATCTACCAACCCTCCCTCCGACAGCTTCCACCGGGCACCATCGGCACATGGAAATTAAAGAACACGGGGCAGCATAAAGTTATATTAACTATTAAATCAGCCCGGGTGACCTGAGCTGGCTGTCCTGTTCATTGGTGGATTCGGTCCAACAGACACCTCCACATTTTCATTTCTCTGAACCTCTAGGCTGTCACATTGAAGTGCCCCAGAATCCAGGAGTCCTGCCCTAGAGCCTGCCAAACCGTGGCTAAGTCCACTTTCCCGTGGGGTGACCAGAAGGGAGCCCAAGATTCATGGGGAGGGCACATCACTGGCTTAGAGCCTCTCATCTTCATATACACACACTCAGCAAACAGCCAACACAGCACTTAGGTATAGTGGTGATGGACGCTAAGGCAAACCCTAGGGTTGGGTAGCCGTTATTTTTCAGTCTCTGTGCCCTGAGCAGAGCCTCCCGCTGAGCTGTCCACAACCACGCTCTGGTCTTCCCTTGAGCTGAGAAGCCAGTAACCTGCCGGAGGAGTTAGAGCTGTTTCTCAGAATGAGCATTGCTTGGTATTTGTCTCCAGTCGATCTGGAGACACCCGCTGGTATTCCTATTGCTAGGGGGCAGGGCAGGGCGGCGTCCCGGAGCGACACTCACTTCAGTTTCAGTTCGGTGCGGGTGCCCAGGTCTGAGGAGAGCTGCTGAATGAGGGACAGGAGGACGGGCTGGGAGAGCGGACACGGGTGCTGTCCAAACACCTGCTGAGGATCCACCGTCTCACAGACGTACAGAACCAGGTTCAGGTCGGCTGCTGTGAGAGCCTATGAGAAAGACGTGGTTAGAGATGCGTGGGGTGGAGGGGGACCGAGGAGCGCTACGATGGAGGGAGGCGGCCCTGCCCAGAGATCTCAGCTCACTCAACACACCCGCTGAAAGGAGCGTGGGGTCTCACTCAGTTCCACGGCGATGCACTATCCTGGGCAAGGACAGCTGGCTCCACTCAGGAGCCCCCGGACTGGAGCAGCAGATCAAGGCTGCAGGCCTCAGCCCAGTGGCGCGGGGAGCTCGCTAGGTGCCCGGCCTCCACCAGCCATGCACGTAGCCCCCCGCTCCCAGGAACGCCACGAGCATGGCCTGCGTCTGCTCCGAGCGCTGGATGGGGGAAACCAGACCCACGGGGCTTGGCACAGAGTAGGATGGTGCTCAGATCCCACCTGGGACCAGGAGAGGGATCTCTCCATTACCTTTCTTTCAGCGCCCTCTGCTGGCCCAGCGGAGGAGTAACAGTGCCATGCACTTGCAGGGTCAAGCACATCAATTACTTTAATACACAGCACTGCCCGGCTTCCAGTGGTCAAGGGCTTCAGTCAACCCTTCACCTGGGAGACACCAGCTCCACAGTGCTGCCGCCTCTGCGGGAGCTGGCTCCTGAGGAGCTGCAGAGAACAAGGGCCGCTCCGCACCCAGGCCGAGCCAGGGGACACATCTCGGTGCCTCCGGGAGGATCGGGCCGACGTGGCAGCCTGCGTACCTGCTGGAAAGCCTGGTTGAGGCGGCCCTGCTGCAGCAGCTGCAGGACGTGAGTCTGCTGCGCCTGGAAGTCCAGGTGAGCCGACGGGACGGGCGTGCCGGCTGCCGAGCGCATGGCCTGCACGATGCTCGAGGTGACGGCCGCTTGCTGCTCCTTCATGGCCAGGCTCACCTCCCCCTTGATGACCCGCTGCACCTGGCTCAGAATAGAGTCCTGCATGCTAGGAACAGAGGGAGCCATGAGGACAGGGCGGAGCGGCCGGGGATTTCACTGCTCTCGCGCTGATCAAGCAGGGCTCCATCGGTTAGCACGGGCGCCTTTATGTTCACATGAGCCCCAAGTCCTAACATGGGGTGTTTCGGTGCCCAGGCAAAGGCACTAAGTACCTGGACCAAATCTGTACCTAGCCCCTGGAATTCGGCAGAGCCCCTGCACGGGCGCCCTGGGGCTCGGAAACGGCAGAAGAGGCATTCGCAGGGCCCCATCCTCCCCCTTCCTTAGCGACCCACTGTTGGAACTTCTGAATGCAGCCGGTGCTGGTGAAAGACCCGAGAGATCCCGGCCCAAGCAGCGTCAAATCAGAGTCCTTGAGGAAGGGAGTGGCCGTGCCCCATGGTGTGCCCCGGACTCTGCCCGAGTGGCAGCGTGTCCGTGCCAGGGACCAAGGTCCATTTAGAACCAAGAGGCAGCTGCGTGTTACAGAGTGAGCCACCGCGGGGCCCTTGTTCCGTGCCGCTGAGAGCAGCAGAGTTGCACAAGCCTGCCGAAGTGCTTGCTGCAAAGTGGAACGTCGCTCGCTGCACCCCCAGCAGAGGGGGCGCCCCACAGGGCAGCCTGCTGCCGGCTCCTCCGCACACCCCCGCCCACGCTGCCCTGCCCGTTCCTCCTGCGCATCCAAGCCAGGGGGAGCCCCAGACCCAACGCCGGACTTACTTGCCCACAATGACGTGCAGCTGATGCTGCACTTCCGTGTGCACACTGGTGGTGATGGTGGAGGCCAGCTGATCTGTGCTGCTCTGGAAGGTGCCGATCAGCTGCCGCAGCTGGCCCAGCATGGAGTCTCGGGCCTCCTGGTCTCGCGCCTTCTTGTTCTTCATGTGTGTCTCGAGCTGCTGAATATCTGCAACAGCCAGATGGTCGTCAGAGGGCTGCCAATCCCCAGGCCATCCCGCGGCAGAGCCCAGCAACTGGGGAGGTGGGGGAGCGTGTGATCTGTGACCTCCAGCCTCCCCCACATCGGGAGGAAAAGGCCGTGTGCCTGGTAGAACAGCGAACCCGCCAGGTTCTGAGTGGCTGGGCTTTGCTGGGCTGTTCCGCCGGGGCAGGGCAGGGTGGATACTCCAGCCCACGCTTGGCAAAGGGATTCAATACCAACAAGGCCACAGGACTGGAGCCAGGAGAGGGGAGGTCTGCAGAGATCAAAGGGGCTACTGAGTGACTGATTTTGAGGTTCAGAAGATGGTCTGATCGAAGGCAATGGGGACCAATCTCTGCAAGGGAAGGGAAGGGCCCTGCCCTGCCCACCTGGGGAACACGTCGCTGGGCGAATGACTGGGAAAGGGCAGACCCAGACAGGAAAGCTGGGGTCCAGAAGTGCACGTGAGTGGGGTTGGAGGAGCACGGTGCTGACAGTACCCCGAGGAGCAAGCTCCAGGCTCAGCTCACTGCGGGGGGTGAAGCCAGGCAGGGACGAGAGCCCCGTGTGCAGCACTGCACAGTCCCCCCAGCCATCCTGGGGTGCCCAGGGGAGTTCGCTTCCTCCCGCAGCCCCTAGGTCGGTCACGGTCCTGAGTACTGGCCTGGCAGCCAGGTGCACCCCAGATCTAATGTGAGCGCTTAATGTTCTCCCCAAGCACCCCTCACCCCTTCCTCAGTTTCCCCATCTGTAGAGGTGGGATTACACTCCCCTTCCTCGTGGAGAGACCACGAAGAGCCGGAAAGCTCTCCCACGAGGAAACGCGCGCTATGTGAGGGCAGATCTCAGTTTCCACCAGAACTCACATTCCTGCGTCCCCTGCTTGAAGGTGTCGTTGATTTGCTGGAACATGGACTGGCAGCTCTTCTCGAACGCTGGCAACACGACGCTCTGGAAGGCCTCCCGGTATGCCGCCTGGATGGGCCCCTGCAGAGCATCCGCCGCTGCTCTCGCAATGGCATCTGTCAGGTTCTTGCCAGAACACAGGAGACCCCGAGTTTAGCATTTTCCTGCTGCACATCTAGGAGGGAGGCACTTTGCTTTCCCCCGCCCATTTGCAGGCCAGAAGCAGTTAACCCCCCACCCCTTTGCCCTGGGCCACGAGACCACCCACCCTAAGAGTTAACACTACGATCTGCTGGCTGGGAGACCTGAACAAGTGTGCCTGAAGGAACATCCAGGTTTCCTGGTACTTTAGCTCCATGGGGTGGCAAGGCGGGGCTCTTTCCCCTTACCCTGCTAGCTCTTGCTGAGGCAGGAAGCTGTAGAGAGCAGCACTGAGAACAGAGCTGAAGGAGCGAAGAGGAGCAAACACAGCAGTGACCTTCCACACACACGGCAGAGGGAGCATGGTCACAGCAACCCCAAGGGAGGAAAATCGCTGCCCATCTGGAGAGCAATGGGACTGCAAGCTCTGGGCAGCATGAACTGGGACTCTGGGAAGTCACTCAGGTTAGCTTAGACCAGGGGGTCTTGAAGTCATTGGACTGCGACCCCTTCGGACGACAAAATTACTACATCACCCCGGGGGAGAGGGGGGTCAGAGCCCGAGTCCCACTGGTGTGTGTGTGTGTGGGTGGGGGTGGGGGTGTGGTCCTGACCCACAGTTTGAGAATGGCTGGCTTAGACCAACAGTCTGAAAAAGTGGCTGGCTGGCCATAAACCAAAGCTCGTGGCAGTGTGTAAACTCTGGGAATGCAGTGGGAGGAGTTAATGAACAAAATAGAACTGGGCCAAGTCCTGGGGGACCCCAGGAGGTGGGGTTAGTCCCCAACTTAACATCTTCATCAGTGATTCATCTGACAGGGGGCGGGGGAGGTGGGTGATCTTGTCAGCCGCTCTGGAGGCGGCTGCGAACGCTTGTGAACGGAGAGGAATTACGTGGACAGGGCTCTGAGTCAACACACAGGCAGGAAACGACAGGAGATGCCACTTGGAAAAATGCAGTTAAACCGCACTGGGAAAAAACCCTCCCAAACACAAGGGACGGAGCAGCTTCCCCTAGGCCCGGACCACCACCCCTCGCTACCTGTCGGGATCGGAGCGATGGGATGGAGAGACGACAACGCAAAGGTTCAAACACCTTCCTTCCCATCCTCCTTCCTAGTGCAGGAAGGGCCAGGAAACAGGCCACCCATCACCTGCACATGCACCCACTGGCTTTGGGGTGAAGTGCGGGGGAAGCCGACTTGCTGACCCAGCCTGGCTGCACTGGGGCTGTTCCCGACACTGAGGCACGGCTTCTGGGTCTGAGCCTCTTCTCAGGTCCCGGGGGAGGCGAAGGCACTTTCGGGAACAATCGCAGGCCGTGCGTTCAAACAGCGCCCTCCTGGACAAGGCAGCGAGGCAGAGCAGGGCCGACGGAACGGAGCAGAGACTGGCGGGAGCTGGTGCCTGGCTCCATAACCGTCCAGACAAGGGGTCTCGTCTGCCTATGCCAGCAGCTAAATGAGGAGCAGGTAACCCAGCCTGACCAGCCGGTTGTCCGTCTGGGCCTTACCTTTGATTTCACTAGCTTGGTGACGTTTTCCTTCAGTGTCCCCTCGACGGCCGTGAGCTTGGTGGCAATCGTGTTGCTCAGCTGGCCGGTGACAGGGTCCAGGCTCTTGGAAATGCCTGGGCACGACAAAGGAAAAGGTGACTGGGGTCCCCGAGTGCTTTGGTTTGTCCCTTGCAGGGGGACCGTGGCACCCGGTATCTCCTCAGGCCTGGCCTGTCATCGTCCTTAAGGGTGTGAAAAATCCTCTGCCGACCTATCACCTGCTGTCTCTGTGGCTAGGTCAGGGGTGGGAAAAGCTTTTAGCCCGAGGGCCACATCTGGGCCGGAGACGGCTCTACATGTTCTGCCGGGAGTTCGGCTTATCTGCTGCCGAATCCGAGGGACCAGCGGACCTCCTGCAGAAACACAGCCGAGGCTGCCTGACTGCCGCCCTAACAGGTGGCTGCCCCCTGCGGCTTGCCGCCCAAGGCACCACGCGCTTGGTGCACTGGTGCCGCCCCTGCAGCTGGGTATGGAAATTGCATGGGGGAGGGGAGATGGCGTTGAATGTTCATGAAATTAGGGGTTGGATGGGAGGGCTCCGGCTGGGATTGTGGGCTCTGGAGTGGGGCTGGGATGTAGGAAGGTGCTCCAGGCGGAGACCGAGGGATTCGGAGGGCGGGAGGGGGTTCAGGGCATGGGGGGAGTTCAGGGGGGCAGGCTCCAAGCAGTGCATACCTATGTATTACCTAGACATTCTATTCTATGATAGCTCAAGCAGCTTCCAGAAACAGTGGCATGTCTCCCTCCAGCTCCTACGCAGAGGTGTGGCCAGGTGGTTCTGCGTGCTGCCCTGTCCGCAGGTGCCGCCCCTACATCTCCCATTGGTTGTGGTTCCCAGCCAATGGAGCTGGAGGGACAGCATGTGGAGACCTCTGGCTGCCCCTATGCATAGGAGCTGGAGGGAGGACATACCCTTGCTTCCAGGAGCTGTACGGAGTGGGGCAAGCCTGGACCCTGCTTCCTGGCGGGAGCTCGAGAGCCAGATTAAAACATCTGGAGGGCTGGTTGTGGCCCCGGGCTGTAGTTTGCCCACCACTGGGCTAGGTTGATGGACAAATGCTTCTGGCAGCCTAGCTACCGTTGCCTGGGGAGACAGAGTCCCCATGGTGACAGAAAAGCCCTCCTCGCTCTACTTTGTGTCTATAGTACGGTGCCATAGCTTTGCCGCTGATCGCGCCCGGCATGTAGACGTGGCTCAAGACCCCTTCCAGAGCAGCACATCCCTCCCCCAGGAGCTCCCCATCTCCAGAGGGGTCTGCGATGCCAGGAGGTTGTCAGGGCTAAGCGTGCCGCATCCGTGGTCCAGCGCCACCTATCGCTTCCCCGCGGCATGTGGCTTCACAGCTACCTCCTGGAACGACCCAGCATCAGCGCTTACACTGGGGCACCGTCTTCTTCATCTCCTCGCGGACGGTCCTCTCCAGGCGATTGCATGCAGCAGTGGAGAGGGACTGCGACAGCTGCTGGGACAGGTGCTCCTGGAGCTGCCCGTTCCGCTGCTGCCCCTCTGTCAGAGCTCGGTCCAGCCTCCGTTCTGGAGGGCATCTGTTAAGGAGCAACCACCCCCAGGAGATGCCCTCTCCGATCCCGGCACTCCTATCCTCTGGCACTGGCCAGACACACACAATCTCCTGCACAACTGCGGCTTCCAGAGGAGCCAGCCTGGGCCTTCGGTCACGGGGGACTCCAGGATTCGGCTGCGTTGGATCTCATAATCCTACCTGCCAGCAAACAGGCCACCGGAGGGCTCAGGGAAATGGAGAAAGCAGCAGCGTTTCCCTCTTGTTCTCCATAAGGGATCAAGAGCAGTAACTTGAATCAGGTGCAGTGCGAGCTGGCCAGCAGCAAGCACCTGACAAGAACCATCAACCCCACCCCACAGCATCCCCTGCTATCCCAGCCTTGGGACCCCACACAGCTCTGGGACCCCACACAGCTCTTCTGGTGCTCCCCAGCATCCCCCTCCCATCTCAGCCCAGGGACCCTTGAGCAGTGACTGCCGAACTACGAGGTGGTTTTATGGTGTAGACCTATGGCTGCTGGGACTAATGGGAGACTCTGTCGTCTCTCCTGCAGCACCGCTCGCCCCACAAGGGCACACGGGCTCCAGGAGCGCTTTGCCAGGAAGGATACGCTCTTGTTCTTGCTGAGAATCAATCACTCGCTCCATGTGCCCCATGAGGGAGCTCTGCACAGCGTCCAGGTGGTCAGTGAGTCTCTGCATTAGCTCCATCTGGTTTTGTCTCAGCTCCGTGAGCTCCCTCTGTTGGCTCCGCAGCAGGGACATCAGCTCATCCTGGCACTCGGTGCTCACCTGTGTGCAGACAAGGCAGAGGTCGGCAGAGAGCTTGAGGCCCTGCCACGTAAACCCAGGAGCAAAGCTCAACACAACCATGACATGATTCAGGGCCAGTCCCAGGCCTCAAGGAAGCAAAGTGGCAAAATTCCCCCCGTCTACAACAGTATCCGCATTTTGCCTTTACAGGAGCACGCGGGTGAGACAGTGACACACGCCATGTCCCAGGTTCCCTCCAGGCAAGTCCTTGACCCACAAGATCGGGCGCAAGCCCCGCCCAGAGCTTCCCAGGCCGACTCCAAATCTCCCTCCCCAAAGGCCATGTGCAAACCAGAGCCTCGCCTCCTCTGGCTGGATCCCTGCAGCTGCCTGGAAAGTTAGAGGATGAGCTCTCTGCTCAGAGAAGAGGAAAGCACCTGGATTTAAACAGCCGAGCTCAGGTGCTTACGACGGAGCAACACATTGTTTGAGGGCTGCATCGTCATTCACAGGGCCAGCTCTATGGCACTTCCTCTAGCTCAGGAGCGGAAGTGGCTCTGGCCAGCTCCCATGCCTGGAGGAAGGGGAAGTTATGTTGGAGACGTTCTCTGGCCCATATTGTCCAGATGGTCAGACTAGATGATCAACTTGGTCCCTTCTGACCTGGGAATCTACGGAGGTGCTTCATCCCCATCAGCTGGAGATGGGCTTTAACCTAGACGGAAGCTACAGACAGCAGACTCCACTCGAGAGGCTGGCCTGAGCCCTCGGTGCTCCAAGGGCTTCCCAATGAGGCCTAAAACGTGGTTCCGGCACACTCTCCATTGGACATGGAGGTGCAGCCAGCAGAGCTAAGGAGCTCTAACGGGCCAGAGCCGCTCTGTCCTCATGGGGCAAGGAATGCCCGCTTTTCCCATTGCCAACGCACACAAAGTGATTTGTATTCATCTCATGCAGGAGCAAATCCCAGAGCTGCGGCTGAGCAGGTTGGATTGGAAAAAGGAGGACCACGTAGACGCATATCAGAGGCGTAAGCTGCAAAGCAAGCCCCTGGTTTCCTCAAGTCTGGTCACCCCACTCAGGCCATCTGCAAGCCACGAGCTAAGCAAGTTCTGCAGGGCCTTAGCGAGCAGCAAAGCACAGCTGGCACATCCTATCTGCTCTCACAGCCCACGCCCCGGGCTCTGCAACAGACTCTGAGGGAATTGGGACGGGCTTTCCTTTACGTCATCAGCGAGCTGGCTAACAAGCAGGCAATGGAGCGTTGGAGCTCCACTGGGACTAACCTGGCGATCACATGCCCTCGGGGACTGGGTCACCTCCCTGGAATTAGAAAAAGAGTTACCGTACCCATGTGAATTACACCCAGCCCGGGGTCAGCATCTTTCACCAATGTGGACTGAGCCGGGTGTGGGCTTCTGATTCCACCTATAACTCACCCACTCCCCAACATCTGCCCCCATTTTGTCTCCTTCCACCACAAGAGCGCCCAGAGGGTACAGAACTGTATCAAAGCCAAGAATTACTCCCCCTAATGAGTAAGACTCAAGGTACCTCTACACTGCTCCTCTAGATGGGCTGGTTTGACACAGGGCACCTACTGGGCCCGGCCCTTCGGCCTGAAGGTCACTGGCTCCTCTGATGTTCTCACAGCATGAACACAGACGAGGCTGTTCAGCCTTGACTGAATCTGGGGGCAGAGACATCCCTCCCATGGCGTTATCTACCCAAACATCAAGAGGGCAGTTTTTGCTCTTTCTTACAGAAAAAAATCGGATGCACCTTTTAATGTTCTCCGAGTGCGTGTGATGGAGCCATACGCTGCAATATGGACTGGAGAAAACACGGACTTAGTTTGTTAAGCAGGAGACACCAGTTTGGCTCCTGCAAACCTGTGGCTCCGTGCTGTGCCAAACCTGGCAGGAGGGAGGCACGCGCTGGCAGCTCACGGCCTGGATGGCCCACAAGCACTACAGCAGCAATTCAGCTGTCTAAAGAGGACTGGGGCATGGGGAGGACACTGGTATTTCTCAGCAGAGCTTCCTTGTTCACTGCCTCCTTTTCCTGTACCCAACAATCTAAAGCCCCAGCCTGTGGTCTGCAGTCACACAAGGCCAGTTCCAAACCAGTCCATGGAGCCATATGAAAAGCAAACGAGTAAAATGCCATTTGCAGAGGTTGAACTGATTTTCCTGTACCCAGGACGTAGCACATTGGACTGTGCTACCCCGTCACCCTCTCCTGGGCTGACTCGTCAGCTGATCACATTTCAGCCGTATGGTCCAGTTTCAAACACAGACGCAGCAGGCAGGTGCCAGATGTTATTGCAGGTGGCCACCGTGGTTGGGCCTAGAAGCCACCCAGGGCAGAGCTCTGATCTGCTGGGTGCTGAAAAACATTTAGAGAATGACCGTCCGGAAGGAGCCGTCCCCGAAGTGGGGCAGACGGCTGTGCCATGGGGCAGCACAGTAGAAACGAGACTGTGTACCCCTCCCCGTCTCATCGTAACGAACCTGCCTCCCACAAGTTCTTCTGAAGCCTGTGCTGATCCTGCAGCCCCCACTGGAAGGGCAGGACAGAGCCTGCTCCCCCATGCCCCTCTGTGATGGCCACTCTGAGTGGGCAATGCATCGCCTTCACCAGGGCCGGGGGGGTCACTGCTCCCACAGCCCCGATCCCCATGTGCGGACAGAAGCAGCTCTAGGGCACCGCTGGCTAGCTTAGCTCCTAGTGGGTTTCTCAGATCGTGATCCTGTGCTGCCAATCCCGTAGCTGTCCGCCCTAGAAGCCCAGCGTACCCGTCATCCTTCTTGCCCTTCCGTTTGAGCTTGGGGGAAGCCCGAGGGGACACCTTGGCTTTCCAGTCTTTCACGGGCAGCCTCTGCGCAGCCGCTTTGGCACTAAACCCGCCTGAGGTAGAAGCCAAACTTGCGACTTCGTCATCATGGTCACTGCAAAAGAAGACCAGGGAGAGGAGGTGGCTAGCAGCACTGGGGAGAGCTAGCCCGAGGGGGCTTCAGCCACCCTGCCCTACGCCCGCCCAGGAGGAGTTTGCAGGGCCCAGCATGAAGGGCTCCACCTTGACCCAAGGAACCAGGCTGCTCAGATCAAGATGAAGCATGGCATGATGAGACTTGTAGCCTCTGCATTAGGCTGGGCTGCAGAGGTCTTCGCTCCCACTGTGCAATTTGCTGACTCAGGAGGGGACCAAGCACAGCGCCTCTCTCAAGCCGAGAGGCTGAAGGTGCTGTAAACCCAGTGAGAACCACGACGTGGAGACACCGGGGGAGTCCAGGCAGTAACTGAACTCCCCGCTGACAGGGGGCTGACCCTGCCAGGCCTCCGGCTGCAGCTCTCTCATTGAAGGCAGTGGGAATTCTGCATGTAGGCTCAGCCCCTGGTGGCGAACGGCGGGTCATGACTGGGCAGGATCTCAGAGAGCACAGCAGTGCCCTAGGGTGCTCTTAATCTACCTTGCTGTACATTCGAGGGCTGGGCTCCACCAAACAGTGCCCAGTGGTTGGTTTGCACTGATGACCGGACCAGACATGACCCACGCTCAGTCTACATTCCCCTTGGCAGCCCAGTGAGCGCTCCGACCCTGAAGAGCATAACCCAGGTGACAGCATCTCGCGAGCCAGCCCAAGCTATCAGGATAGGGTTGGTTTCCCGGCCTCCCTCGTGCCAGGGCAGGAGGCAAAGCCCATGAAGACTTGCCAAGGACCGAGGCGCAGACGCAGCACGGACAGAGGCCATGCTGGGGACAAGAGAGTGCCGCGCGCACCGGTACCTCTGCTCCGCGCTGGCGTCCTGGCTGTCATGCTGCAGCAGGTGGTAGCTGTGCCTGTGGTAGGAAGAGCTCTTGTGCTTTTCTGCGACGTCCTCCCTTGGGCTGGGGGAAAAGGGAAACGTCGCCATGAAAACATCTCCCGGCTGGTTCTCTGCTCGTTCCGCTGCCTGCACAGGAGTGGGGCTCTGAGCCCACTGCTGGGAGATTCACAGAACTGGGTTGGGGGGGGTCCGACAGCCAGGTCCTGGCACGGTGGGTGTCTGGCGGTGGGGATGGGGGGTGCAATCATACACCTTTCAGAGCGGGGGCGGGTCTGTAGATGTTAGGCCAGTCTGAGGCTGGTGAGAAACTGCACAAGCTCCTCGGCTGGAGGACGGGCACAGTTGATCAACAGCAGGGAACAGGAAGCAGCTGGCAGGAACTCCTCGCTGCTCTCCCCCAGATACAGGTGATGCAACACAGTGCAGCACACCCTCGCATCCATTGTATTTTCACCTGTACAGGGGAGTGTTTCAGGTCCCCAGCCACTGTGCATCAGTGGTAAGAGCAAGAGGCCGTTGCCTGGACACTGCAGAGTGCAGCACTTTACAAGGCCTTGAATTGGGGACCAGGAGAACCAGCCAGCCTGGCAAGGCTTCTCTAAACTCGCGCCCTGGAGCCAGACAGTGGCCATGTGGGACATGAAAGCAGCGTGGAGCCCCAGGTTCAACCAGATTCCCACCCCATCCCCAGGGCAGTGGGGACAGGAAATGCTGAAGGAGCACACACAGCTGCGTCTCCTGTAACTCGGAGGACGTTTCTGGTCTACTAGGGAGCGGTGCTGTAAGGCTGCTGGCCTCGTTCAGAAAGATGGGGGCTTGAGGGCTGGCCCTGGGAGGTGCGGTCTCACAATCTATGAGGGTACGTCTTCACTACCGCGGGTAGCCGTCAATCTTTTAGCGATCGATTTCTGCCCCCGTCGACTCCGTAACTCCAGCTTAACCCGAGGCGTAAGCTGGAGTCGACGGGGGAGCGCGCCGCCGACGGCCGCGAGGACAGCAGGTAAATCGGCTGCAGATATGCAGACTTCAGCTATGTGATTCACGTAGCTAAAGTTGCGTATCTGCAGTCGATCCCCCCCGGCAGTGAAGACCAGGCAGATGAGAGGCCTGGGGACGAGTCAAGCCATTCTGCTCCACTCCTGCCAGAGGAGGGAGGATCTGGCCAGCCCAGACATTCCAGACCTGCAGGGAACACCTCCAGCTGCTCGGGCTGGGAGAGTGTGTCTCCAAGACATGGCTACACCGGACCCTTCTCTCAGGCTACATCTCCGTGCTTCCCAGCTTGGGCCCGGCTTTGCCATGTGAATCAATCCCAGCTACTCGCTTCGGGGACTTTGGGTTTGACGTCTCTGTTACTGCTGGCTCTGTGGAGCCAGCCCAGTCATGGGTGAGACACTCATCAGTCTTGTGCACTGGCTGCAGAACTGGCTACCGAGTGCCAATCAGTCGTCCCCGAACCAGGGCTGAACAGGTGTTGCCAGGGGCAAAATTTGGGCTGCATCACCTTTATGCACAAGCTGGAAAGCCCCCAGAGTGTGCGGGGCTGGCAGCCGGAAAAAGGATTACGGTGCTGAGCTCCTTTGAACTGGAGCGGGTGAGAAACAGGACGGCCTCCTGCTATTCTGGAGTCCCTGTTGCAGAGCAGAGGTTCACGTTAAAGCTGGCCTGGAGGTGGGGGTCAGTGATGCTGAGCCTACAAAGTCAGGGCACAAGGAGAAGTGGCTCATCAGAGCTCTGAAAGGAGGGATGGCCAAGGCCCTGAAACCCCAGTTTTCCACCAACGTGCCAACCAGACATGGCTAAGAAAAGGGCCCCAATAAAGCAGAGCCAAGCTCGCCCAGCTGGTTACCTGTCCGCTATGCTGTTCCGGGTTTCCCTGGTGATGTCGGGGGCTGCTGGCCACGGCTGGCTCACGACGCTGTTGGAAGATGCATTTTCCTGAGTTAAAGCAGCCTCCAGTAACGAGGGCGTGGTCAGTCTGTCCACCTCTGCGGGGGCCATGTCCAGGGAGTGCTGGCTGTGCTCGGAGCTGTGCCGGTTCCTCGGGGACAGCAAGTGCAAGGCTGACGCGGCCGAGGCCATGCTGTCCGCATGGTGGTTGGGCTCCAGCCCCTCTGCGGGGAGCCCGGCCGGGGCCGCGGCAAAGCTGCGCTGCAGCGTCTCAGAGGCGATCTCTGGGATATCTTGGGACATGGCCGTGGAGGCCGAGGAAATGACATCCGGGGAGCGCTCGCGGGTGGGGGAGACCTGGGCTACCACAAGGGGCTCCACTTCTTGCAGCTCCAGAGCCAGAGGGGGGTTTGCTGGAGTGACCTGACCGACATAAACAAGCCAACTTTCACTGTAATGCAGATGCCCAAACCACACGAGCCATCTCAAGGACCATCAGCACCAGCCAGCCTTCAGGGGAGAGAGCACAGAGGCCCCATCCTGGCCTTACTACTGTGCCCCCAGGACAGGGCTGATGGGGGAGGCCCCCAGACATCTGGGCCTGACTGCATTCTGATCCTTCACGGCTCCAGCCAGCACAGAACCAGCTGCCCAGCAGGACAGCTCTGTCCTTCCTGTGTGCTGTTAAACTCCGTCAGGAGCAGCCTTCACTGACCAGGGCCACACCACACTGAGTCAGGGTTTGCATAACACGGCCGGTCCCAAAGGATCACACAGGTGAAGCACATACTAAGTGCCTGCAGGACTGGGTCTGAGATTTCACATTTCTCTCATGCACTAGCTCAAGGGGCGTCAGCTTAAAACACCTGTTTCCAGTGATTTGAAACAATGAGTATGAAATCTTCCTCTAAAGTCTCCAGAACGGAACGAGATTTGAGGAAATATTCCTCTTTCCGTTTGTTTTATTGGCTACAATCCATTTAACTGGGTCTCTCCTACAGAAGCAGGGGCAGAAACATTTGAAGAGAGGAACTTCTCGCTGCAGGCCCCAAAAAACAGGCAGCAGCGGACTCGGCTTGGGTTTCAGTGCAATCCTGGTCAGGAAATGTGCAATGTCAGAGCAATCTGGGTTTCCTCTGAGTGTCTGGCAGCTTTCCCTGGGGTGCCTCCTTGACCCCCTTCCACCCAGAGACAGGGTCTCCTAGCATGGGGAGTGACTGCTCTCAATGTCGCTGATGATGGAATGAGAAAAGTGACCCTGTGTCAAAACTGCCCCCATTTTTAAAGCTTTTAGGGACAGGCAACCTGTGGCCACACGTGCTGGCAAGAACAGGAACCAGACCTGCCAGCCACTTGCACGGGCCAGCATGGGCACCCTGGTGCATTCCAGCAGGCAGAGGATCATGGAAAGAAAGGGAGAGTTACCACGTGCCAAAAGCAGAAGGTGGCAACGGTGCTGGGAGCCTTACCGGGACAGGGGCCTTTGGGGTCAGCTTGTCAGGGAGCCCAGGGATAAGGACTGAATGGTTCCTAGGACTCGTCTGAAGGCTGCTGCTACTGCTGCTCAGCGTGAGGCTGGTGTCCAGCTGCATCTTTGGGCTCAAAGTCAGGTCTTCAGATGGCCTATAGAGGGAGATGGAACGAGCTGAGCACCAGATTTCGCAGGGTTGGTTCAGGCAGAGTCCCTGAGCTCAGGGACTGCGATTCCTGCTGCAGTTGGTCAATGCAGGAGCGCTTGGCCCCAGTTTACCCAGAGTCCCCCAAGCTCTGTAGTTCCTCCCCCTCAACAGGAAACCATCAGCCAGAGGGACCACTCTTCCTAGACTAGGGACTGAACAGAAGAGCTTCACAGCCTTGCTAGAGGGAGAACTCAGGGGGTCAGATCCTGAGGGGGGATTTGATAGCAGCCTGAAAGAGGGTTCCAAAGAGGATGGAGCTCGGCTGTTCTCAGTGGTGGCAGATGGCAAAACAAGGAGTAATGGTCTCAAGTTTCAGTGGAGGTGGTCTAGGTTGGATATTAGGAAAAACTATTTCACTAGGAGGGGAGGTAGAGGAATCTCCATCCTTAAAGGTTTTTAAGGCCCGGCTTGACAAAGCCCTGGCTGGGATGATTTAGTTGGGGATTGGTCCTGCTTTGAGCAGGGGGTTGAACTAGATACCTCCTGAGGTCTCCTCCAACCCTGAGATTCTATGATCCTCTAGTCTAGCCCATCTCTGGGGGAGGAGAACAGGACACGGCAGGATTTGTCCTTGTTCTCCTCTCCCAAGCACTGAGGCTTCTGCTCTATTAAACTCTTCACCACCAGGAAGCTGTGCCTGATGTTCAGTCTGTGTCCCTCAGTTAGCACCATTCCCCTTCCCTCAGCCTCCCAGAAATGCCACTCTGTCCTTGGCAGGTTTGCTCAGTGCTGCTGTAGAGTGTGTCTCAGACGCCTACGACTACAACCAGTTTGGAACTCCTGGAGCGCCAGCCGGCTCTGCAGATGGGGCCCGACTCAGCTGGGAAGGACACACACTTACCTGGGCACAGCAGGGTCATTGACGGAAGCGCTGCTCATGGCTGTGACGGCAGTCAGGGAACTGACGCTGCTTCCTGGCGACACGGCAATCTAGCGCAAACACAGATCTGTGCTCTGAGAGGAAGCTCTGCTGCCAGACCTCTCCCAGCTCCCTCCACAGTCCCACTATGGAGCACGCAGAAGGTGACAGAGACTCCCACAAGATTCCAAATGGGCCTCAGGTACCAGTGAAGGACTGGGCCCTTTGTGGCTTTTGACAGAACTGGGCATGAGATTTTGGAGACTCAACTGCAGACTGGACGGAAAGGCCCTGTCACCCCTCTCGTTCACACACAAGCAGCTGCTAGAGGAGAAGGGGCTAAGCTGTTCCACTGGGAGGTGCCCAACACTCAGAATTACATCCCCTCATCCATGGTGGATAGCGTGGTCCCTGGGCTCTCCCCGCATCTGCTACAGGAACACACCTGGATGGAAGCCAAGTGGTTTGGCCTTGACTTAGATAAGTGCTGCCAACAGGTAGAGAGAAGCATCTCAATGAACTGATAGGGGACTGCTGGTCACCTTGTATGGAATGGGTACTGCTATGGGATTACTGGTACAGTTTGCACTGTGACTGAGGACCCTCCTGAGTCCAAGTGGCAGAGGGAAAAACTTTTTCCCTAGGAGTGTGATGAAGCACTGGAATGGGTTACCTAGGGTGGTGATAGAATCTCCTTCCTTAGAGGATTTTAAGACCTGGCTTGACAAAGCCCTGGCTGGGATGATTTAGTTGAGGATTCGTCCTGCTTTGAGCAGGGGGTTGGACTAGATACCTCCTGAGGTCCCTTCCAACCCTGAGATTCTATGATAGGGCAAAAATGGTCCATAAGGGATCCCCTGGGGCTGGTATTTTCATTCAAGTTCACCAAAGTGTGTCACGTGAGGTCTCTCATAAAAGGCTGTCTCACACTGGGCATCAATATTGTTGCAAAATGTGTATGGAAGGTATGTGAGGAGTTCTTTTTAAGTTTTAACTTTTTAAAATTAAGTTCTTAACGTCTGTGTCCAAGGACTGGTCATCAGTAAAGGTGGAAAACAGGTTTTCCTCCAGAGAAGAGCTGTTTATCCATCTGTTTCCACATAGATTAAGTATTGGATGTAAGTTCACTCACAAGTCAGAACCAAATGCTAACGAAGGACCATGGAAACTTCAAAACAAGAAATTAAGAGGAAGAGGTGGCCAGCAGGAGTTATCCTGTTGAGGGGTAGTACAACAAATTTCTGAAACTCTAACCAGGAGAGTGGCAGGCCGTGGCTTCAGGCCTTGGTTTCGGAACCATTCCAAGGGTATGCTCCAGTGGAGACAGACAGCTACAAACCTTCCATAAGAGACAGGTTAGAATCCACACTTCTGAAAACAGAGCACGGCGGGCGAGCTGCTCAGTGCGGCAAGCCGTGCCATGCAGCCATTGTCACACCGGCGTCACACCGGCCAGCCCTCGCTGCAGTCTGAACACCAGGGACAATACTCAGCACAAGACAGGTCACCCAGTGACATGCACGGTAACCTGGGAAGCATCTCCAGAGCTTTGGCAGGCTGACAGGGGAGAATGTTATAGCTTGCTCCTCACAGCCAGAATTTTCCATCAGCATGAGGCAGTATATCTGGCACCAAGACAGAGCAGCACCCCAACGTGTCAGTGGGGCACCTCACAGACCCTCGCTGGAGACCCACTGTTTCTACACCTGATGGAGCACTGATAGGAAGCATTAGATCCAGTCTGTTTCCTCCTACTGCCCCAGCAAAGCTCCAATAGACAGAGACACGGAGGAAACAAACAGGTTTAAATCGCTAACGTAAAGAGGCTGAGCAGAAGAGCCCCACCGTCACAAACCAAACCGCCACTGGGACGACTCCCCACGCTAGGTACGAGAGAACGGAAAGGCCTATCGCGTTCTCAGCCATTTAGGAACATGGGGCTTTTCCCTGCTACTCGGCCAGAGAAGAGTTCTAAAAATAGGCTTGTATCTTCACCACACACGAAAGCCTGCTGGGCAATGCTGTAGATTCCCTGGCCCCTCTGAAGCAGGCCAGCTCAACAGACAGAGTCCTCTCCACCCTAAAAGCTAATCCCCCCAAAGCGAGAACATGCTGCCACACCGCCGGCTCGCTGGTTTGGGGACGGGTCTTGCACCAAAGATCCTCAGGTCCCACCTGCCTGCTGCTCATTGTAGGTCTCTCTCAGCATGAGCATGGGCCAGCCTGGCATTTTAAAGGTGCCGCAGCCCCTGTTGCTAAGCTCTGGGCTCCCTTCTTCACTGTATTTGCATCTCAACCCTGCGAGAAGCAGGAGCACTGTGTTTCCTCCCCAAAAGAATCCTTGCAGGAAACCTCTGGGATTCAGGCAGTTTGGTCCTAAGAGCCAAGATTTCCTGGTGGAATTTCCAGAAGCCAGCTGCAAAGGGTAAGAAAAGGCTAAGAGCTCTGAGCACTTCCTCTGCTTTGTCCACTGGCTTATCTGGACCACCTGAGTCATCATAGCCCAGGTGGGATTCCTCAGAGCGCAAAATCCCAGACCGTCCCCTATATTCCCCACGGGCTCCACCCATCGCATCCGGCTACCTGCTGAAGCGATGTGCTTGGGGTCATGAACGCGTCTGGGGTCATCAGCTTGGGTTTGGCGTCGTTGGAGAGGGAGAGAAAATCCGCTGGCACGGGAAGGTCTGTAATGCGCCGCAAGTCTGGCTGGGAGCCATGTACGGACCCCTTCTCCGATCCCAGCCCTTCTGCGCCCAGGTCAGCCAGGTGGTCTGGAAACGCTTCAGAGAGATACGTACAAATTAACCTGAGAGAGCTTCCAAAGGAGCCAGGCAGGGAGGGTTTTATTCCTGCAAAGCACGAGTGATACCACTTCCACCAGCCCAGGCACCAAGAACAGAGCTGGAAAGCCCACGGCTGTCACACTCAGGGTACGGACGCAGCCTGATGGCCTTTGCCAGAGAACAAGGCATATGCCAAGGACGCCACTTGATTCACACCCAAGCTTCCCTGCAAATGGGTTTGAGTGGCACAACAGCAGGGCAATACACCCACCTGGGCCCAGCCTTCAATCCCTCCTCTGCCCTCATCACAGAGACCAGTCCTGTCTGAGAGCAGCTTCCCCAGGAGGAAGTCCCAGACCAGCCAGAGGGGGCGCTAGAGAGTACACAAAGCACTCCATCGCTCAACATGCTGTTTTGCTGGGATCCCATTCCCTTTAAACCGCCAGGCCTCCCATGCCCAGCTTTGCGGTCAGGACGCCCCCGGGATAACAAAGTCAATCCTTCAAAGGATGCCAGGAGCCCACCAAACATCCCTTCCAATGACAACACTCCCCTCGCCCGGCTCAGTGAGCACGGCCAGCAATGCTAGAGACACGATGCCGGGAAACTCAAAGCACCAGATGATTCTGGCCAGAACCTCCCGACTGAAGGGACTTGCCGAAATCTTCATGGGAGCCATGTGGAGGGATCGGTGCAGCCATATCCGGACTATGGAGAGGCTGGAATCGGATCTGCACATCCTGCAGGGCCCTGTAATGTTCCGAAACACTGGATTAGTTCACGTGTCAGCCACAGAGCCACTAACCGCAGCAGGGTCCCCTTCCTGGAGCTGGACCTGCAAAGCGCGTTAATATTTTCTGCCTGCTAAGGACCAAGTGGGAGTCCCCAGTCAGCGCTGGCCCTGCCTCAACTCAGCCCTTCCTGTGCTGACCACCCCTGAAAGCTGTCCAGGTGGGTTTGATACGGAGGGACAGGACCGGGGTATGTATGCGGGAACAGTGGGGGATGACAGCCAGCCCCTGCAAACAGAGGACAGCTAGTGACCCAGAGCACCCAGCTGTGCGTACCCAGCCCTACGCATACTCACTTGGTGTGGACGCAAAAGAGCTTGATCAGCACGCCGGCGGCCAATTCGACAGCCCCAGCCCCCTGGGCACCTTCTGGAACAGAGACAAGACACAGGGAGTGCGCTGGAGCACAGGGCGCGGCACACGTCCTTAGGCCTCAAACTCTCGGGGAGCCCAGGCTCCAAGGCGGAGCGCACCCTCGTGCTCATTCAGACCTCAGAGATCGGTGAAACGGCTCGTAAAATCCCCTCGCTTGCTGCTTCTGCTTTAAGCGGCCACCTCCTGCCTGTGCGCTCACACCACGCAGCTTCCCTGGGCACACCCCCTCCGCTCCCCCGGGGGTCATGCCAGAGGGCAGAACAGAGACATCAAGGATCCCAGGAGGAGTCACCCAGCGATCCTATGCCCTGTGCCCTACCTGCGAGCCCATCCTCCTCCCCTCAAACCTGGGCCGCTCCAGGCAGGTCAGTATTGTTCTCCAGCTCCTCAGGGGAGTTTCTCACTACTATATTCCGGCTGTGTCGCCAGGAAGCAGCCCCCAGAACCTCCTGTGAAACAAGCCTTGGCTGCCCCTCTCCGCTCACCTGTGCTCAGGCTGTCGCTCTCCTCTTCAGCTGGGAGGACCTCGGTGTGCCGCAGCCGGCAGCGGCTCACCGCCTGGATGCCGAAGCTCAGGACAGGGTGGGTGAGGAGGAACTCCGAGATGGAGCTGAAGTAGGCTCTGCCCTCCTCCTGGTTCTGCAAAAGCTCCATCACATACAGAACCTGGAAGGAGAGAACCAGACACACCCTGCAACAACCCTAGTTGCTGGGGCGTTGGCAGCAGACCGCCAGGCGTGGTCAGAGAGTTCCACGACGCAGCCCCTTGTACCCAGGCGCAGCTTCCACACAACCTCCCAGAATGCCTCACACAGCTTACCTGAGCCAGGAGGCGCAATGTATACTGGGAGGTGTAGTCCCCATGAGCTGCCTCTTCCTATTAGAGAGGTACCTGTCTAGGTGATTGTCACCCGTCATCATGGGATCTAGATCTGGCTACAATATGTCCCATTTTTGCCAACTGCCAACACAGCATCCCCTTTGATGCCTATTGTTAGCGACAAATTATTAAGTTTTAATTAGTTTAACAAAACCTTAAGTTCCACAGTCTAAATTCTGCCTCCGCCCCCTGCACTCCTGTAGCCTTCTTCAACAAAATGACCAGAGGGCATCTAAGCTTGCTACCCCAGCCCAGGATATCAGGGCTCAAGTCCTGTGTAAGTTACAATTTCACAGACAGCACAAAAATCACAAAACAAGCCCAAGACGACACCCGGGAGCGAGACCAGGATCGATCCCTCCACCACAACCACCTCACTGCCACTTGCATACAAGCAGCTGTGTGCGAGAGCCCTGCCCTGGCAGAGGGATCGGGCTGGGGGGAGGGATCCTGACCTCTGCTCCTCCCCAGCCCATGCTGTCTCCTCCGGGCTGTGCTGGGGGGTGGGGAGGGGGCGCCTAAATGTCAGTGCCACCCCTTTCTTCCAGGAAGCTAGACAGAAAGCAGCAGTGGCAGACGGGGCATGGAGCCCGCCTGGTCCTGATCCCTGACCTAGCTTGGACCGGCTGGCACCGTGTGATGAGACAACTGACCTGCCACCCCCTCAGCGCCTTCCAGAATGGGACTGGCCCACTAACTGCCCACAGGTAGCCATAGCCTTAGTAGGCAGTCTGCTTCCCTCTCCTGGCTGTTGGAAAAATCGCAGCCGTCTGGGGGGCACTCGGCCGCCAGGATGTCCTAGGAAACTCGAACATTCACCTCCAGTGCTGCCAAGAGCCTTGTTAAAAATCCATCATTGTCACAGGGCCCCTAACTGGACGCCCAGAGGGGAAGAAGAACGCCCCCATACTGGGGCTACAGCATCACAACCAGTGGGGCTTTCTACTAGAAATCAAGACTGCCCCGACCACCAGCATAATAGGCCAGGTCCACCAAGGACAGACGGACCTCTAAAGCAAAGCAGAGTCTCCGCTCGGAGATGGGCACCCTGGGGCGAAGGGGTTAATGATAGAGCAAGAGTCACCTGGCTTTGAGGATCTCAGTCCAACCATTCCAGCGCTTGGGGGTCAGTTTCTTTCAAAGGAACATTTTTAACTTTAACACCAGCATTAATCCTGTGCCTCGCCCGAAGCTCCTTTGCGTCCCGTCAGGACCAGTAGAACCATTCTCCCTCTTGCAATGAAATGGTGCAGGCCAACTTTGCCTCTTTTCAGCCGCGAGTGCAGCCAGCCCTGCTGCAAAGGAGTCCTGAGCTCCCTCCACCCAGTGTGGTGAAAACAGCCAGTAAAGTGGGAGCCACCTACTTTTCTCTGCACGTCGCTCAGGATCAGGAATTCAGCGGAGAGGTCCAGGCAGGCTTTCAGACTGGGGGGAACGCTCTTGGAACTGAAGATGTCAGGGGAAAAGCTGGATTCCGCAACAGGAGAGAATACACAGACGGCGAGAGCCATTAGCACAACAGAAAGCCTCTAAGGCACAGCGTTCTAGTTCGCCTAAGAGCAGCTTAGCACAGTGCCAGTCAGATATTCCGCTGCCCCCAGCTACCGAAAAGATGAACCCCCCGCAAACACGGGAGTGGAACTGGCAAACAAAATCTACACTACCTGTGGGCCTAAAGTGTTTAAACCCAGAATGCCAGGCTAGTAAGAGGAGGGATGTTGGGACCCTGTGCTAAAACACAGCCCTAGCAGCTGAGAGACCAGCTGGGCAAATGGTTACCCCACCACTAGAGTACGGGGTAACCATTCAGCTGTGTTCTACTCAGTGGGTTGTGGGAGGGAGAGTCCAAAGCTGGCTCTCGCATCTGCCTTCGCTGGGGCTGCTTCCAGGGCCCATGATCCCCTGCAGACAGGGAGCTTTGTTGGGGCTGGAGCGCACAGGCTTGGGCAGCCGTTCTCAGCGCTGCCCTAGTAACACAACACTAAGCAGACAAAGCAACAAGGGAAGAGATGCTGGAACTCTTGCCACACTTGAAGTGAGCAGTCACTGTTCACACAGACAAGCATCCAATGCACAGGCTCCTGGGACCCTGGGCACATCTGTGCACTACAGACCTGAGCAAAGACAACAGAGTAAAGCGGTTCAGGGTCAAACCCCGCAAGCCTGGCTATCAGCCGTGGGACACCCAGATCCATTTGGCAGAGCTCCCCATAGCACTGATATTAGCAGAGGCTGTTAAATTCCTTTCAGGAGCTATGCTAATTCAGCACAGGAAGAGGCTCCTGGGGGACTAGAATAGACTTCATTGTAGAGCACTGACAGCCTCGTCTCCTGCAGTCATTATATTGCCGGGATCCTAATAGGTCCCTAAGTTCTGCTCAGACCTGGGGAATCTTCAGGCTAAGGCTCTCAGAGACCTAGCTTGCAGGTCCAGGGGTATCACCACTCACCGGACAGTCTGCAGACAGGTCCAAGAAACGGTGCACCACATCTTCAGCTCTCGGTTCTGATCCGCTCCAGTGATGAGAAATCTCCAGAAAGGAACCCTGAAGGCACAACAGA
The DNA here is from genome assembly GCA_007922305.1 of Dermatemys mawii. NCBI lineage: Eukaryota > Metazoa > Chordata > Testudines > Dermatemydidae > Dermatemys > Dermatemys mawii. The sequence goes on along the minus strand of ML677343.1, from coordinate 3,425,266 downwards.
GACGTTTTGGGGAGGAATGCTGCCAGAAGGCGGAGCCCTTCCCTGAAAGCGCCTCCTGCAGAAACGCTGCTCAGAGGCTGCCTGTGGCTATACTTGGTCAGTAATGTCCCATGCTCCCAGGGCAGTTTCTGCACCGTGGGCAGGTTAGAACCTGGCACACCTTCCGAGGCCCTGCTCCCTAGGGAATCAGTAAGACCCCAATCAAATGTCAGAAAGGGTCAGAGGTAGGAACTAGGATAGAGGCTTGAGACAGAGTAATCCAGGCTAGGTTGGCCAACAGCACTAGCCTGAACATATTGTCCTACCTAGAAGTACTTTCATTGGTAAGTTCTCCACACCCAAGAACTGACTCTAGGAATAGGACAATTTCGCACTGCCTCCCTGAGCCCCAATTACTCCCAGGTCGGAGAGAGCAACTCATTCCGTACAGGACATTGTCCACTTGCTGCTACAATAGCAGAGTGTGGTATGTGTAAATGCAATTACAAGAATCCCGTCTTAAATCCATGGAGCTGAGGGTCTGTAAAACCCTGCAGCTCAAAGTCCAGGACCGAGACTTACTCTGGGTCTTGTTTTTTGTGATTATCACAGAAGAGCAGGCAGGAGAGCGGCCTGCCGTCATGGGGCTTCCATTCATGCAGGCACCTAGGAGAGAACCAGAGAGAGGAGGGTACAAGTGCACCAAAACTAGCAGATATAGAAGGGCTCTGAACAATTCACAGCCTTCATTACTCGGTGACCAGTTTGAGCTGAACCCAAATCAGCAGTGATCAAGAGTTATCACCCGATGGCAGTTTGCTGGCCTGCGTGAAACAAGTCCAGTTGGCAGCGGACAAGGGACTTTGCCACAAAAAATACCACAATGCTTGGCATCTGCATGGAGCATCTAGAACCAGAATGGATCATGGCGATTGAGCACCGCCTCTTGGATTTCTGTGGCAGCAGGTCAGTAGAAGGACGTTTCTGTTCTATGGACAGGACGGCAAGTGAACCTTTCACCACCATTCAACTGATTCCCTCTCCTCCCCCAGTTTTAGAAGCACTTAGCACATCCTACAATACTCCGCAATTCTAATTTACAATGCTAGAGTGCTGTGTAGACATTAGCCCGACAGGTCCTCCTCGTGGACTGAGAAGGAATCAGACAAGGAAGCCCCAAGAGCTGAACTTCTCTGTCTCTGCCAGGGGAAGCTCCTGTTGTCCTCTGTTCCATGACCCATTCTTTGTCTGCTTCTTAAGTTACCTTGGCTCATCCTGTCCCTCTATGTAGATCTGCCAGAATTTGACAAAGCCATCGTGGCTTGCTGTGGCCAAGACTGTCCCATCCGGAGAGAGGGCTCCCTCGCTCAGGCACTAAAGAGGGAACAGGAAAGCCAACCCATCATTCCACGTCTCCTCAGGAAAACAGAATTTAAATATAGAGAAAGCGGTGCTATAGATAAGCCTGTGAGTGAAAGTACCAGGGATTTATCCCCTCACCAAAGAATCAACATAATAATCCCCTTTTCCAGACAGCGAGTTAAATTTGCTGGGTTGTGCTAGTAGGCAATGGAGGCCCCCCATCTGACGTCACTCCTTCCTTAAGAAATTCATATTAAGAGCACATTTAATTTTATTTCCAAATCTTTTTGATCTCTACTTCTACGATCATTAACTTACACACAACATCATCCTGCTTGTGCCAAGAGTTAAGTGGATAGAAATATACGAGTTTCTGGAACTAAACAGCCAAAATATTAAATTGTCTCAAGCCAAGCCTGTAATTCTGATCCAACCTAAAGCTCTCCGAAGAGCGTGCTCTCCGCTTAGAACTACAAATGTAGTTCTAACTGCTACAACCCCTAGTGTAGACACAATTATACCACAATAAAGGTGCCTTCTTCACTTCTCAGGAATAAGCTTTCCCAGTATAACTGCACCCACACTAGCAGTTGTACCAGCAGAATTATTCCCGTATAGCTAAAGCTATACCTTGTGCTTAGACAAGCCTTTAGAAATATCATGAATAGGATTTGCAAATGTAAATTACACTCATTGTCTACGAATGGGTTTTTTGAAAGCACCTTAGTGACTTTCAATGGGAATGGCTCCCAAGTCATTCTGTACCTTTGAAAATCTTATATATGCACAATTATGAATGATGCACTTTATACACTGACAGCATCCCCTTACAGTGTAAATAGTTCTCTGCATTCCTATAATTTTTGCAAAATGACTATAGTTTAACTAAGCCCTATGTGATACAGAAGTCAGAGATGAAAGACACCCTTCGATCCCATTGAGCTTCTTGTAAGGGTAGGACAAGGGTCCCCAAAGACCAAATACCATGAAGTCTGCCAAACTGAGCTCATAACTTTTCCTACATGTACATTCTTATCCTCCCTGTTGTCATAGTTCCCGCCACTCTGTCTGAGAAGGCGAGAGGTAGGTGTGAGAGCATCAGCAGAGATTCTGCTGTTGAGAAGGCAAAAGCCAAAGACCCTGAATGTCTTTTTACACCCCCAGGGCAGCTGAGCTTTGAGGATCTACGTGGAAAGTCGCACACTTCTAAGGTAATCACAGAGATCCACACAGAAGGATTGAGTACTATGCTCCACAAGAGCCAGTGAGTTGGGTAAGTAATTTGGTCTTTGATTGTCTCCAACATCCAAAGCATTTCTGGCCAACATAGCATTTCTCCAGAGGTGGCTTTCGGCTGTAATAAAAATTAGGTGAGCCTGCATCTCAAAGCAACCCTGCCATTCTCTCTGACGTTTGCAGAACCGCCCACTAAGCCTGTAAGCACAAACTGCAGGACAGTCTGATTTTCCTGAAAACGGCTGAGCCACTAAACACGGTTGTGTTTCAAGGAACGATTGTCCCCACCATATTGCTTAGTGACTCGCAGCCTCGAAGTGCAAATGAACTTGTCCTGCAAGAGACTGTAGAGGTGATAGCCTGGCCTCTCCATTACGAAAGGCAGACGTCTGTGTCCTGGAAGGGTCTGCTCTTACCAGCCCAACAGGCAATGCATATGAGGACCCAAGGACATACGGAGCTAAGGACAAGGCCTTGCTTGCCTTTGATTTCATCAAGCGATATGAACATAGTTTTTATGCTGCAGTGTTCAGTAATGCTAGACAGATAACGCACAGCTCGGCAGTAGCAGAGACGTTCATTCAACATTAAGCCACCAACAGCAGCCGAGGGCTGCATCGTCTTTATTTAAGGTGGGTAACCATCCAACTCAGCAAGCTGAGAGAGCTAAGGGTTCAAGATACGACAGAGACTGAATAGGACGTGGAAAGTGCCCCAGTGATCAGCTTCGGTGTGTCAGTGACTCGCCTGTCCCCACACTGCTCTTCTGAGAAGATCATCCACCAGAGGGAACCCAACTTCCAGAGAGGACAGAGGGCTCTAGAGAACAACAGAGAGCAGCGCTCTTACCGTGCTGTGGCCTTTCACCACAATGAAGCCCTCTTTGATGTTAGTCACCGCCACCGGCCAGGAACTGTTGTTGGCTCGGATAATATCCAGATCCCAAACCTCTGCCTGGAGGAGAACAAGGAGAAATGAGTACAGATCTATGCCTGCAGGCCAGTGCCTGAACCCTCCCGGGCTCCTTCTAACACAGTCACAGCTGCCACGAACCCTTTCGTCCAGCTGCCACTTCTGGCCCGTGCAGAACTGTGCCCCGTGCAATATACTCAGAGCTATGTGAACACAGAACAGCTTTTGGGCACAGCAATGATGCATCCAGCCTCATGCAGCTGCCTCAACAAACATCTTGTCATGTAGGGGAATCCAAGTTTGGTCCCATATCCCTGGACTGTGCTAGGGAGCGTCAGTCAGAGGAACCCAGCAGCCTAATGCAGGGGCTCTGTAGAGGGTGCAGAGTAAGGGGACAATCCTCAGCACAGGTGCCCCTTATATAGGTTGGACGGTGCCCTCTGCCCGGACATCTGTGGCGGGTAACATCAGACTCAAGCAGCCCAGTTTTCTGGATGCATGGGCACATTTGGATGCGGGGAAGCCCCAGTAGCCAGGCGTTCAGTTCCTCTTCTGGTGTTGCTGCTATCCAGAGGAATTCCTCCAGAGAGGAGGTGTGTTAATTTTTCCCTTGATGTATTAGCTGCATTCCCCCACCCGCTTATGTGTAACATTAACATCTGCCTGTTTCTAGTCTCTCTGGCCCTCCACCAAACTTCTTGTTCACAGCTTCCTCCCATTCTGCACCAGCTGCACATTTCACTGATTTGCGGGTTACTCCATCTATTAGATCACTGCTAAGCATGCTCTGTAAGACCGTACCTCACAGCAGACTGGAGATGAGAATCCACTCTGAGGGCTTCTCTACATGAGCATTTTGTTTGCAGTAAGTGGGGGGTGTGAATGTAACATGCACTAGTCTGACAGAGACAAACGGCCCATGTGGACCCTGCTGATGTACACAAACAGTCGTTAATGTGCTTCGATCTAGTCCTGTTTCAAGAGACCTAGATCAAAGCGCAGCAACATACTGTTAATATGCATCAGCAGGGTACACACAGACAGCTAGTCTGCACCAGACTAGTGCAGGGTAGAGTCACCCCTCAGCTTGCTAGGGACTAAGTGTTCGTACAGACAAGCCTCTAATGTCTGCTTTGGTAAGTATCCCTCAGACCTAGAATCTTATTTGTGACACAGCATTCCAGTCGCCTCTCTTGAAAGTGAGACTATGAAGCTTCAGCTGACAGCAGACTCACATGGAGCAGCACATAACCATGTTACACGTGGCATTCAGCAACGTTCTAGAAAAGATGACGCGACACTGATGAACATTATTCTTAGAGTCCCACTGGAGTTACTAAGCAAGCATCTGCATTTAGACATTTCCCATTGGCATCGACGTACCAATGGTGATGGGAGCATGAGAAATGCCCAGGACAGAGCTAGGACAGTGGCATTTTGCAGAGTTACGGGTATTTCATCCAAACCTTGGTAACAATCGCCTACTGAACAACTCCTCCCATGTGCTCCGGTCATCAGTTTTGACAGTAATGCCTGCTTGAACTGTTCCCAAACTGTGGTCCATGGAGAGCTTTCTGGTCACACGGTCCTAACTCTCCCCATTTCCATTCACTACATAGCACTAAGATACATTAAGTATTTCCTGTTAGTTATTTCCCATGTAAGCAATTGCTGTAGGAACTACAGCAACTGTGGCAACACCTCCAGCGGGAGGGAGAAGTGTCTGGATGACCCTGTGATGGACTGGAGGGAGTCACACAAAACTGACTCTCTTAAATTGAGATTCATTATGAAGAGTGAACGCCCTGTACCAGATAGTTTTGAACGCTTCGCTTTGCAGTTTTCAGGCTCTTTGAATGTGGTCTTTGGCTCACTTATTCAGCTTTCTAAATTAAATGATTTGGTATTCAGACTCCCTCATGAGGAAATATTTCATGCATCTAATCCGAGTTCCCTTCTCTGTTTCTGATATTTCCTTTTTGAAAAGAACTGTTGAGAATTGAACATTTCCTATTTAAGGCTTTGCCCCTGCTCTGAAGAATGGCACAATACTTTCTGTACTACTCTCTGGCCTTTTCTTGACACAACTTATACCCACTTGTTTTTTTTGATTGTCACTGCATGCTGAGCAAAGCTTTTCACAGAACTGTCACAGCAATACCTTCAGAGGTAATTTAGAAACCAGCATGATCCTAAACAGGCGCAGTCTGGTTTGTCTACTAAGTCAAACTCACTCAGGCTCAACAACAAACCTGGAAAGCAAGGACATCACTTCTCTCCCCTCCGACCCTGCTCCTGGCGGAAGGGGTCATGGGTTTCCATGCCTGCACACCTCAGAGCATACTTTAGGTGCTCAATATAATTGCAGTTTTCCAACATTTTTATTATTATGAACAGTGCCATATGCGCTATGCTGGCTGTGTCAGCAAGAGCATCTGCTTACTGCAATCAAAGTGGCAGGAAAGGCAGAATCCAGCAGAAGGCCTGGTTTATTTTATAAAGGCACCACAGTCTGAATTCTGTTTTGTGTTCACAAGTCTTGTTTAACAACACTGGCTAGAAATCAGGAAGAGGCATACGGCGTTGCCAATATATCTTATCGCATACCCGCGGCACCCTCCTTGCTATTCCAGACTCAGGCCTCTCCTGAACACATGGTTCATTAATGTGGGAGGGTCCTGCTATTCAGCATAGTCTGTAACAATTACATTCCCATCACGTGACCATACCCGCATTTCAATCCCGGTACCTAGAGGAGGATTACAGTAAGGGATAATGCTTCAAGACGGACCCCCAGGCCTCCTTACCCTGTCCTCGTGCAGCAATGCCAACGTTTGGCTGCCCTCTTCACCGCTCTCCTCATTCTCGTCGGGGATGAAGGGGCACCATATGATTCTCCGGAAGCTATTCAGCGGGGTGCCCTCAGGTCGTTTTATGTTCACCACGATTTCCTCTCTAATCACCACGTTAAGGAAGACACACAGTTCTGGCTGTTACTAGAGTTCAGATACAATCCTCTCAGGGTGGATCATTGTGTGGTGTCTAAAACAATTAGTGCTTTTTAGTTCTGAATTACTATCCACAGAAACAAGTTACAAGGACCTTGATGAGGGAAGAAGGTTGGCCAGAAAGTGACATTTACAAGTGACACTTAGATCCTTGTAAATTTCAATTATTGTCTGCTTACAAGAATGAACAGACACAGCAGAGAAACAGATCAGGGTCACATTTGCATGTTAACAGAGAAATTCTAAGCTTTTTCGGTTTTGTAGGGTTGGAAGCTGAGTTGGCTCTGGTTTCATCATTTCAGCCAGTGCTGCGGTATTATTTGAAAAAAACAATGGAAAGAGATGCAGGAAGGCCATCCCAATCACACTGAGTGATCCAATTCATATACCCACATCTAGAACTGTAAATAATCACAGTATGCCCTCTGGCCTCATTTTGATCAACGATAAGGCTGGGAAATTGTGACCCCTGGTGTATAAAGTAATGTGTTTCCCAGGAACATTGGAAAAGTAACTCCTCTCTCTCAGGAAAGGAAGAGGTTCACAACACGAAAATCCAATGACTTACTTCAAGCAGACCAAAAAAAAAAGCAGTAAAGATGGGCTTTGGAGTAACTGTATCCCAGCCTCCTTCCCAGAGCCATGGAATTGCGAAAAAAATAGACAGAGCCAGACAGATGTGGGCCGGGGTACTTGTAAGATGATCCAGACTGCAATGCGGAGCAGGAGGCCTGGGCGAGCCAGGAGTCCATGGGGCTCCTGGGTGAAACCCCTCCTTGGCAGTTACTCCTGAGTACACAGCTCAAACTCTTGTCCAGGCTCTCATCATCTTTTATCTTGATTATTCCAGCCTCCTTCCCTCTGGCCTTAAGGAACACAACCCTGCCCTGCTCAGACCCACTCAGAACGCTGCTGCAAACATATTACCCATCTCTGCATCTCTCCACTGGCCCTCTTTTCACTGTCTCAAACACAAGCTGCACATCTTCACTTCCAAGGCCCCTCCAGGCCTATCTCCACTCTACCTATCATCTTTCATTCGCTGGCTGGCCACTGTCATGTGATCCTTAATGGGAGGAACAAGACTACCCAGGCTCCTTGCCTGCCAAGTTCTAAGGAAAACCAGGGATAAACACAGAAGGAAACAAGATAAAATGTCCCTTTGTAAAGGCCCTGAAACTGAACCCGGCTTTGCTGTTGCATCAGTGAGTTGCTGCTACACAAATACTGCCACAGAGTTTAGTCCTGTAAGATACTGGATTTTCTCATTGTCCATGGCCAGGCAGCAGACAAAGAGGTTGCCAGCCTCATCCAGGCAGGCCAGCTGGTTGGAGTTGAGATGGGCAAAAGCCAGGTCTGCCACGCCGCCCGTGAATCCTTTCAGCAAGGTCCGCTCGGCAGTGCTGATGCTCAGCACCCGCACCATAGCAGAGCCGTTACTGGCACCTATAAAGGAGAACACACAGGAGAGACGTCAACACTCGTCAGGCTTTTTCCTCCCAGGATTTCCTCTGGCCTCACCAGCTCCCTTCAGCATCCGGCTCAAGCTTTCAGCATCCCTGCTGGCCATCAGACAGTATCGAGGCACATGGACAGGCACCATCAGCACGCCCACCCCAGCAAGGGATGGGGGAGGGCAGAGAGAAAGGCCCCGGAGCAGGCACACCGAGATGTCACTCTTGCAGATGATCAGCTGTGATCAGAGCCCTGCTCCACATGTCCTGCAGAAGCTGATCTCTCCTTGTCAACTGCACCAGTACCACCACCCCCGCCCTGTGCCTGCCTCTTTGTGAGCTTGTTTCTTCTAAAGTTTCTCTTAAATGACAACCTTTCTTAATTGAAGCAAATCAATTCATCCTGTGTGTCTGTGCTGCTCCCTGAGGTCAGAGAGCATCTGTTCTTATCCAGGAAGAAAGGTTTGTTTACAGCAGAAGGGCTACCCCAGTGGCATAGAATCAGGTCTCTATGGACTCGCAACTCTGGTATGGCTTATTGACCCTGTTCCGTTTCACGCAGCCCCAGAGCAAACCAGACTCAGATCTTAACCCAGGGGGAGAAGAGTAACAGGGGAGCAGCATCTGCAGTGACTAACTCACATAAAACATGCTCTAGTTTCCCTTCATGCTAGCCTGGAAGTGTGCAGCTCCCTACACTATTCCCAAGCCTTCCTGAATCTTGTGGTTTCAATGCACCCTTCTCACGAGGCTCATCCCACCTCCTTCCCTTTTCCCGGGTAAGCATCCACTCTTAGGGACGCAGCTAATCCCCATACTCTCTCTCAGCTTCACCTTCACTGTTCCCTGCCTCCACCTGGGCTTTTCCCGGTCTCACATTTCTAACTCCAATGACTCCTCCTGCCCCAGGGACTGCACCCAACTCTTAGCGTTTCAATCCCTCCATTCCTGTTGCTTCAGACCCATCCCTGCTCCCAAGTCCGCCTGACCCACACTAACGCCCCCAACATGGGAACCAGAAACGGTGAGCTCCACACCTACTGTTAGGTTGCACTGGTAACAACTGAAACACGCAGGAGGAGCTCAATACAGATCACACACGCAAAGCAGCAGGAACTGGTCCTCACCTCTAATGGCATAGGCCAGGTAGGAGTTTGATACTGCTATCAGGTTGCCATAGTAGTATTTCTGCTCCCAGTCATACCTGGCTACTGGCTGTATTTTAACCTAGATGGAGGAAAGAAATAAAGACTAGCTGAAGCAAAGTGAAAGAAACAGAAATACCTGCAGTAAAGCCACCAAACCAAGGAGAATGGCAAAGCTCCAGCAGGCAGCTGACCATTTCACTGTGGGATTTCAGAGCGACACAGGGGCACTACAGCCCTGAGCATAGGAAGAAGCTGCTGCAAAGTCCCTGCTGTTTACACTGGAGTGACTGCCACTACGATTCTCTAGTGTGGAATGACGCTAGCAAAGGGACTGAGACCAAGTCTGGGATCCCCCTTAAAAGTCAGCGGAACGGGTGTTTGGGTTAAAGGTAGCTTTCAATCCCTGGGGTGAAGGCAGCCTCGCTGTGGCTTCAGGATTCCCTTCTTAGGGATCCGGAAAGGGCTCACACAGAGGCCTGGCCCAACGTGGTAAGTGCCACCCCTGCAGGGGGTGCCAAGTAAGGAACCAAGAGGGACTAAGAGTCACAGCAGCAAAAACACCCACTTCCATGCGAGACTGCCTGGCAGATTCCTTCCCACCCTGTCACACCGGAGGTGGTCAAGGGAACCCACGTGCTTCATCACTGCAGCTCTTAGGTAGGCATGAAGTCACAGGCTCTGGAAAAGCTCTGAGAGATGCAAAGCCGTGCAGGTAGCCACAAAGACATGCTGGTGCTCTGCCCTCAGCAGAAAGTTCATTCAGCAGCATCCCTGGGAGTGGCCCTAGCTACCCAAGAGGGCACCTCTCCCTCTGCGACCTCCCACAGCAGCTACATTTCACTGGACCAAGGAAACCACCGGCCAATAGGGGAGGCTGGTGAGTGCGGGAAAGGGCGCTTCCCAGAGGTAGTTCTTGACTATAGAACTTAGTCCTGCAAGAGAAACACAGGAACTTCAGGCTACAGCCCAGTCAGGGTTACATGCAAACCTCGTCTGACTCAGTTATTCTTCAGTAAGCTCTTCAATCACCTCTATAACCAAGCGAGCTGTTGCCCTCCTCCAAGCCAGGAAGAGAGAGAAGTATTTCTGTCTGTCACTCCATGAGGGGTGCATGGATACTGTGGGAGTGGGGTACAGAGGTTAGAGACATCCTCCCCTTTACCTTGTTGCTCCCTCTGGCCTTACTGGTGATGCTAGAGTCACTGCTGGCCACAATCTCCACGTCTTTTGCTGAGATCACCACGCAGGTGGAGCTGTCATCTCCAGAAAGGCAGCTTTTAAGAGAAATGAAGAGCTCAGCTCTCACACACCGCGAAAGGGGAACCCAGCACAGGTATTGCTGGTAGCTATCTGAATCCATAACTCAGAGAGACTTCTGGGCAGCTTCCAGGGAGCACACTGAAGATCAGTACCAAAGAAGGCCCTTCATTTATCCAAAAGGCCGTTCTTTGGCAGAATCAAGCACAGACGCCCGTCTTGCTCCTCCTCAAGTCCCCCAAAGAGCACTCTCATAGCCAAGTTGTCCACTCTCCTGCTCCACATGATAGATTTACTTTGAGCTACGTCGGGCCACACTCCAAATACCTCCAAGATGCAGCTGGCCCAATGCCAACCAAGCAGCTAACCCTGGCAGTGAAACACACTGCTAGGCAATTCCCCCAGCAACAGCTCAGAAACAAGGAACTTGCCAGACAGCTAGTCTTCAGAAAAGCCAAACTATAAGCTCGTCAGGCGAGAAAGTCTAATGCTGAGGAGTCAATGCAGGAGGCAGGATACTAAATAGAGTGTGTAGACCAATGGGCTACTCCTAGGAGCATTTCTAGTGTTGCTATGATGTCACTCACATTTTGGAGAAATAGACTCAGACCCACTATGCACGGTCACACCCTGCTGTCTAATTAACACCCATTTGGGTATCTTCACAGATACACCTAATAATTTCTCCTCTTTAGTGGAGGGTCAGGTAGTCGCTTGACCTGTTCTTCTGCTGCATGATATCTGAAGACAGAGTCTGAAAAACTCAGAGTTAAGAATGCAAGTGACAGAGGGCCTGGGCTAGCTGAAGTCTCCATATATGGGCAAGTTTCCATCTATACCTTTGCCAGTGCAGACTGCTGATCCCCAACATCCCCGCAACACAAATCCCTGAACTCGTCACAGAGCTCTGCTGATGCTCCTTAATCCTGACCTGTAGTATACCCTGCTTCTCCTTCCCCCCACGCAGCTCCATCAATGCTCCTCATTCCTGCTATGCAGCAGGCCCTACTGCTCAAGGCCTATCGTTGGAATTACTCAGTGTCAGAACTCTCCCTTTCCCCACTGACCAGTAAAAACACGGACACGGGTTGTCCAAAGAGACAGGACTGGTTGCTGAATTGCTCTCAACCTCATTTTCACAGCTGAGAACCGGGTATGTCCCGCTCTCATCAAAACCAAGAGCAGACTGAGTTTCCCCCTACCGATGCCCTCCCTGGGGAACACTTACATGACTTGTTTCTCCTGCAGGGTTCCCAGGGGAACAGTTCGGAGCAGTGGCTTAGCCAACGGAGCTCCATCTCCAGCTGCAACAGGGTCCGGCACCAGCAGCCCATTCAAGTCCCCGTTGTACGAGTTGGATGGCCTCTGGTTTTCATTCACTGAACCTAGGTGAAAACAACACACACGATCTTGAATCACAGGAGTGACACAGCATAGTGTGAAATACCTACCTCAAGGGCCACAGCCCTATCCGTTGGGGTATGCTGACGGAGCAGGCGAGAACGCCACTTCCCAAGAGAACATGTGCCCCACACCTGTGCTGAGGTCCTTTTGTTCTTCTCCCATCAAGATAAGTCTTCTCGGTAAACAAAAAGGAAATGTTAATGGAGACGACCAAGAAATCCATCAAACTCAAGTTACTGAATGCCCAACACAGCAGTGGTGTCGAACACGTGCCCTGTGGGCCAAAAGCAGCCAGCTCAAGCCATTCATCCAGTATCACACTGAAAGGTAGGTCTCTGGTCATTATGGCTGCAGAGGATGCCTTCCAAAAATGACCCAAGTAACTGATGTGGTGGTAAATTCCTGAGTCTGCAGGCAGCCTGAGATGACAGATAGGAGTTACCACATTCATCTCAATTGGCTAGGGCCTGAAGCCTAATGAAACTAAGAGAGAGCTCATCAAATAATGTGGATTTGCAACCATGCACCTAGTATGTGCCGATAAATACTGCAGCTGTTGCATCCACATCAGCTAATCCCATGCGCAGCTGCCAACAAAAACAGCAGAAATAGCAGTTGGCCTCCAAGTACCTATGATATTTCCCGAGTTTACCAGGCACAGAAGGATCGTACTGCACCCTGACCCTTTGTGCAAACCTCCCTCCGTTATGAGTTGGAGCTCTGCTTTGAATCACAGCATGTATATGGCCCTAACTTTGTAAGCCTGGCCTGCAACATGCTGTCTTTCAATCACAGGAACTCCATCCCACTTTGTATCAGCCAGTCACCAGGACTGCAGAAGGCCAGCAATGCCAGGGACACATTTCCTTGTCAAAGTCACTCACGTAGGTAGGGCTAAGGGTTAACAATCCCAAGCAGAAATGAACGAGCACCAAAACCACCTGGCCCAGTGCCTTACAATTCAGCAGTCACTTGCCTCAGCAAAATTTTCTTTTATTACAGCTGGGTGAAATTTTCACTGGAAAAGAAAACTGAAACCTGGTTTACTGTTGCCCTGGCAACAACTGCTGCAACAGTCTTGTTGTAAAATGGCTGCTCCTACAATCACAGGTTAATGCTTCTTTGTTATTGGCAAAGGCAATGAACCCAAATATAGCTCCATCCACAAACAGTAGGTCCTCAGAAAGCAAGACAAACTTTCCAGTTGCCAAACAGAACGGTCAGCTAATGCTGCTGCCAACAGAAGTAACTGTGAATAGAAATCATTTGCCAGGTTGCTTTCTTGTAGCCAGAGAAGCTAAATTAGAGACTGCACATTCAACATCTGAGAAACAGGAATGCAGGACTGCATTATCACAGTGTGGGGATGTCCAGACCTCTCAGGAGAAGCCCACGGACCATGCTCATCGGCATTACATGGAGCAGATAGCAGCTACATTCAACCTCTATACAGAGACTCCAGGCCACAGAACGCACTGCACTCCCTACCATACAGTGGGGACTGCATCTATTGTGGCTTGCCCAGCAGCAACATGAAACTGATGTAATCTTAACTGGTTTCACTCTGCTCTTCCTTGTTGCCCCTGCAGGAAAGTGCTCTGTGCAACAGAGCTGTGAACTGCTTTGGCAAGAGAGGCTTTAAAGGAGGTCAATTCTCTGCTCTCTCTCTATGCCCAGAGATAGTGGAGATTCACATGTACCCTTGCTGCTGGTGCCAGAAAAATGCAATCCAGGGGGAAGAGAGAAAGAGCATCAGGTAGCCATGGGGCCATGGCTGGCTGGCACAACGATCTACTGCAGCACATCAGAGTTCAGGACCATAATTAGTGCCCTGCACCTCATTCCTAGCCTGAGCCAACTGCACTGCAGGGGCAGTACATTCAGACATAGGTGAGGGGAACAGGGTCAGTCTAGCAACCACATCAACAGGAACGAGAGTCATCCTGAACTACTACTGTCCTTCCCCAAGGCTTCAAGGAGAAAGCACATTCCTGCAGAGAAAGGAAAGCAGCTAATGATAACCTGGGTGTTAGACTCACCTCCTCGTACAGGACTGTTCCAGTTGTCTCATGCAAGGGAACACTAGTTTGTATGAGACAGTGTCACCTTAAGTCAGTCATTTGAACCGGGTGATGGGGCCGTGCTGCCTCTTGCCAGCAGTGGTTTGGATAAGGATTTAGAGAAACGCTGCCCAGCTTTCTAGCGAAGGCTCTACTAATTAACACATTGGCCCCATTAGCAGCAGTCGGCACACGAGGCAAGAGACTCCCAGCACTACCAAGCTAGGCTAGGAGATGGTGAGAAGAGACAGCACTGCTTCCTTGGCGTACACTCCCAAAGATAAGGCGGCAGCTACCAGAGTCACCCAACCATCTGTGGCTGAGCTGGGAAGGTATAGAAATGAGTGACATCTGAATCGCTGTTGGCCTACTGAAAGTCGCTCAGACCTCACAGAAAACAGACAGTGGAGACAGCTGAAGAGGATTACTTCTGGATCAGAAGGGATAACACTCCCCATTCCAGGACAGGAGAGGTTATTCATTCTAATGGTAGCTCTATTGCAGAGTTTCTTTAGGATACTAATGCAACCAAATTATCAGTCTGGTAAGAAAAACTCTCAAACAATTGCAACGGCAAAACCTTTAAGGGTGAAAAGGAAAAACAAATAAGCCAGGAAGTTCTCAGGGCTTGTCTGCACTGGATGCCGTGGCCATCAATGCATCGGTTGATCACTGATCGCTCTTCCATCAACTCCTGGACTCCACCAGATCGAGAAAAATAAGGGGAGTTGATGGGAAAGCGTCTCCCATTGACATTGCATAGTGTGGACCCGGCGGTAATTAGATCTAAGCTATGTCGATATGAGTTATGTTATTCAAATAACTCAAATTGCGTAACTTAGATTGACTTTTCCCTTTTATAGTGTAAGACAGGCCTCAATTAAGAAGCTCAAGCCAGTCTTAAATATGACCTCTAAAGTCCCTTGCTCACCCTTCCACATCCAGACAACCTCCACCTGCCCTCTCACTACAGCAAAGAGATGGCGCTCCAGCACCTGTATCACTAGAGAAGATGGCAGGAGAGTGAAGCAGCAGAGGATCCTACAGCCCAGGGGTGGAGGTTAAGAAGCGAACTCTGAATCATACTACGCTAGCTGAACTAGGAAGCGTCTCTGCACAAACCAGGAGGGCAGTAGTTTCCAGATTATGCAGACACTAAATCTTTTGCACATCAGGGACACTAATGGTCAGGTCTATACCACTAAATGGAAGTGTTGTACGGACACTGAGTCCAGCAGAGTTGTCTATTCATTCAGACCACTGTTGTGTGCCTGCTGCAGCCTTCAGACAACTGTCTGCACCGGAATTAGATGCGGAGGTTAGAATTTCTCAGGCAGTTGGGTGTTACAGTCACATGAAAGCCCTGTCTGGTAGCTGACCATTCGAAAACAGAAGCTGCTACCAATTATTTGCCAAGACAGCCCTCTTCACTTACATATCCAACAGAATAGGAGAAGGAGGAGAGAATGTAGCTGGAGTGGCTGA
Source organism: Dermatemys mawii (assembly GCA_007922305.1). Taxonomy (NCBI): domain Eukaryota; kingdom Metazoa; phylum Chordata; order Testudines; family Dermatemydidae; genus Dermatemys; species Dermatemys mawii. The sequence continues at coordinate 3,409,961 of ML677343.1, read as the reverse complement.
GGAGCTGGTGGGATTAAGCTGAACAAAGTGTTTGAGACGCTTCACTCAGATTTCAACTCTCAAACTGTTAAGAAACCCAGCAGGATGCAGCGTCATTACCAAGGGAGGCAGCATCTGCACTTCCACAAGACAAAGCCTTTTCCACAGCTAACAAAGAGCCACACTGAGACCTGCGAGTAGCTCAGCTCTGCTGCAAACACACCAGTTGTTGCAAAGGCAGCTGCACTGGGCCTCTCTCAACACACAGCAAGTGCGACAACACACATCCACATTTTACCCAGCTAAGGCCCACATTGGCAACCGAGCAGGAGTCCAGGGGCCACAGGCAGATAGACTGAAGGCAACCTCATTGTTAGTATGGCGCCAAGGCCCACAGGAACCTTGGCTTCTGCACGGATCAAGATGGCACATGGTACGCTGGGACCGAGTCAGAGAGAGGGCTGAAGCTCTAGGATGAGGGGGCAATGAGCACTCTGTGGCCATGTTTTGTCCACCCCAGGAGTGGAGCAGTGTAGGTCATGAATCCAAGGATGTTCCTGTCCTCAGTCTATGCCATGACACCAGGTACTACCCAAGGCACATTAGAACCACTTCCCAGAGTATAGATATGGCAAGAGAGCATTTGGGCATAGTTTAACTGTGCTGCTGGAAATCGTTTGGGCTTTGGTGCTCTGGCAGTCCAGAGTTACATTTAAGATCTTATTAATTACTAGGAATTTATTATTTGTATTACTGTAGCATCTAGAAGCCTTCATTGCCCACCAGGTCCCAACTGTGCAACACACAAAACAATAAGGCAGCCCTTCCCTGAGGAGCTTACAAGTGCTGTGTAAGATGATAAACAACAGGTGATACAATACATGAGACAACACTGGTCAGCACGAGAAGCAATCTAGCCGTTGCCAAGATCTCTGTAGCCCTCCTGGCTAAGAAGAGTTAAGGAGGGATTTGAAAGAGGATAACGAGCTCTCTCTATGGATATTTACAGAAACTCCTCTTAAGAATGAGGGGCTGCATGGGAAAAAGCATGAAGATGTTTGAAAATGTAACACGTGTGCAGTGGAGGCCGGCATCCCGGGTCTCCGAGGTGAGCACTGACAGCTTGATACTGAGAAGACAGAGGGTGGGGATTGACTGCAAAGGGCCTTGGGAGTGAAGACAAGCAGCTTATGTTTGATGTAATGGAGAAAGGGAAGCCCGTGGAGCAACTCCGAAGTAGGGGTGACGCGGCCGAACTGACAGGGGAAGAAAAAGATCCGACGTCATCCCCCGCACTAGGAACAAACACGTGAGATTGGGGCAGCGGAGGCAGCAAGAAAACTGTGGTGCGAAGAAATGAAATTTGCATCCGGCTCCTCTTCCGCCAGCGCTGCCGTTTGCACAGGAGGGGCGGGAGGGAGCGACCCCCCCGCTCGCCTGGCCCCTGCAGCCCGGCTCCACCCCGCCACCCGTCGGCTCCTGGCCCGGGACAACCGCAGGGCGAGTCCCCCACATCGCAGCACACAACTGGGGGTGGGGCACTGCGGGGGGAGCGGAGACCAGCCCCCGGGCACCAGCGCAGGGGCTGGCGGAAGAAGAGCGGGACGGAGGGATTCATGGCGGGGACACCGGCCGGGAAAGGGGGGAGGGGGGGCGCCCCAGCGGGGACATGGACGGGGGGCGCGCCCCTAGGGACACAAGCGGGCAGGGCGGGCCCGCGCCCAGCGGGGACCGGGGCGAGACGTTTCCGGGGCCCTCACCTGCCGGCCGGTCCAGCTTGAGGATGTCCCTCAGGTGCTGGGTCGCGTCCTCGATGTCGATGCTGGCGGAGGCCATGGGCCCGCTTCCCGCTCCGATCCCAGGTCCGGTCCGAACCGCCGACTCCACTTCCGCTTCCGGTCCGTCCGCCACCGCGGCCCCCGGAAACCAGCCCTCCTCAGGCACGTTCCGACCGAACCAGAGGCCGTGGGCGAGATTCCCCCGGCCCCTACCCTGGCCGCGCCCCCGCTGTCCGGAGACACCCCCCGCCCGGAGCGTGACGTGTGTGTCTGGCAGTAGGTATTGTTATGGGGCGGGGCTATTGTTAGGGGGTGGGGTTACTGTTGGGGGGTAGGGGGCACTGCCTGAATCGCCTCCACCCCACCAAGGCCCAGGGTCCTATGGACCAGCAGAGGCAGCACCTGAGCTCCTTGTGGAGAGTCTGCTACCACCCCAAAGAGAAAGTTGGTGTCATTTGCTTGGGTCATCCCTGCATCTAAGTCCCAGGCTGGCCTAGGGCAGCTGACTCAGGCTGCAGGCCATAAAACTGCAGTGTAGACACTCAGGTGCAGGCTGGAGCCTTCACTCTGGCACTTTCCCCACCTCCTGGGGACTCAGGGCCCAAGCCCAAATGCCTACACTGCAGTGTTATAGCCCTACAGGACGAGGCCTGTGAGCCCCAGTCCGCTGACCTGGGTCAGCCACGGCTCTTTTATTGCAGTGTAGACGTACCTATGAGATTTGGCTGAACTAAAGAGAGAGGTCTCAGGGTTAGTCACCATGTTTTCTACCTTGACTCAACCATGAAAAATTCTCTGCTGCAGACCCATCTTAACACCTTTTGTCTTGATTTTGCTGGTCCAGGTTCACCTTGATTAGCTAAATCAAGGTAAACAGCGTTAATTTGCAGCATCACTCAGAAAAAGGAAAAGCTACCTAACACGTTAGTTAGCCCCCACCTAACCTTGTCCTCTCTTCCTAATCTAGGCAAACCAAGCCACTGCTCTGAAAGGAAAGCCTTTTGCCTGTGGTTAGGCATATTCCACTGCCTCTTCCACATCAGATCTCTACAGCCCCTAACTCTGCTCTCTTCACTTGCCAGCAGATGGAAAGCAAGTAGGGTGTGGAAACACAGAGTAGGAGGTTATTGTGTGAGCATGGCTGTGCTGCTGGAGAAGGAGGGACAGATAAAGTTCAGAGCTATTTACAGTCACCTCTGCAGCACCCTCTGTCATTGGAGAACATTCCTGTGGCAACTCCACCAGGGGCCGCAGTAGGAAAGCTGTAACTGCTGCTGGGAGGAATTAGGACAGGCAGATTGATGTTCCGGGGGAACAGGGATGCTGTGGACTAAGAGAGAGGCACCAAGGGGCCACAGGGTGAATCCTGTTGGAGAGCTCCTGAAGCAGGATGATGTGGCACTTAAACACATCCTCTTGCCCTAATGGGCTGCCCCTTTCCAGGTAAACAGAAGCAGTGGATCCTCTGCCTTTAACAGCTTCCACCCCCTTTAGATTCTCTCCATTCACAAGCATAAACATTTATCACTCCCTCACACTAACACTTGGGTCCTGGCTCTAGCTAATACAAAAGCTACTTGCAGGCCCCATCCTCCTTGAACTAGGCTAGCAAGGAATGGGGTGGTCTCAGCTACATGCATCATTCCAATCTCTTTCCAGCTAGGCACCTCCTATAGAGAACAAGGGAGCAACAATGGTGCAAATCTTCACTTACTGCTTCTGGTTGGGTCCAGTCTACCCGGGTAAGTGCTCTGCATTTTGACAGACGATCAGGCTAAGGAGGACACTGGGCCTGAAATTCATGACAACAGCCTGGCTTGGAGGGGTCTGATTTGCTCTTGGAGGAGGGAAAACATTCTATTTAAATTGAGCTTCTCAGGGCCTATGTTCCACAACAGTCTGAGGGCAAAGGAGGTAAAGGATGGATACAGAACCACACACGAGTATTGTGGTACAGATCAGTACAAATAAGGAGACATGGTGAGGTGAAATGTTATCAGGGACAGATGCCTTCACAAGTTAAGAGAGGTTTGAGCTTTTTTTAAAAAGAAAAAATGATGCAGCGAATCATGTTACTTCACTCTTTCCCTTACATATGTCCATTGCCAGAGATGCTGTGTTTCACCCACATACTGTATCTTTAGATGAAAGAGTGAAAAGCTTTCCTTGGGTCAAAGTCAAATAAATCCTTCACATGAGGTCAGTTTGGGGCTCCTCTTAGCCAAACAAAGCAGAGCCCCGCTTAGTGCTTTCCCAAGTAAACTCCCTCTCCCTGTCCATGATGGGACCAGACAGCACCCTTCATCCTAAAACAAGTTATTAGCCACACCCAAGGTTATGGCATTGCACAAAGGCAGCCTCAATTCTAGTCACTCTTTTGGAACCAACAGGTGATTGGATAATATGAGTCCATAGCTGAACAATTGTCAAAAGAGCACAGATTAACAGGACTCCCCCCCCACCCCCCAACCATAAGCCCCATCGCTGTTAAGGTGGCATGTGAAAGCTGATAGATGTGAGAAATAATGGAACAGTGTCCTTTGGAGGAAGCTCACACAGACAATGCAGTCTGAAAGCAGCTGCCTATCACTGCAAATAGGATTCAGGAGAAGTCACATCTAACGCAGTTCGGGAGATCCAAGGTCTTTGGTAACAAGAACTTCAGCCTGTAAGATGTCACTGTGGTGAGGAGTCTAAATTTCCCTTAAGAGTAGGCAAAGCCCCATAACCCAATAAACTCATCTTGCCAGCACTGCACTGGTTTGAGCGGCGAGGTGGTCTGCATTCCTTCTAGCAGCTGCGTTGGTTGGTTGAGATAGTTCACACCCAATGGCAGGAATGCCCAAGTAATGCTGAGCTGTTCTCAACTCTTCCCCGGTCTAATTTTTCCAGGGTTAGGACCCAGCCATAATTTACTCTCTGGTTTCTTGGCTTGAGCCCAATCAAGCAACCTTTGTTAAAGAAAACCTTTATTGATTAACACATTGGTCATAGGTACAATCATAACAAGCCATCATCATACAGTAGAGCGTATACTGAATGTATAGTCTGACCCCACACAACTGTTCACCTGACTTAAATTGACCCACAAGGCTATTGCTGTACATAGGCTGCATCCCACAATTTTAAAGATGTGTTCCTCTGTCAGCACATAGATTTCCCACCACGAAACATTGTGTAAGCTCTGTGTCATTCAATGACTGCAGCAGGTTTTTTCCATTTTCTTCTGATATACCAGATAACTACCGGTGGCACATTTCATGTTTACATCTAGTGAACAGAGAACTCATGACCCAGATGTATTCCAAGGAGGGTCACATCTAGAGCAGTGTTAGAGCTTCAAGAGACAAAGAGGTCACCTTATTTCTGTAGCGAGCTGTGCAGTGGTCTTCCAGTCCATTCACAAGAGAACAGCTCTGGCATAATAGCTAATACATTGCTAGGTGGTCAAACACTTAACACTGCTTATTGCACACAGCTGAAGATGTTTAAAGTCTATGGTGCAGATTAGCTAAGAAATTCTTCCCCTCCAATTTGAGCTAGGGTTAGAACCCATTTCTTCAGCTAAGGCCATTCCAGATAGCTGGCCAAGGCAGCTCTAACTGCATTACATCTGTGCCAACAAGGGGAAGGTTCTTAAATTATAAAGCCAGTTATGCCAGGGTTGGAGGCAGATGTTCAATACAAGTTATTCACTGTGACCGGAAGCCAGTCATTCCCTTCTTAGGGACAAGGAACATGTGTTTCCTTTTCCCACCTTCTAGTCAACATGTGATGTTCCATAAGGACTAGATGAGTGGTCTGCAAAAATCACATTTGGGGAATTTTCTTAAGGCATCTTTTTTAATATGGCTATTAACACTGCTAATATTAAGGCCAACATGACATTCCAGCTAAGCATGGTACCATGAGAGGATCACAAGTCTCATCCAGGGCAGGCAGGACAAGACAGGCTTTTTGGAATGGCATTCTTGGGTTTACAGAATGCATCCTTCTCCCCACCTCATGCAGTTAAGAGGGGCAGCAACTTCCCTTCTCCTCCCCCCTACCTTTGTACATGGCTTTCAGAATTCACTCCAACACTTGCAGTGAGATAGGGGCAGCAGTGCAAGAGCTTCCATGCAACAGTTCACATTGGAATAAATGGCTTCTTTAAAGCAGTCCTTGAGCTGAAGCAGTAACTAAGAGAGCAAGTGTCTCGCCCCTTCTCCTGGGCCCAGTGAATGAGCTGCAGCCTCCCAGAAGCATTTTATGTAGCATTGGTTTGTACAGGAAGTAGAACTGGCACTTGTGTCTTCTCTAGATAGGAAGCCAGGGCTGAACTATCCACGTAAGAAACTTATTGCTATGCAAGAAGTTAAGGAGGCAAGAAACCTCCTGGGGCAGCTGATTGCACCGTTCTCTGAATTTCAGAAGGTCTGTTAAGAGTAAGAGGGGAGCTTGTGAAATAAGGGTCAGACTAAGATTGATAGGAAGCATCACTCCGTTCGCCTAGTAATTAAGTAGCTCACATGCAAGAACAAGTTATAGAGTTGGATGCTAAGGGGTCTCTGGGTTTAGTGGGCAGGATCTTTTTGCAGAACAGATTGGATTAGAGAACCAACTCTATTAGAGCCAGCCTCCTTTCTCTTTCTAATTCGACAATGGACTGGAACAAGATGGGTCTAATAGCAGAGGGGAGAAATTCCTATCCTGAGATCAAAAAGCAATAGCTTTGCTTGATAGCAATAGCCCCTGACCATGAAGAATGGCCCTTTTGTATATAAGGGTCTTTCTGCTAAGGACTAATCCTTCTATTATGGGATTAACAGGAACATTGTGATGCTATTTTTAGAACAGAGATGCAGTAATAGGAAATTAACAGCACGCTACTTCTATTCCTTGTTGCCCATTTAAAATTGAGGTGAACAGCAAGTTAGAATGGAACAAAGACAGTGTGGTTAGCACATCAATGAGAGAACCCAAGACCTGTTTTCAGGAGAGCTCAACTCCCATTTAGGGACCAAAATGTGTAACCAGATTTTCAAGAGAGCTGAGCACATCGGGTACTAAGCTCTCTTGGAAACCTGGCCATAAGTGTCAAAATAGGAGCAGCTGAGTTCTGTGCATTTTTGAAAATCTGGACCCATCAGGTGAGTCAGCTGTAAGTGACGTGAATGATGCAATCTAGTTAATGTGGCATCTTTTACTATGAAAAGTCTAGAAATACTCAAATATAGAAATCCTTTCACCAATGAAATGCTGCCCCCTCTTGGGTGGCACGCGGCGGCTGACTGCATATCAACAAGAACAGTACATGCTGGTTTAGAACAGAGTTTGAATGCATACCCAATTCAGTTTGGCTAGGACATTGGAATTAAATGCAATTTTGAGAACAGAGGGGCATGCAAAAAACCAAAGTTCTATAGGCAATTCAGAAAGCTGGGGGCTACATTACCCAGAGCGGTAGAACACAGAGGAAATACAGTTGGCATATTTAGCTGGAAGGACTTAGCGATGATTGACACCATAACAAGTGTTATGACAAGACATGTAACTAATACATATTGCCATGATTGTCAACTTTGTGCATTACCTTCTGTCTGTTCTGCATAAAATAGAGACCAAGAAAAAGCTTAAACAATTGAAGTCCGACTTCTTACAGCGCACATGAAAATATGAGCCATAAGCCTCCACCTTTGGGGGTGCAGAGGGAAGAGGAAGAGATTTAAGGGCAAGGCATATTTGGACCGATGTTCAGCTGCAAGAGACATGAAGGGAGTGTACAGTTAGAACTAAAGGCTTAGATGGGTTTTCAGGTTTGTAAGTGTTTGCCCAGCCAGGTACACACAGGAAGTCCAAAGAACTAAGACTTTATGGTTATGCACTCAACATCCAAGTCATTAAAACAATTTAAACTGTTAAGAAAATCTCATGGTTTTATTATTGTATAATGTAGCATTGAGACATCTGAACAAATCAGTATCTGGGCTATACAGGCTGCTGTTCTTTCCTTTCGTTTCTTTGGGTTACTAGAGCAACTGGTCAGTACATAGAGACACAACCTTTTGCATTATGGATTCTTTCCAAGGCATGCTGGTAAAACACACATTTCTCTTGTCAAATGCAGCTAAGTCTAACTTCCAAACATCATGCACAAGAAACTCATCTAGTGACACAACGTAAACTTGGCAGAAGGGCAGGTCATGAATCTTGCTCGCTCACTGCGGTGTTACAGTTTTGTGTATGATATTTGGAATGTTCCGTGAGTGTGAATATATCAGTAGAGGAGAGGAGAAAGAGAAAGCACAGGTGCCTTGTGGGTACCAGCTCAGCCATAGTTGTGCAGTGCTAGCCTGAACATGTCATTGGTGCAAACCCAGGCATCATTGATGTTCTTTAATATAAATATCTGGTGGAATCCTATGATAGGATCTTCGTCAGCCTATGGAGAGAGGGGAAAAAAAAAGATGTTAAACTCTTCACTGTTCCAAATATATTCAAACACAGGTGGAAACAAGATTCAGCAGCTGATGCCAACAGTGATGTCATGCTCTGCAAGGTACCTTACACCTCCCAACACTACCACTCAGCTTTAAGATAGCCAGGGATTGCTCCTCTTAGCTGTTCACACCATAGTTTCAATTCAGTGATTTAAGATTTTCTCAGTGCAGCTTACCTAAAGCCAGTTTCTCTAAAGCCACTGGAGATTTAGCACAGATTTATTATTGTTACAGCAGCACTTGGCCTCCTACAGATAAAGATGCAACTGCACTCCCACAGACTGGTGGTTTCAGCAGTACTACTTATTCTGGCCCCAAAAGAACAGCCCAGGAACAAACTAAAATAGTCATTTGGTTAAGTGTAAAAAAGTCATATGAAAGTCAATGAAGTAGTGCATGATGTTAAAATAAACCACAATCTGGTAAGAAGTTAGTTTGGGATGTAACTGCCGTAGTTGGGGCTGGCTTCAGAAGGGAGTTTCCATGAAAGTCAGCAGCACTAACATGGCCTAAGGATGTAATATAGTTTAGGGAGAAGGTTCCAGAGGGTGGACCACGTGTAGCTGACTGGTTCCATGTTACTAACACTTCTCTTTGTTTCCAGTTGCTAGTCTACATTAAGAAAAGCTAAATAAGTGAAGTAACATTATAATGTTACTTTTCCATGTAAGCAATTGCTGCAGTTGCCATGGGATGTCCTGGGGTCAGGAATAAGATGTTAAGTGTCCATGAGGATCTCTAGAAGATGTGGTTTACACTACAATGTTTGAAAAACTCAAATTTGGGGTATTTAATGCCAAGTTATAAATAATCAGTAACAGAAGTTGTTAGCTTGGACAGCACTACGCTCAACCTACACACGTAATGCTCTGCCCACCACAACCTCAAGAACTTTGGCTAAGTCTTACAGTCATGTACAGCTGTCTTCAGCAGCACTGCTCCTGACTGGGTTGAGGGGTCACTTCAAGGTAACCCAAGACCCACCCCAGGGCCAAATGAAGAACCAATCTAGACTCTCCAACTCAAAGCCCGTACCACATGCTTTAAGAACTGTGTGTGTTAATATGAGATCTCTTTGGAACAGAAACATGCAAGTGCTCTTCAGAAAGTGACTTAATAGAGCTTTAACCAGAGAGGCCAAATGGTTCCCTAAGAACAGATTCCCATCTCACAGGAGATGGAACATTCTGTGGCCTTATACGAGTGATTCTCATCTCTTCCCCCAAAGGTTTATAGATGTATTTTAGTGCTGCCACAAACAAAAATTGCCACCACTGCTCCATTCTTCAAGCTGTAAGAGCCTGCATCTTTCTCAACCAATAGCCATGAATCAAGAACGTCAGATTAAACTGCTTTGGTAGGTCTGCAATTCAATATTAAATCAAGTATTTTCTATTCTCTTCTTTTTGAGCATCAATAAGCAAGTAAATCTAAAGGGAATAGAACTGTAGTGGCTCTGAAGTTCTAACAGAGACTTCATGATGTCAGCACAGTGTGAACACAGAAACTGCCAAATCAGATCAGACCATTGGTCCAGCTAGTCCTATTATTCTGCCTCTGACAATGGCCAGCACCAGACAGTGCAGAGGCAAATGCCAGAAGCCTACAATAATGGAATAATCTGCCCTTATGGGAAGCATCTCATCTCATTTAAAGACTGGGTTTACGTCCTGAAACAGGAGGATTTAGATCACTTCTAGATTTAACCTATCAAATATAACAATGGATTTTCTCATAATTCATACAAATATCGATGCCTTTTAGGAATCCCAAACTCTTGCTAGTGCTTGATATTTTGTGGCAAAAACTTCCACAGTTTCTTGTGTTCAGCTGGTACAGGAGTATTTCTTTAACAGTTCAAAATGTATGCCTTCCAACGGGACCATTCCCTACCTCATTGGCAGAGAACCTCACAAAGGGCTAAGTGATTACACAGTATGAGGTAAATTCCATCACTGATAAGAGCTTGTTTATTAGCTTAATTGGGCTGGGTTTCCCTTTCCTGATGGATACTGTTTAGCTGGGATCACTTCTTACCCAAGCCATCAACAGCAATTTAAGCACACTCTTTTGCTTGCCTTCCTGCTTCCCTGGTGCCTTTATTATTGGCTGCATGCCACCTGCGTGCTAACCAATGGATTTTAAAAGCAGAGTTGGACTAGTTTCTCTTTTTGTGAGTCCCCTTTCCAAAGGGATGTGTCACTGTGCTGGATCTTGGTACCTTTCCTCTTTGAGGATGTTGAGCATAGTTACACTGCAGTCACTATTATTTAATGCAGAGGTGGGCAAACTACGGCCCGTGGGACTGTCCTGCTCAGCCCCTGAGCTCCCAGCCAGATAGGCTACCTCTGGCCCCTCACTGCACAGGCAGCGCTCTGGGCGACAGGGCTGCACGCTCCTGCAGGACGTGTGTCTGGCTCCAGCCAGGCCGCATGGCTGTCAGACATGCTGCTCTGAGCGGCACGGTAAGGGGGCAGTTGGATAAGGGGCAGAGGATCCCGGGTGCAGTCAGGGAGCAGTTGGAGAGGGCGGAGATTCTGGGAGATCAGCGGACGGGGAATGGTGGGGGTTGGATAAGCGTGGGAATCCTGGGGGGGGTCTGTCTGGGGGCAAGGTGTGGCTAGGGGGCAGGGAAGTCAGGGGACAGGGAGCAGGGGAGGGCTGGATAGGGGATGGGGTCCTGGGGGTGCGGTTAAGGGCAGGGGAGTCTCTGGAGAGGGTGGTCAGGGGACAAAGAGCAGGGGGCATTGGATGGGTCCGGGATTCTTAGGGAGGCAGTCAGGGGCGGGAAGTGAGAGGGGAGGGCCAGGCTGTTTGGGGAGCACAGCCCTCCCTACCCGACCCTCCATACAATTTTGCAACCCCGATGCGGCCCTCGAGCCAAAAAGTTTGCCCATCCCTGATTTAATGGCTCAGCTAGAGCGCTGATCAACTCCTACAGAACTAGCTGTTTCAAAAAATTTAAATTGCTTCCTTAAACCGTTGCTGACCAGACTGACCATAGGAACGGCCACATGGGTCAGAACAATGGTCCGTCTAGCCCAGTCTCCTGTCTTCCAGCAATGGTGAATGTCACATACTTCAAAGGGAATGAAAAAACAGGAAAATCATCAAGTGAGCCACCCTGTCGTCCAGTCCCACATCTGGCAGTCAGAGGCCTAGAGACACCCAGAACATTAGGCTGCATCCCTGTCCATCCTGGCTAATAGCCATCGATGGACCTATCCTCCATGAACTTCTCTAATGCTTTTTTTAAACCATAGTTTTGGCCTTCACAATATCCCCAGGTTGACTGTGTGTTGTGTGAAGAAGTGCTTCGTTTTGTTTGTTTTAAATCTGCTGCCTATAAATTTCATTGGGAGACCCTAGTTTGTGTGTTACGTAAAGGGGTAACCAGTATCAGAGGGGTAGCCATGTTAGTCTGGATCTGCAAAAGCGACAAAGTCTTGTAGTACCTTACAGACCAACAGATGTTTAGGAGCATATGCTTTCATGGGCAAAGACCCATTCATGGTTTTAGTCATCTCTTTTCCAAGCTGAATAGTCCCAGTCTTTTTAATCTCTCCTCATATGGAAGCTGTTCCATACTGTTAATCATTTTTGTTGCCCTTCTCTGAACCTTTTCCATTTCTAATACATCTTTTTTGAGATGGGGAGACCAGAACTACATGCAGGATTCCAGGTGTCAGGGTATATATGGATTTATATAGTGGCATTATGATTTTTTCAGTCTTATTATCTATCCCCTTCCTAATGGTTCCTAACATTCTATTAGCTTTTTGACCAGTTTATAGAATGAAGTCACCCATTATTACCGGTTTATTTGATTTTTGTTGCCTCCATATTGTACACAGTATTTTGTCCTGACAGTATTTTTTCCATTAGTACACAACTCTATTAGCATATTTGTGTAATTTGGCATCTGCGACTTGACTGAATGGGCCTCTTCACTCAAATTCTATCTCATATTCTAGGGCAGGGGTGGGCAAACTACGGCCCGTGGGCCACATGTGGCCCGCCAGCCATTTTTATCCGGCCTGTGAGCTTGGGCCAGGGGGCGCCCCACGCTCTAGGCCCAGGTGCGCTGTGCCGATGTGGCGAGCCGTGGGGCCCTGCGCTCCCAGCCCAGGAGTGCCAGCCTGACCACGGCAAGCTGCGGGGCCCTGCACCCAGCTGAGCAGGTAAGCAAGTTGGGGGTGGGTGGGGGCTTAGGTGGTGGGGCCCTGGGGGGTGGTGGTTAGTTTTGGGGGATGGGGGGTCTCAGGAGGGGGCAATCAGGGAAGAAAGTGCAGGGGGGCTAGATAAGGGATGGGGTCCGGGGGGGGCAGTTAGAGTTGGGGGGTCTCTGGAGGGGGCAATCAAGGGACAAGGAAGGGGGTGTTGGATGGGTCGGAGGTTCTGAGAGGGTTCTGAGGGGGACAGGAAGTGGGTGGGGGTCAGATGGGGGCAATCAAGGGACAAGGAAGGGGGTGTTGGATGGGTCGGAGGTTCTGAGAGGGTTCTGAGGGGGACAGGAAGTGGGTGGGGGTCAGATGGGGGTGAGGCCAGGCTGTTTAGGGAGGTACAGCCTTCCCTACCCAGCCCTCCGCAGAATTTTGAACACCAGTGTGGCCCTCAGGCCGAAAAGTTTGCCCACCCCTGTTCTAAGGAGTCTCTTTAGTTACAGTTCTACTCCCACCACCTCTGCATATGTTTCTGGGACTTTCAGGGTTACAGTACTACTCCCACCAGCACTGCAGACTAATCTGCCTTTCCTTTTTAGCTGGTTACTAGGTATCACAGTGTCCCACTAATTTCTGGAAACCAACCACATTTCAGTAATGTTCCTCTTCCACTGCCAGGCATTCCACTTCATCCCTTCTGCTTTTTATCTTCTTGTATACAGACATTTATCTTTGGTTTTGGCCACCATGCCTATTTTATGGGTTAGGGTCTGGCACCCAATTACTGTTCTGGAATGTACCTCTGATCTCATGGCAAAGAATTAAGCTACGTCTACACCACTGACCTTACAGTGGCACAGCTGTACTGCTGCAGCTGCACCTTTGTAAGGTCTCCTGTGTAGCTGCTCTATGCAAGGGGGAGGGAGCTCTGCTGCTGGCATAATTAAACCACCCCCAAGGAGCGGCAGTAACTATGTCCGCAGGAGAGCATCTCCCGCTGACATAAAAGCACTGGTGTGGACAGCACTGTCAGTGAAACTTATGTCAGTCAGGGATGTGTTTTTTCACACCCCTGACTGACAGAAGTTCTACCGACAAAAGTGCTAGTGTAGACCTAGCCTTGATGTTAGAGGGTCTTTCAGATTTTCATCATGTCTTATCTGGCAAATTTCAAACAACGCTTCAAGTGTTTACCACGCATCCAAGTTTCCCAAGTGATACAAGCTGCATATTCCATTTTTCAGTTGGACACTTTACACAGAGAATTAGTTCTTCTAAATTAATTCTGCAGTAATTACTTCCAAAACCACACCCCATAAAGGAGCGTTTGGAGAACCACGGATTTGCCATATTGCTTTGAAAGTGCACAAGCAACAGCCATGCTACTCAGACACTACAAGATCATTCAAGGTGTAAGAGCAAGCAGAGAGCATGCCTTACTCAGGAAGGAGGGTGAAGACCACCAGAGATGGAGAGAGGACAGAGGTTAAGCGTTGTGGAGGGCTAGCCTGAAGACTTCATTGGTGCACACCCAAGCACCTTGAAAACTTTTCAACAAAAAGGTTTGGTGGAAACCTAGAACTTGGTCATCATCTGCCTGAGCAGGAGAAAAAAACACAACAAATAACTAGACAGAAACAAGTTCCAAGAACACAGGGTGCCATAGTCTATTGGCCTCAAACGCTGTCCCCTCTCCCTGTCTTAAATGCTCAACAGCAGTGGAGGCCTTCAGCGGGAGGGAGAAGCAGCAAGAAGTGATGGGAACAAAACTAGGGTACATGAGAGAATTTAGTTTATCCTTCCCACACTAATTCCAGATGTGTAAAGTAATGACAAAATACTAGCCCAGCTACAAAATCTGCTTGCTCATCCTGACCACTGTGATTATTAAAAAGGATTTTACCACCACTACTCTCAAGATGAGTTTTGAGAGGTTAGTTTAATATCTGTTTAAGAATTATTTTGCCAATGAAAGCGTGACTGTTGTACTGTTTCTGCTCAGATACAGGGAGAATCCAGAGACCCATCACACAATCTTTCTCATACCAGCACACTGTCCCTTGAGAATGGGAAGTAAAAAGCATTCTTACAGAACACTTTGCTGGTCCATCCTCCTCTGACACATATTCAACAAAACTGTCACTGTGTCTTATTCGACGAGATCTAAGGATGTAAGACTAGGTCCATTAATGGACGCAACCTCAGAAGCACATGGACAGAAAGTGGAACATCTTATTACTTTTCTAAAGCACTCCGAGGATAACACATGTTCAACAAAATGGACGTTTTGAGGCTGAAGGATGAGACTTTGAAGCATGCCTAAGGTAGTTAGGAGCACAAGTCCCACTGACATTACTTGGAACCTGTGTTCCTAGGTCATCTGGACACATCTGAAAAGCCCACCCAAAACCTACAGCAAGCGTGTCTGCTTTTTTAGTCAGCATGTAGCAAACATCTTTCTTTCTGCCCTTCCTGACATTTCTAATGCTTTGTGCCTCACTCAGGCTACTTCAGTGAAGTCCATATTTTGGAATGCTTACTAGCAAATGCCTGCACAGAGCAATGAAAGTTTAAAATCCAATAACAAGTTTGGAAATTGTTGCTCTAGTCTCCATGGTGCTTGTAAGTATTTGGCATTATGGTCCTATGTACTAGACTAGGAGCCAGAACTGGGTTATTTTCCTGGCTCTGTGGCTGATCTGTTCTATGCCTTTAGCAAAGTCTCTTCCATTCTGTGCTTCAACTTCTCCCTCTGTAAAGTGAAAAGCATGAGATTTTTCCTCTCTGTAGGATGCTTTGAGATCTACAGATCAGTGCTGTATAGGAGCTAGATATTTTTCAGAAGTTAAAGATTACATCTAAATAATTGGATGCTTGCAGCCCTCTGGCTTTGTTACTGCTGTTTTAGTAAGATCTGAGTATCAATAACGCCACTATTAAATGCACAGACTGATTCCAGTCAATTGTGTCTATTTTTCAGGACTAACACAAGGATATTACAGTGCATCAGTTTCAAATGTGTGCGTATTCATAAGTCTTCTGTTCACGTGACAGTTAACCTGATGGATGGACAGGACAATGGCTATTTTATGCCTCTCCTTTACTAGAAGAGTTAATTTGCTAAGCTTCAGTGTAACAAGCACTGATGAGGATTTTCCTTCATGCTAAGCAGAGGCAAATGGAATTCCAGTGACACACAGCACATACAAGGCAGAAGCCAAGGCCAGCCGTCACTGTGTCCATTCAGACTGTGGGCCCAGCTGTAACATCCGGTGCCAACATGAGCCCCAAATGCTAAACAAGGCAGGTTTAAAACTTAGGAGCCCAAGTCTGAAGACTAAGCTGTTTGCCTCCTGCTTCTGTACCCAACACGAACAGAAATGGAGGAAAGGTGCAGACCCTTTGCTACAAACTACATTAATGGTTTGACTCATTACACAGATAAGGAAAAAGAGATGATTCAGTGCTATACCATGTGATGACAGACAAGTGACAAATGCTTTGTATATGTATATGTTAAATAACCACATGCCCTTCCCGTGATCCTTGCAATACTTTGCCTTGACTTGCCAAGTTGTATTTTTCATAGAAGGATAAAGAAGTTAAAGATAGGGAGGATCTATGGCAGGGGTAGTTCATAGGCAGCACATGGGCAAAATACGGACAGCCAGATGCTTTTGAACTGACCATGACATCTTTTTATTTACTTATCATTATTGTTTTTGTACTGTTTTCTCTGGAGTCTGGACCTTGAAAATACCTTGACCAAGAAATGTAGACCGTGACAAAAAATAATTGATTACCCTGATCTAGAGCATCAAAAAGTGGTGTACATGATAGGTCCCTAGACTGCATTGTCCATGATAAGGTCCATCTTACTGAAGAACCAGAAACCTAACAGTTTACAGAGCCTATTTCTTAAGGAGATTTAGGGCAGGACCCTTAAGGGCAGCCACAGGATTTACCCTCCAATACATCCCTTCCTGCAGAATTGTGATCCACTTAAAAAAAAAATCCTTCCCTTTATGCTGAAGAAGATAACCTTGAAAACATGAGTGGTGTAATTACTGCAACTTCATCTGCCTGAGATTGCAGAGAACCTGAAAGTGCTTCAGATATGAATGGCCCCCAGTCACCTCAACCAGGCCCCATGCTAAGATTCTGAGATTGTCAAGTTTAGTATTCCCCCTTCACCACCACCTCCCTGCCCAAAAAGAGATGTGGAATTCAGCATTTTTGTCATGGAATAGTTATTTGCTGCATAGGCCAGTGGACCAGAGCTGGAGTCCAGCTT
The DNA here is from genome assembly GCA_007922305.1 of Dermatemys mawii. Classification (NCBI taxonomy): domain Eukaryota; kingdom Metazoa; phylum Chordata; order Testudines; family Dermatemydidae; genus Dermatemys; species Dermatemys mawii. The sequence continues at coordinate 3,393,265 of ML677343.1, read as the reverse complement.
CAGCTAGGGAGCCAGGAGTACAGGCTGGCCGGCTGGGCTGCCTGTAGAACAGTGCAGCAGTCAAGGCTTGGGAAGCCAGAGAGATGAACTTCTGAAGTCAGCTCCATGTTCACCTCCCACCCCTATTCCCAGCCCCACATGAAAGGGAAGCAGTTCTGAACAGGACTGCCTGGGCAGTTGCAGAAGCAAAGGCCTAGGCTACCTAGAGAACGTCGTGAAAAGCACACCCTGGAAAATAATCGATACTTTTACCTCAATGAGAATTTTCACTGAGAAGCCACAGCTTGGGGGAGGGAGAAGATGGGGGAGGGTGGGAATGGGACAGACAGGGGGACATAGAGGGAAATGTAAAGAGTAATTTGTGATAGTATAATGTAGTTCTTGCTGCTATTTTCTACCTGGGCTCCGATTACAGGGTAATTCTTGGTCTTCACTAAGAGAGGAAAACCTGTAGTTTTAGATTTCAATAATGTCCAGAAGCAGGAGTTGTGAGGCCAAGCGCTGCTCTTCCCCATTACCCAACGTGAGCAGGTGGGGCAGATGAGCAACTTTGGGGGCTCAAAGGGATTTAAATAACTCAGATCCAGCCTGACTCTTTAACCCATCCCAGATTCTGCTGTAGATTTGATGACAAGAACACGCTGTTAACAGAGCCATCTGAAGGAGTAAAAGTTGACAGTATTCCGTGAAGGAAACTGGAGGATGCTAGCCACAAGCAGGATGGGCTGGGGATCCATGTGCTTTCAAAGAACCCAACATGCTTCTGGCACGCCTCACCGACTGTTAATGAAATTTTAAGATAAAGGGCAAGTCCTGGCTTTGGCTAGTTTATTTAAGGAGCTCTGTGGCCTCAAGGACAAGGCAGCTCTTATTCTAAACAAGAAACCCAACAAATCTTCTCATTCTATGGTCTTCAGGCCTTTGGAAGCACCGTTCTTCCTTCAGAGAGGTGCAGGACCAAAATCAGGTTGATATTACCTCAGGCAATATTACCGTTCCTGAATCCGTTTTGGCCAGAAAGAGGCAGAATAGGATTGCAATAACTCAGATGCAATCCCTGGAGATTTGACCAAAGTGGCATATCAGTCAGCGCTACTCTTCCCACACTGTGGCTGACCAATCTTAACCCAGCTGCCTGCACAGAAATGGAATAGCAAGGCTCCATTACAAGGACCGTCAACTAATATGAAGGACTATTGGCCTGTCCTTGCACTTCCATGGACCAGCTGTACCAGAGGGCAAATGGAGGCATCACAGCCTGCACTGCTAAACTGTATGAATGAGGTAACCAAATGTACACCTTCCTGAATGAACCAAGTTGCCATCACACAGAAACTGCATCAGTTAAGACAGTGGTTCTCAACCCGCGGTATTGGATGTGGCCCACAACACACATCAGTCCACAATGGTAATTAAGGCCTGATCTACACTGGGTGTGTTTGTGCGTGCGCTCGGCGGGAGAGTGCTCGGCGGTCAACTAGACGCGATAAATTGACCCCCGCTGGATCGATTGCTTCAGAGGTAAGTGTAGATATGCCCTAGGTTGAGAACCACTGCATTAAGACCTTTATTGCAGCCATGAACTCAGTGTGAACAAGAACAGCAGGACATCTAAAGGCCAAACCAAAGAAGGGATGATTCACATGACATTGCTGAGGTCCAGTGGTTTTATGAAGGGCTTTTAATCTAGCATAGCAAGCAGTCTCTCTTGGAAACATTCTACACCAGAAGCATGACACCCCAATGCAGGCATTAATAGGTGCCCCCAAGGTACATAAGCTGCTTTACAAACATCAGATGATTAAGTATACTAAAGAAAACATTAGGACATTAGCATTTATTTCCCTGTAATGGAAAAGAGTTTACCTTAAGTTGTCCCACAACCATACTGAGTATACAGCTGTCAGGCGTGGGCTGGTGGTCTTGTGCTGTGATGCTGTGCTGTATTTTTTGAAAAGGAAGGCTCTACAATGAGAAGGAAAAAAACAGGGTGAGCAGACAGGAAGTGTTCCCCTCCTTAGAATTTCTTATACAATACACATTTCATGCAGGAAATCGGTGAAGTGCAGTGGCATAAGAAGCTGAACTAGTTTTGAAATAGACACAAGTTAACATTCTCAGTGCCACAGAAAAATGCACGTGGTCAGCAACTGAGTACCTGTGTTTTTCTGAAGACTTTGTACTAAAGAACAAAATTAATTTTGCAGATAAACAAATATTCCATAAGCCCCATCTCAAAGTGGAAGTCAGATTTAGCAGCTACCCTCTTAATGAAAAACACTCTCCCTCTGGAATGACAACCTGGACTTGTTCCTTCCAGCCTTGTGAAATGCTGCAAGAAATCTTCACCAGAGAGGCCCTTATAATTATGTTACTGTAGGTTCTCATCTCAGAGCCCCCATTCTCGTCTCCCTTTCTGCATTCCACTTTTTAGCATCTTCACTCCTCTTATCTGTCCTCCTCAGTTATTTCACACACATGGATATGAAGGCAACTGAATACTGCCAAGCTAAATTCAGCTAGGTTGACCACAATCCGCTAACCCATTTTTAAAGGTGTTGAACCCTGTCTCCACCAGCTGCTAAGGAGTGCTTAGAAAGCATTCCCCTTTTTTCTTAATCTCACTAGACAGCACCTTATGTTCACTTTATAAATGAGGTGAAGCTTTGTTCAATATGAAATTTCGTACTCGTAAGAGCTGCATTTGAAACAAAAGCTGTGCTACTATCACTGAGGCAGGTAACATGCAATTTGAGATCCAATACCTATAGCCCTGCCAGTAAAGATCACAAACTTTGCTTTTTCATCAGTATAGTAGCTGCCAGCGGAGGGCTTAGAAATATCAAGTTTAGTCAAATGTACCTGTAGGGAGAGCTTCTCGGTTTCTACATGGGAGGAAATGCTTCCCTTATACTTTGGAAACTGGTGCTTTCTTTTAATATAGTCTGGTTCAGTAAGCACCTCACATGTGAACAGCTGTTGAACACTGGATTTGAGAGAAAAGTTGGGCATGACAATTATATTGTTGGTCTGCAGAAGGGAATAGTTTAATCTATCTATACCCAAAACAGCAAGTTTATTAAGTTCAGCTTCATATACAGAACATCTTTGAGGGCAGCTCAAAAACAGCATTTAGTAGGAGGTCAACAAACATCCATGTTGGTGGCAGTGACTCTAGAGAGCAGATGTTTGCCATATTGGTGATAGTGTGGCTGCCTGACACCAAGGTTAGGTTAGCCCAGGACATTCATTCGAATCACCTGACCCATTTTCCTCTGAGCCTCCCTTTCTGATACATTTCCCCGGGCTAAATCTCAGATTTTAGCAGAAGCCCTGCTTGCTTTGCGATATCCCATAGCTCCTCACCTGGCTCAACAGACCTAGTGGCTACTAAGAACATTTGCAGGAGGTGGATTGAAGACGTTTCACTGTAAGATGCCTTTTGAGTTTAAGTTGCTGCTCCCCTTATATGTGCTGTTGTCTCTTTAGCACAAGTGGTCCTATGTATGGTTATGTGCTTTTCACTTACAAAAATAAAGACTTTCAATCCAAAAACTTTCTTCGGAAATGGAAGAAAAGAATTATGATTATTGATTATTATTGATATATGATTATTCTGTGAGTTAAGGCAATAGACAAGGATTCAGGAGATCTGTGTTCAGTTCTGAGCTCTGCCAGACTTCCTGTGACACTCTGGACAAGTCCCTTAATCTCTGTGCCTGGGGCTATGGTTTCACGGTCTTATTTAGAGTTAGCCATGTAAAACAACACTCATTTTTTGCAATGAAGATACAGCCTTCCCTCCTAAGCTGTAAAATGGGGATAACACTATTTCTCTTCTCCCACCGTGCTTTTATTTAAATTGCAAACTATTTGTAGCAGGCACTCTCTCTCACTGTGTCTGCCTGCCACTGGGGCCCTGATCCTGGAAGGAGCCTCTAGGAGCTACAAATAAACAAAAAGTCACAATTAAAAATAAAGGTTTTGCAGACCAAGTTAGGTACTAATGACACCTATGCTACCCTGTTGCCTTTAGTGCAGGGGTCGGCAACCTTTCAGAAGTGATGTGCCGAGTCTTCATTTATTCACTCTAATTTAAGATTTTGCGTGCCAGTAATACTTTTGAACATGTTTAGAAGGTTTCTTTCTATAAGTCTATAATATATAACTAAACTACTGTTATATGTAAAGTAAATAAGGTTTTTAAAATGTTTAAGAAGCTTCATTTAAAATTCAATTAAAATGCAGAGTCCCCCTGACCGGTGGCCAGGATGCAGGCAGCGTGAGTGCCACTGAAAATCGGCTCATGTGCCGCCTTTGGCACACGTACCATAGGTTGCCTACCCCTGCTTTAGTGGATTTGCACAAGTGTAACTGACCGGAACTAAGTAAACAATTCAGTTGATGCACAAGAAACACAGACCAGGTCCCTCTCAGCTGGGTTGGCTCTGCAGGGCTAACGGGAGCATTCACAAAAGAAACTGAGCATGGCGTTAACTCCTCAGGCCCTTTCAGAACATCGGAGTTTAATTCCCCAAACTCAAAATGCTGGAAAACCAGGATAAGGAATTACAGTGACACTTTGCACAGAACACAGACAGATTTAGCCATGCCCTTCCTTAGTGAGCTCTTCTAGGGAATTCACAGTGCTGGCATATCCCTCAGACTCTGCCAACCAGCAACAAGTGATCCCTGAAGTACCGTGAGGGTCTGCTGACCTGTATAAATAGCAGGGCTGATTGGCAGCTGAGCAGGGCAAAGAGAAAGTGGCAGGTTTGGTTAGGGAGAAATATGTTACTGGTCTGTTTCCAGGTCCTAGAGCAGAGGTGGGTAAACTACAGCCCGCAGGCCACAGCCAGCGTGTGGGACCATCCTGTCCAGTCCTTGAGCTCCCGGCCTGGGAGGCTAGTCCCCGACCCCTCCCATGCTGTCCCTTCTCCCCCGCAGCTATGTCGCCACGTGGGCAGTGCGGCTTGCACCTGGCCCACCTCCCAGGCTTTCTAATAAGCCAGTCCTGCCGCTCTGAGCAGCATGGTAAGGGAGCAGGGAGGTTAGATGAAGGGCAGATGGTCCCAGGGGGCAGTCAGGGGACGAGGAGCAGTTGGATGGAGCCCAGCTTCCCCCTCTCCTCACTGGATCAGGCAGGGAAACTTCCCTCACAAGAAACCTGAGGCAGGTGGTGTCTCTACATTTTCAGATGCAAGAAAGGTCAGTCAACGGGCCCAGGTTTTAAATGCCAATTGTCTGAGTGTCTCGTGATCATGGTCATTTGTCTGACCTAAATTTTCAGTTTGCCTGGGGACGCCTCCTAGATTAGTCTTCCTGCTTCTACCTGGGGAACCATCCTGCCTTTTCTTTCCAGTCAGGGACAAGGGAACACCAGGTACCCAGAGGCAGTTTTGTTTTGAACTGGAGAATCCAAATAGTATAGGATAGAACTGGCATGAATACTTCCCAGATTGAGATTCAGTGTTTGAACAACACTCATCATTATGGTCACATTCAGTTTAACACTAATCCAAGAGAGAACTCAGGAGCCACCCTTTGAAAAATGTCATGTCTATAAAAAGCACTGCTGACGGTCCACTGGGGTCTGCTGAGCTATCACACAGCAAAGCCATCTAAGGTGAGAGATTTGGGCTGGAGGTAGAATTGTCAGCTCCGATACCCGCGGACATTCACCTTGCTTCTCAAGGGACTAGCTCTTCTAGAGCAACCCACAGCAAAAACAAAACAAAAACTCACCCAAATCCCAGATATTGGAAAACCTCCTCAAGGTTCTGCTGCTCAGAACAGAATCAGCCTACCAAGCCTAGATTCCCATGGATGCAGACAAATGCTAGGTCCTGTTCAGATAAGATCTTTGGGAGAAAGGATTTTTAATGTGGGAACTCCTAAAGCTTGAAACTGGGCTGTCTTCCCCATCTCTATTTTCTGTACATTCAGGTACAGATATCCTTCAGATGTGCTTCCAACTCCATCGTAGGAGGTCAACAACCAAAGACTATTTCTTGAAGAAATTTCAACCTGATCCTCTAGAAAGGAAGACAAGTCTTCTGGAGAGGTGTGGAGTAAAGAGTCCCACAATAGCAGGACTCTGCAGCACAATCTCTACAGGAACAGGAGTTTGTGCACTTATAGGCCTTCTAAGTGCTAAATTAACTGGACGAGCCACCTTGCAAAACAGAAATTCAGAGATTATGGGGAGAATTAACAGCCCACTCTGCAGTAAGAAAGTGGGACTTTTAGGGTTTCAAAGCACTATTTTCTGGAGATTCTGAACCCCAGAAACTGACAAAACTGGGAGACTGTTTGCAGACTTTAGAGATGAACTAGAGGACTTGGTTTTCACTTGACAAGAGAATTCCATGTTACCTGTTAGCAGCAGCAGCTGGTACTTTCATGCCAAACATGGATGTTTAGCATGGATTCTGCATCCCTGCAGACCCCTGATTCACTAGAAGCAAGCAGTGTCCCCAAGGGATAGCAGTGTCTCTCTAGAGTTGTGAGTTGCAATGGACACTGGAAATACAAGTCCCATAAACAAACTATTTGAACACTGATGAGTCATTACCGCTGAATAAGGAACACCATGAGAACTAGCAGAATTTTGTCCCATTAGTAATGTCCCAGCCAGCCCAAGAAGCGAATCTCTCAGTGCTGCGAGTCTCAACTAGTGGACTGCACTGTGTGTTTTCTAATAACTTGCATCAGAGGAAGAGCCAAGGAAAGAAAACATTCAGTGAGGTGAATACCCCATACAGCCCATCAAGAGAGAATCCTGTGACAGAAGAGAAATGTGAACCTGTCTTACGCATTAGCTCAGAAGTGGAAAGGTTTCCGTACACAGAGTGCTAGGGAACATGTTCTAAAGTTCCTAAGTGACTCAGGAGCCTAAGGACAGGTCTACACTACCGGCCGGATCAACGGGTAGTGATCAGTCTTTCAGGAGCTGATTTATCAAGCCTAGACTAGGTGTGATAAATCGATCTCTGAGCACTCCCCCATGGACTCAGTACTCCACCGCCACGAGAGGCGCAGGCAGAGTCGATGGGGGAGCGGCAGCAGTGAACTCAGCGCTGTGAAGATGCCGCGGTAAGTCGAACGAAGTACGTTGACTTCAGCTATGCTATTCCCATAGCTGAAGTTGCGTATCTTAGGTTGATCCCCACCCCCACTCCAGTGTAGACCAAGGCTAAGACTCATTTTCAAAGTTTAGGCTCTCAGTCACTTCTGAACATGTGATTTAGACACTTTTGAAAATGTTACCTTCCATGTGAGAAGCAAAACAATTTAGATCTTTAGAGCTGTTTCCCCAAACATTTCATTTAGAAAAAAAACATTGCATAGACTTACGGAGAGTTTTTCAACTATAGTTGTTTTGCCCTGGCATTGCTGCCCTTCCCAGGTAAGGCATGATGCATCAATCTGAAACAGTCAAAACAAATTTGGTCACAGCCTGCTTGGGAAAATAAATAAGCTATTTCTCTTCAATAACGCCAGCAAGGGAAGACTTACTAATGCTATGCATGCACACGGATTTATCAGAGCTCAAACTGGCTACACTCAGCTTCCCTAGGAAAAGTGAGGCATGTAACTGTTTGCATGGTTCTCTACAGAGCAATTAATTATGTTATGTCAATTACACACTTGCGCTGCCTCCTGTAGCTAGCTCAATCAATTGCCAGTACTATTAATAAGGGTAGGAGTCACTTACTACTGGCCGCCAAGGGTACAAGGTAAGGAAATTAGTTACCTAAAGGGAGAGGGGAAAAACAAATGCAGACGGAGCAATACAAGCAGTAATTGGTTTTTCCTGGTATTCTGTGGGATTGGGTAATGACAACACTTCATAATCAGAATTTATCGGTCAAAAAAGCTGCTTCAATTGTGTCAGAGCGGGTGGTGTTTTTTTCTGGAAACTATAGGAGGACAGGAAGAGAAGTAAAGGACATCAGACACACTCAGAATAGATGGAGCGCATGAAGAATTTATGCTAATAAATCTGGCACAATTAATCTCTGAAATTGAGAGATAGAAATAGACATGTCCTATCAGGGCCCCCAGTTCACTTCAGGAAAGGCAGAAATCTCTCTAGAGAGCTATTCTAAAACTTCATCCAGTCTGGTTTTCAAATGATTCTGACAGCTTCCATCTCTGAGCCCTTCTAGGCTTTAAGAGGCAAGAAGCCTGCCCTATCTGTGGTCCACTAAAGCTGCTTACTATGAGCACCAAACAAATGGCCACTAGAAGTTAGTTTCAGAGGCTGCAGTCAGAACAGTCTCCTGCCAGACCCAGGATATGGCTACATTAGAAGCTTAAAGCAGCACAGCTGAACTGCTGTAAACTGTCTAGTGTAGCCACTCTAAGCTCTCCCATCAACTTATTTAATCCACTCCCAATGAGCGACGATAGCTATGCTGGCGGGAGAAGCTCTTCTTCCGATATAGCACTGTCCATACCAGTCCTTAAGTCAGTGTAATTTACATTGCTCAGGGTATGTCTACAGTACAAAATTAGGTTGAATTTATAGAAGTCGATTTTTCGGAAAATATTGTATACTTTCCCTACTAAGCGAGAGAAGTTGGCGGAGTGCGTCCACAGTACCATGGCTAGCATCAACTCTCAGAGAAGTGCACTGTGGGTAGCTCTCCCACAGTCCCCGCAGTCTCTGCCGCCCATTGGAATTCTGGGTTAAGCGCCCAATAATTGTGATGGGGCAGAAACATGGTCATGGGTGGTTTTGGGTACATGTCATCAGTTGCCCCTCTCTCAGTAAAAGCAACAGCAGTAATTGTTTTGCGCCTTTTTCTTGGGTTGCCAGTGCAGATGCCATACCACAGCAAATATGGAGCCGGCTCCGCTCACTGTCACCGCTCCTGTTGTTCGGGGAATGTCTTCCCTGCCCGGCTCCTAGTAACTTCCAGGGCATGGTGTACAGCTCCACTGCTTCTGCTGCAAATCTGCTCTCCTGTGAGCTGGAGGCTTCTGCCTCAGACTGCTCTCCCAGCCGACAGCACTATGAAGCCTGAACAGTAGTAAGGAGCAGTTCAACCATAGGCTGAGCAAGTGCAGAATGGTGGCAGAATGTGCCTTTGGATGTTTAAAAGCTCGCTGGCCTTGTTGGTCATAATCTCAGCGCAACCAACATTCCCATTGTTATTGCTGCTTGCTGTGTGTTCCATAATATCTGAGAGAGTAAGGGGGAGATGTTTACGGTGGGGTGGGAGGTTCAAGCACATATCCTGGCGTCCGATTTTGAGCAGCCAGACACCAGGGCGATTAGAAGAGCACAGAAAGGCGCGCTGCGCATCAGAGAGGCTTTGAAAACCAGTTTCATGACTGGCCAGGCTACAGTGTGACAGTTGTGTGTGTTTCTCCTTGATGCAAACCCACCCCCTTTGTTGATTTTAATTCCCTGTAAGCCAACCACCCTCTCCCCTTTGAAATAAAGTAACTATTGTTTTGAAACCATGCATTCTTTATTATTAATAATAATAAAAAGAGAGAGATAATGGTCAAGGTAGCCCAAGTGGGGTGGGGGAGTAGGGAAGGGAAAGGCCACATTGCTTATTGTAGCCACACTAAAAATTAAACTGTTTGAATGACAGCCGTCTGTTGTTTGGGCCATCCTCTGGAGTGGAGTGGCTGGGTGCCCGGAGTTTCCTCCCCGCATTCTTGGGCGTCTGGGTGAGGAGGCTATGGAACATGGGGAGGAGGATAGGCAGTTATACAATGGATGCAGCGGGGGTCTGTGCTCCTGCTGGCTTTCCTGTAGCTCCAGACGCTTCATCATGTCCGTTTGCTCCCCCAAAAGACACTTCACCATGCCTGTTTGCTCCCCCATTAGCCTCAGCATCATATCCTGCGCCTCCACTCTTCATGCTAACTTAATTCTTTGCTGGCCTCTGCCACTGAATGCCTCCATGCATTAAGCTGCGTCCTATCAGTGCAGGAAGACTGGATGAGCTCAGAACACATGTCAGCGCGAATGCGTTTTTTTCACCTTCTAATCTGTGATAACCTCAGGGATGGAAATGATAGTAGAATGTTTCTACGCTCCCACCATGCTCTACGATTCTGGGGGGACTGTGCTGCTGAGTTCGCCACACTCACCAAACAGGAATTAAATTCAGAAGTTCCTAGGGCTTTTCCTGTGTGCCTAGCTAGTGCATCGGAGTTCAAAGTGCTGTCCAGAGCAGTCACAATGAAGCACTCTGGGATAGCTTCCGGAGGTCAATACTGTCAATTTGCATCTGCACTACCCCAAATTCGACCCAGCAAGGTCAATTTTAGCGCTACTCCCCCTGCCGGTGAGGAGTACAGAAATCGATTTTAAGAGCCCTTTAAGTCTACAAAACAGGATTGGTTGTGTGGACAGACTGAATTTTAATTCAACATAATGCGGCTAAATTCAACATAATCGCTTATTGTAGACCAGGCCTCAGAGGGTGGCTTATCACACACCCAAGTCACATAAGTTATACCAACACAAGTAGTAGTGTAGACATAGCCCAATAAGATGGATTCACTGAATCATGAGCATTAAAATCACATGATCTTCCTTTTTTAAAAAAAAAATCTTGATTTAACTGAGCTTTATGAAGCCAAAACCTAATTGGAAAATTTGCACTATTTCAATTTTTACATTTATAATCAACTGAATTGTAAGTGCAGTTTTTTTTAAAGCAGTTTTCATTGTCATTAATGGTAGGATTTCTTATCTGAAGACCACAAGAAACTGGATCATTCAAACTATGGATTTATAAGAAGTTTTGAATAAATATAATGGTACAAAATCAGTGAGTTTACAAAAAGCTTGCAATTTTAACACAGAAAAGTTGTTTAGCATTTCAAAATAAAGTTCAATTTTGTGAAAGCTTTCTGTGAACACAGTTTTATCATTATTATTTTCAAAATGCAACATTTTAAACAAAATTACAATCTGTGATCCAAAGTCATAATTTAGTTACCTGAGAGTCCCACTATTCAAACTGACATTTAAAGCTTTCTGAATTTAAATGCTCAATCAGGAAATAAGGAAAGTCAGCTTTGAAGACCTATCTGTTCTCCAGCAAATATCTGATTGCACTAAGCGGAGTGATGTAAACAGGCAATTCAACACCAGTAGAAGAAACTGGTGCTGTTAACAGTTGCAACTCTTCTTTAAATGTCTTCTTTCTTTGTTTTCAGCCAGGCTCTTTACTTGAAATTTCCATCTCTGAACAGCTGTTAACTTTTCAGTATTTCACTGGAGAAAGTAACTTTCTGAAATAAAGACAACAGTAGCCTGCTACAGCAGGTACTGTCAGCAGAAATGCAATAAGTGCCAACTGCCCTGTTGCGAGTGGAAACTGGCACATATAGGTATCACGTTGTAAAATATGACTGACGTGGCACGATCATACTGCTTTCAGAACATGCACCACAACTGTAGTCAGTAAATTTATTCAGCCTTCTTGACTTCAACAGTTTCAGCAATTGAGCATGAATTCCTCACAGCAGAACTCAGGGCTACTGCTATTGACATCCACATCTAAAGCAATGCCTCAGTGCCCCTCTCCACACCAGAATTTGTCACCTTCTGACAAAGGCTCAAAGTCCCGTCTACACTGTTAGAAGATTTTCATTAACTGGCCACTTTGAAGAAGTACTTCAGGAGGTAGGACAAAGAAAGTGCACAGTCAGTATGATCTGATATTCTTTCCTTCAAAGTCTCTTGATGGTAAATTTAGCACATGTGCAGCTCAACCACGTTATTGGCAGAGGTTTCCTCATCTTAGCCATATTGGCAGTCATAAGACTAGTCATATAGCATGTATATTCATGCAGACCTTTTGACTATCACTAGTGGCTGAAGTCAAATACTCAGGTGAAGGCGAATGAGCCGATATCTCAACGCTTGTCATAGGAGTAAACAACTCGTGCCTCATCAATAATCATAACACACAGTAGGTTCCTAGAAAACATTTTACGACTCCATCTGAAAAGGATCTGGGGATGATAGTGGAGAACAAATTGAATATTGTCACCAATGTGATGCAATTGCAAAAAAGGCTACTATTCTGGGGTGTTTTCCTAGGAACGTCATATGTAAGACATGGGAGGTAATTGCTGTACTCTACTTAGCACTGGTGGGGCCTTCACTGGAATAGTGTGTCCAATTCTGAGCACCACACTTGAGGAAAGATGTGGATAAACTGGACAGAGTCCAGAGGAGAGCAACAAAAATGATAAAAGATGACCTGACCTATGAGGAAAGGTTAAAAAAACTGGGCCTGTCTAGTCTTGAAAAAAGAAGACTATGGGGGGTACCTGAAAACAATCTTCACATAGGTTAAGAGCTGTTATAGAGGACCGATCAATTATTCTCCATCTTCACTGAAGGCAGGACAAGAAGTAATGGATTTAATTTTCAGCAAGGGAGATTTAGGTTAGATATGAGGAAAAAATTTCTACCTGTAATTGAGCTATGGAATAGGCTTCCAAGGAAGGTTTTGGAATCCCCATCCCTGGAGGTTTTTAAGAATAGGCTGGACAAACACTTGTCAGAGATGCTCTATGTTTATTTGGTCCTACCTCTGTGCAGGGAACTGGACTTGATGTTCTCTCAATGTCCCTTTCAGCATCACACTTCCATGATTCTATTTGGACACGCACATGCTCAGTTTCTAAAGCCTCAGTCTTCTCTTCAAACACTTCATCCAGCAGATATCCAGTGACTGCAAACCCTGGTGGAGCAGCATTTCAACCTTTCTGACCTGTGACTGTTCAGTACATCAGAAGGTGGTACTGCTTACAAGCACACCACCAGCTATTACCTTGTCAATTTTGTGTTCTAGTTTGTGGTGTTCTGAAAACAAAGGATGAGAAAGATGGCCTGGGGTGGTCTTTTTTGGTGCTGGTGAACATTAAGTGTGAAACCTAACAAAACTGTGTGTAAAGTCAAATTCTACAGAAATGAGTATAGAACGTTCACTTCAATTGTTTAAGAGTAACATGAGAAGAAAGTAGCTTATGTAAATAAAATAAAAGATGTAATTTTTTTCAAGATAATGATTTTATCTGACCTGCTGGTCTCTGAACAGTACACTACATCAGGGGTCTTCAAACTTTTTCCCCCACCGCCTCTTTCCACAGAGGAAAAAGTCTGGCGGCCCCTGGAGGGTATGTCCGCCAAAATGTCACCGCAGAAAGCGGAAGCTTCCGCTTTCCGCGGCGGCATTTCAGCGGTCTCCCGGGTGGGCTCGGCAGCACCACCGGGGTCTCGCATACCCCCGGGGGTGGGCTCGCGCACCCCAGTTTGAAGACCACTGCGTTACATCACCTTGTTGCTTCCAAGCAGTTTATTCTAGTGGTTCATATTTATGTTACTGAAACATTTGTCCTTTCCCTTCAGTGTCATAATCACTATAACAAAGATCGGCAATATCCATTGATAGTTAAAACATGCCCTGTACCTTGCTAAGCTGCCACTTGGGACTAATCAGTCAGGACCAAGCAGCTCACATTGGCCTCAGAGGTCCTATGCTCAAACAAGACTATTTTTTATTGTTCTTTCAAAACATGGCCAACACCACACTACCACCCAATTGTCCGGGTGATGAAGTGATCGTCTGTTAAGTGCTTCAAGGGATGACCTGTACATCCATTGTCCCATGCCTCCATCAAGTTACTATAGTTTAGACTTGAAATTAGACAAAGGTTTCTAATAATCAAAGGAGTGAAGTTCTGGAACATCCTTCCAAGGGGAACATTTGGGGCAAAAAAACCTAACTGACTTCAAGACTGAGCTTGATAAGTTTATGGAGGGGATGGTATGATAAAACTGCCTACAATGGCATGTAGACGATCTGTGATTGCAAGCAGCTAATCTCTCTGATGGCTAGTGATGGGACAACTAAATGGGGAGGGCTCTGAGTTACTACAGAGAATTCTTTCCCAGGTGTCTGGCTGCTGGGCCTTGTCCAAATGCTCAGGATCTAACTGATCGCCATATTTAGAGTGAGGAAGGAGTCTTCCCTCAGGTCAGATTGGCAGAGAGCCTGTTTTTTTTCCATCTTCCTCTGCAGCATGGGTCACTTGCAGGTTTAAGCTAGTGTTAATGGCAGATTCTCTGTAACTTGTAACCGTAAATCATAATGTGAGAACATCAGTAACTCAGGCAGAGGTTATGGGTCTATAACAGGAATGGGTGGACGAGGTTCCGTGGCCTGCAATGTGCAGGAGGTCAGATTAGATGATCATGATGATCCCTTCTGGCCTTAAGGTCTATAGCACATACTTTGTTCAAACGTCCAGTGAAGAATTTTCTTTTAAACACACACACACACACACACACACTGAGCCGAGTGGCTCTGTTGTGTGTGAACCAGACCTCAAGCAGACTAGAAGCAAAATGAAATCCGTTTCTAGCGCAGATTCCTGATGGCCTTTGAGAATCAGCACAGAGCTCAGATGATTCAGAATACCATCTCCTTCATTTTGGTTCCTGCCTGACCAAAGCTTCAGTCTACTCTTTTTAAATGCCTGTTGCTTTAGTGGCCACAGGGCAGACTGACTCAGATGCCTTTCTGGTCTTTGCTTCATTTCTGGAGAAAGGAAAGAGTCTGGTTTTGTTGGCACAGTCTGAGGGCTCTGGCTATTTCCTGAGAAATAGCTATTTGGGGCTGGTTCTTCTTTTTGTCAGAGGACACATGAGGAGGACTTGTTATAGCAGTGTGTGCCCTGGCTGTGCAGAGCTGGTGGAGGAGCTGTTGAGCAATCCTCTAAGTGCTGAGCCCAGTTCAGGAGATCTCAACAAGACGAACTCTTGGCTACTGAAGATTCTGGCTGTCCTTGCTTGGGGAAAAAGGACCAAGTGTAAATGTTCAGTGATTAAGGGCCCATGTTCTGTAGGGATCCATGAGGAAAATGTAACTGCTGAAAATCTCTGCCTAAGGTCCCTTGTGGATGCTGTCTGTGAACATACATAGAAGGCTGACTTAACCATGTCTGGGTCACTACACGAGAAGTTGTATTAGGGGGTCCCTGCAGATAATGGATAGGGTAGCTGAAGTAGGGGCCAGAGGAGCAGGGCAAGTAGTAGTGGTAGCTGGGACAGACTGCTGAACTCTCATGAATCCTCTGGAAAAATAGATGCATCTTCTGTGGAGCTCCTATACAGAGGACACGGGAGCTGGAGCATCCACCATGCCTGCTGATGCCTGCACTGTGAAGGGAATGGGGCAGGCACTGATCATGGAGGTGGCACTGACAGGGCTTTGAGGGCACCACTTCCTCCACTGGGCCTGCTCTGAAACAGCCACTTGGGTCTGCCTGCAGGAGAAAGTTACAACTTGGGTCCTGTTGCTGGGCGAAGGGGCTTCCACCAACGCACAGTTAAAGTGGGATCACCAGAGTGCCCATGTCCTCGTCTCGCTGCCTTTGTTCCTTTGATAGTTTTCTCCACCTCGCTAAAGCTTTGGCTGAGTAGCAGCTATGGTGGAGATGGGAGATGGACACTCCAGAGGAGGTCAATCCGGGGACGCCCACAAATTAATTCGGAGCAAGTCAGGAGTAAAATTTTAAATTCTTGCGCTCTGAAGAGAAACACAGCGTGAAGTCTGAGAACCACAGACACAGCTGGGACACAGGCACAGTTGGGACTTACCAAGCTCCATCTGATTGCCAGGTCTAAGCCTGCTTCCTACGCACCCAGTAAAGGAAAGCCCACCATGGGAATGGAAAGCCTGGATGTGAGGTACAACAATTTCCCTATGCCGGTTCACCACCTGGGGTACAGGGAGTGCCCCTGGCACCAGCCTATAGGCAAAGGGAGTCACAGAAGGGAAAACAGAGTTGAGAGTTGCTAAACCTCAGACATGGCTCCACTCTGTGCTTGAATGGAAAAGGAACATGAATAGATTGTTCAGGCATAATTAGGACCCTGCCAAATTCACGGCCATGAAAAGTGCACCATGGACCATGAAATCTGGTCCCCCTGCCCTCCCCCTCAATGAAATCTGGTCTCCGTTGTGCTTTTACCCATACTATACAGATTTCACTGGGGAGACCAGTGTTTCTCAAATTGGGGGCCCTGACCCAAAAGGGAGTTGCAGGGAAGTTGCAAGGTTAGCTTAGGGGGGTTTCAGTACTGCCAGCATTACTTCTGCGCTGCTGCCTTCAGAGCTGGGCGGCCGGAGGGTGGTAGCTGCTGACTGTGGGCCCAGCTCAGCAACCTCCCACCAGAACCAGGGCAGATGTAAGGGTAGCAATACCATCCCAGGCCATCCTTACTTCTGTGTTGCTGCTGGAGGCAGCTCTGCCTTCAGAGCTGGGCTCCCAGCTAGTAGCCACCACTGCTCAGCTCTGAAGGCAGCAATGCCACCAGCAGCAGCCCAGAAGTAAGAGTAGACGTACCGCAAACTCCGCCCACACCCACACAATAACCTTGCAATCCCCCCTCCAACTCCTTTTTGGGTCAGGTCCCTACAATTACACCACCATGAAATTTTAGATTGAAATAGATGAAATCATGAAATTTACCATTTTTAAAATCATGTGACCACAAAATTGACCAAAATGGACTGTGAATTCATTAGGACCCTAGGCATAATGCTGCCTGTGTCCCAGTCTTGAGATCACGGAGTGCACATTTACCTTTCCCCTAACAAAAACAGCTACTGTCCTGCTCCCAGCATATTCTCAGGTTTACAGACGCTGATCCTGATTTCCCCAGTTCAGCTCCATCTTTGAGTTCCCAAACTTACCTAATTCAGTTTACTCCACTAACTAGCAAAAAACAAGCATGTGGCTTTTACACAGAGGTTTCATCATGGGACAACCAACGGTGCCGTCACAACTTATCGCCAGTGGGTGCTATTATGAGCGCAGCTGCCACGAACCAGGCAGACAATGCTAAGAAGAAGAAGAGCTAGAAGTGAGGGGGCAGGGACTAAATAATCCAGGAAGTGTGACTGAGATGACTAACATTTTGGATTTGGGGGAAGGGAAACAATCAGCTTTTCCAGTGCAAGAGTTTAAAATAAAGATCAATGAAATCTGATAAGGGTTATGAGAACCCTCCTTCCACAGTAGAGAGGCAGATGTAAGAAGTGGTAGAGGGCCCTCACCCCTTTCATTAGGTACTTACATACAGGGATCCTAACTGGGTCCTGTCTGTATCAAATATATGGTAGTAATGTTGTACAAAACTGGCTCCAATCTGCTCCCAAATAGGCTTGTCTCCCATTCTGAATCCTCCGCCGGAGCCAGTGACTGTAAAAAGAGAGAGTTAGACAGAACAGTTAATAGATTCCAACGCCAGAATGGACTATTGTAATCATCTAGTCTGACCTCCTGTGGAGCACAGGCCAGAGACCTCCCCAAAGTAATTCCTACAGCAGATCTTTTACAAAACATCCCACCTTGATTTAAAAGTGGTCAGTGCTGGAGAATCCACCACGACCTTTGGTAAACTGTGTTAATGGTTAATTACTTGCACCATTAAAAAGATACACCTTATTTCCAGTCTGCTTTTGTCTAGCTTCAACTTCCAACCATTGGTCATGTATGTTTGTTATAGCTTCCTCTCCTACCCTGAACCGCCCATTATTAAGTATTTGTTACCCATGTAGACACTTAAAGACTGTAGTCAAGTCACACCTTCTGACACAGAAGAGTAGCCAAACGCTCTAATATGTAAATAACAGAGTTAAATCAGTCTTCGACTACAGCCTCACAGTGAACAGCCAGTCAAGAACATTAAAAGCCTAGTGAGAGTTGACTACCAGATCTGTGATGCTGCAATATAGCAGCTGTCTGCAGCATGACTGCAGATATCCCACACAGCAGCATTTAGGAAGCTCCTGCAAGTCTCTGGCACAGTGGCAACAGAGAACGGAGCCTTTGATTGTGCCAATAAAGTTGTGTCTGCCATTCAGTGATGGCCATTGTACGTAGCTCACTGGGGAATAAACTGTTTCCTCTGGTGCCCCAAGGAGCAAAGCTACAGTCACCCTCCCTGTAGCTGCAACTCTACCAATAACCACAAGGTGGGGATCCCCAGTATTTCAGGACAGCTGTTTTCTACATTAAATATCTCCTTTGGGCCAGTCAGTGCCCACCACTTCCCATTCAACAGCCAAACCAGCCTTCAGTGGAGTCTGGTCTACTCTTGCAGTACCAGATCTGGACCATTCTAAACTCTGTTAGAGCTTGCACAACCGAATGAGAGGAATGGTTTCTGAGCAGCAGCCACGTTAATCTGTATCCGTAAAAAGAACAGGAGTATTTGTGGCACCTTAGAGACTAACAAATTTATTACAGCATAAGCTTTCATAGGCTACAGCCCACTTCATCGGATGCATAGAATGGAATACGCAGTAGTAAGATATAGATATATATACACACAGAAAACATGAAAAGGTGGATGTTGCCATACCAATTCTCAGAGGCTATTTAATGTAGATGAGCTATTAGGAATGAAAATGTCTATGTGCACCTGTCCCGAGGATAATTAGGACATCAGTCTCCAGGGCTGTCAAGCTATTAAAATGAAACTTTGCAAGTCTTAGTATTTAGAATGGGATGTTCAGCGAAGACATTTTTGTTGGGTTGGTTTTTTATTTATTTTTGTCTGTTTTGATATTTGACATAAAATGTAGGTTTCGGAGGAAGAATGCACAAGCCCCTACCTGGCTGCTGCTGAGCGGTGAAGTGCATCCCTAGCACTCCCCACACTGCACCCAGGAGGCAGGAATAAGGGATCCCCTGGAGGCTGTGGGGGAAGTTTTGGGGCTGCCTCCCACTCACTGCCCTGACAGTGCACACTGCTCAGGTGTGTCTTCGCACACAACCCCAGGGAGGGTAGGGGGGCCCAGACGCAAGGGACAGAGAGAAGAGCTGGATCTGCCACATGAACCATAACTAGAGACCTAAGCTTTCAGTTAGCATATGAATTTGTATGCTTCCCAAATAAGCCCACAGCTGCCTGTTTAAAATCACTTTGACGTAAAGCTAATAGTAGGTATTAACATTAAGAGATGCACTGGCACCCATCCACTAACACATTCTGCCGCAGCTAAAAAGGTTAGCTAATCTGAACATTGGCTATTTCTAAATTAAATCTTCCCTCATACGTCACATGCATTTAGCTTCAAGAATCCATTGCACCAGCAGTATCAATTTAAGGGCAAGCCATTTGCAAACACTGCTGTAACCTCTTTTTGCTCTTAGCTAAGAAACTTGCTATCCCCACTCTCCACACGCACACGCAGTCTCTTCCAACAGCTCCAGATGGACACCATTGCTCTAGAAGTTTTACAAATCTTTGCTGGAAAGTCCTACCCCAAAAAGAAATGAAATGATTTGTTTTTAATTTAGACTTAAAATGAGACAGTCCCTGCAACCTTTACTACGAAGAAGCTACTGTGACTATGGTTGGAACTGGACTTTACCCCTATATGCATGACACCTACCTGAAAGTGAACAGATGGTGTATTGTTTTGTTACATTCTTTTTTAAACTTAGTACCTGAGCAACTCAAATTGTCAAATATTTGACCAACTACAGATGCACAAAAATATACACAAAAAAAGGGTGCAATTGGTGAATACGTCATAAAATCATAGGACTGTAACACTGAAAGGGATCTTAAGAGGTGATCAAATCCAGTCCTTGGGCTGAGGCAGGATCAAGTAAACCTAGTCCATCCCTGACAGGTGTTTATCCAACCTGTTCTTTAAAACGTTCAATGGTGATGATTCCATAATGTCCCCAGAAAGCCGATTCCATAAGAACATAAGAATGGCCGTACTGGTTCAGATCAAAAGGTCCATTCAGCCCAGTATCCTGTCTACTGACAGTGGCCAATGCCAGGTGCCCCGGAGTGAGTGAACCTAACAGGTAATGATCAAGTGATCTCTCTCCCGCCATCCATTCCCCCGCCCCCGACAAACAGAGGTTAGGGACACCATTGCAGAACTTAACTATGTAGTTAGAAAATGTTTTCCTAGCATCTAACCTAAATCTCCCTTGCTGGAGATTAAACCTCATCACTTATTTTCCTACCTAGATAATGGACATGGAGAACAATTGATCACAGTCCTCTTTCTCACAGCCTTTAACATATTTAAAGGCTTATCAAGTCTCCCCTCAGACTCTTTTCTCAAGACTAAATATACCCTTTTAAAAAAAGCCAAAAAACACAAACCTTTCGTCATAGGTCAGGTTTTTTAAACCTTTCAACACACTTCTGTTGCTCTCTTCCAGACTCTCGTCAATTTGTCCACATCTTTCTTAAAATGTGGTGCCTTAACTGGACACAGTACTCCAGCTGTAACCTCACCAGAGCAGAGCAGAGCACAATTTCCTCCTGTATCTCACATACTACACTTCTCTTAATACATCCCAGCACAATATTATCCTTTTTCACAACTGCATCACATTGACACACATTCAATTTACAATCCACTATACCACCACTCAGATTAGGGCAGTCAAGCAATTAAAAAAAAATGATCGTGCAATTAACCGTGTTGTTAAACAATAATGGAATACCATTTATTTTAATATTTTGGATGTTTTCTAAATCTTCAAATATATTGATTATGATTACAACACAGAATATAAAGTGTATAATGCCCACATAATATTTATTTTTTATTCCAAATATTTGCACAGTAAAAAACAAAAGAAATAGTATTTCAATTCAGCTCATACAAATACTGTAGTGCAATCTCTATCATGAAAGTGCAACTTACAAATGTAGAATTATGTACAAAAAATAACGGCATTCAAAAATAAGATAATGTAAAACTTTAGAGCCTACAAGTCCACTCAGTCCTACTTTCAGTCAATCACTCAAACTTGTTTACAATTTGCAGAAGATAATGCTGCTTGCTTCTTGTTTACAATGCCACCTGAAAGTGAGAAATGGCGTTTGAATGGCACTTTTGTAGCCGGCGTTGCAAGATATTTACATACCAAATATGTTAAAGATTCACATGTCCCTTCATCTTCAACTACCATTCCATAGGACACGCATCCATGCTGATGATGGGTTCTGCTTGTGAGATGCATGGCTAGAAAGGGTTAAACATCCTGCAAAAATAGAAAACCCTCAAAAGATGTGGGGAGATAATGTTTGTGTTTTTGTATATTTCCATATGTATGAGTAGGGTCGACAATGTAATCAACAGTCCACTTCTATGCTGTATTCTGATAATTCAAATGTCAAAAAACATCCTATCATTTAAATGAATTGTAAATATAGGATATTTCGGTATTCATCTCTCTATGAAATGGACTGTGGATGGTGGAGAAACAATTCATATAGCTAAGTACCGGTGATGGACCTTCTTCAAAGTCATCCTAATTACTTTTTGTTTCCTGAGGAACTACAACTTGTCAAAAGACATGAAATTGTACAAAAGATCCTTGGGTCCTGATTCTCTCATCTCAGATTTGCTTAGGCTTCAATGAGGGAAGTTTGAGTCGCAAGACTGAGGTCGCAGTTATACTGGTACACCTTGAATGTGATATTTGGACATTAGAATTCAGTTCATAGGTTCTAGTCCAAAGGAACTCTTTGTAACTACAAAGCTCACCATCTCTGCTATGAATCTGAACCTCAGTGAACTGAACTCAAGTCTGTCTGTATATTGATTTTTTAACCATACTCTCTCCTGTTTTTTTAATAAATTTTAGTTTAATTAATAAGAATTGGCTATAGCATGTATTTGGGTGAAACCTGGAATATTCATTAACCTGAGAGGTAATGTATCCAATCCTTTGGGATTGGTAGAACCTTTTATTTTATACAATGAACTAAGATTTACAGAAATGTTCATCATATTTGACGTGGGTACCTAGATGGAGGCCTGAGGTTGGATCACTTTAAGGCAGGGGTTCTCAAACTGAGGGTCGGGACCCCTCCGGGGGTCGCCAGGTTATTACATGGGGGGATCATGAGCTGTTGGCCTCCATGCCAAACCCCTCTTTGTATCCAACATTTATAATGGTGTTAAATATATATAAAAGTGTTTTTAATTTATAAAGGGGTTCACACTCAGAGGCTTACTATGCGAAAGGGGTCACCAGTACAAAAGTTTAAGAATTACTACTTTATGGGAACTGTGTTATTTGGACTTCTGAGTAATAGCAAGGTATGAAAGAAGCTGTTTTATGCTGGCTTGGTAAATCTAAGTATTAGTCAGATGCCACCAGAAGAAGGTTGATTTTCTTTTTTGGGAGTTTGGGTTCTGTAGTTTCCGCATCTGAGTGTTGCTCTTTTAAGACTTCTGAAAGCATCCTCCAAACCTCCTCCCTCTCAAATTTTGGAAGGCACTTCTGATTTTTAAGATACATTGGTATCTTCTTTGCATTTTGTCAACTCTGCTGTGAAAGTGTTCTTAAAACAAACATGTGCTAGGTCATCATCTGAGGCTGCTGTAACATGAAATATATGGCAGAAATCAAGTAAAACAGAACCAAAGACATATAGTTCTCCCCAAAGGAGTTCAGTCACAAATTTAATTAATGCATTTTTAACAAGCACCATCAGCATGGAAGCATGTCCTCTGGAATGGTGGCCGAAGCATAAAGGGACATACGAATGTTTCGCATATCTAGCACGTAAATACCTTGCAATGCTGGCTACAAAAGTGCCATGCATGGTCCTGTTCTCACTTTCAGGAAAGATTGTAAATAAGCAGCACACAGCAGCATTTCTTGTAAATGAAAATAAACTTATGTCTTAGCAATTGGTTGAACAAGAAGTAGGACTGACTGGATTGTAGGCTATTGTTTAACAGTGTGATTAATCACAATTAATTTTTTAATTGCAATTAAATTTTTTTTGACTTAATCGCCTGAGTTAACTGCAATTGACCGCCCTAACCCAGATCCTTTTCAGCAGTACTACTGCCTAGCCACTTATTCCCCATTTTGTAGCTGTGAAAAATCCCCAGGAAGGATTTTTCCTTCCTGAAGTTGTGTCTACACTATGGACCTTACAGCTGTGCCGCTGCAGCTACACTGCTGCAAGGTCTCCTGCATAGCTTCTCTATGCAGGGGAAGAGCTCTCCCACCAGCATAAATAAACCACCCCAAACAAGAAGCAGTAGCTATGTCAGCAGGAGAGCATCTGCCACCAACACAGTGCTGTCCACACCGGCGCTTTTGTCAGTGAAACTTATGTGTATTTTTTCACACCCCGGACCAAAAAAATTTTGCCAACAAAAATGCTAGCTTAGGCAAAGCCTCAGTGTAGTACTTCGCCCTTGTCTTTAAATTTATTTTTGTTGATTTCAGACCAATTCTCCAATTTGTTAAGGTCATTTTGAATTCTAATCCTGTCCTCCAAAGTGCTTGCATCCCCAACCCGTTTTGTGTCATCTGCCATTTTTATAAGCATAATCTCCACTTCCATTATCCAAATTATAATGAAAATATTGACCATTATTGAACCCAGAACAGACCCCTGTGAGACCTTACTAGATACCAGTCTCCCAGTCTGACAGCAAACCATCTCTTTGAGTAGTATAGTATTTTCATCTAGATTACATTTCCCTATTTGTTTATGAAAATGCCATGTGGGACTACATCAAAAGCCTTACTAAAAACAAAATATACCACATCTCTTGCTTCCCCCCATCCACTAGGCCAGTAAAACTGCCAAAGAAGGAAATTAGGTTGGTCTGGCATTACTATTTCTTGAAAATCCATGCTTGGGGTCTCACAGGACAGATGACCATGTCACCTGGTACTGGATTCTATCTTAAGCCTGGTGCTTTTCCATTTAGAAGGAGGGGCTGGGACCCAAAGAGACAAAAGATTCCTGCCATGTGCCAAAGATATACAAGAAGGTGGAACAAAACAAAGGGGACTACAGTCATGAGAAATCCCCTAGCTACCACCTGAGCTAACAAGAATTGTACCAGGGGAAAGGATTGGGCTCAGACGTGAAAGAAACTTATCGGAACATCTCTGAGGGTGAGATTTTATCTGAATTCAGTTTCCTACTGTATTAGGCTTAGAATTGCATGTTTTTGTTTTCTTTTGCTTGTTAATTTACTTTGTTCTGTTATTACTTGGAACCACTTAAATCCTACTTTTTATATTTAATAAAATCACTTTTTGCTTATTAATTGACCCAGAGTAAGAAATTAATTCCTGGGGGAGAAAACAGCTGTACATCTCTCTGTCAGTGTTATAGAGGGTGAACAATGTAGGCGTTTACCCTGTATAAAGCTTTATACAGAGTAAAACGGGTTTATTTGGGGTCTGGATCCCATTGGGGTCTGGGTGCTAGAGTCAGGAGCACTTTCTAAGCTGTCTTCAATTCAGTCTGCAGCTTTTGGGGGATGTGGTTTGGACCTGGGTCTGGGTTTTGTAGCAGGCAGCCCCTAGGCCAGCAGCAGTAGTTTGGGTGTGTGGGAAGGGACACTTACCTAGAGGGGGGGGTCTACCTGGCTACCACTGGCAAGGTTCCCCTGCAGCTCCTAGGCAGCAGAGGGGTCGGGGGGGAGCCTCCGTGCTGTATGCTCCACAGTTTACATTGGCTGCGGTTCCTGGCCAATGGGAGCTGCAGCAGCTGGTGTTGTGGCGAGAGTAACGGAACCAGGCTCCTGCCTCTGCCACCTGGGAACTGCAGGGATAGGAAACCCATGCCAGCCCCACTCCCTGTACCAGCAAAGGTCCCGGGCCACATCCCCCAGCACCCATGGCACCCCTGGACTGCCCCTCTCCCGAGTACCCGCAGCCCCCTTCCCAAGTTTTAGTCAGGGCGGGTATTTTTACTAAAAGTCATGGACAGGTTACGAGCCCATGAATTTTTGTTTACGGTCTGTGATCTGTCCATGACTTTTACTAAAAATACCCATGACTAAAACGTAGCCTTACTTATAACCTTACTATCCTCTAAATTGTCCTTATAAATTCATCAAGTGGACGGACTGGTTAATTTGAGTTGTCTCCATTGAGTGCTCAACGTGAGTCTCTTCTGTTGAGTTGAGCTTTCATTACTTTGTGGCTAAAATTGAGCGGCATCAGTCTGAGATGTCTGCTTCCATGGGTGCAGAGAGCTAACTGGAGGAGACAAACATTTGGTTGTCCTGCCTTAGTTTAGGCCACTGTTCTTCACTGGCGCTAGAGGGTATTGGGAGTACTTGTGCCAAAGCCTGTACTTTGGATGCATGTCTTTCCCAGGTGGTGAAGGCCAAATATAGTAAGAAAAGCATTCACAGCTGGCAGGGATTTTCAGACACCCCAAGGCCGGTTTGGGGGTTATCTGTCCTGACCTGAGGATTCTCTTCTGCGGTGCTCTGCAGGTTAACAAACATATGGAGACATCAGAAGGGCTAGGGAAGAGGCATGAGCAGCAGTATTTCCAAAATGCCAGTGACACCCAGCTCCCTTTCATGCAGTCCCGCCACAGCTGTCGAACATCTCACCTAACATTTAGATAGATCGGGGCATGGCTGAGGGGTAGGTGGCCAATACTCAATCTGGAGAACAAAGAGGGAACAGCAGAAGGTTGGAAGAAAAACACAAGACGTGGCAAGGACCTGTCCTTTTGAGGGTCTCAGCCTTTAGTAACTGGGGTACTATTTGACCTATGGCTGCTGTTGGGTGCAACTCCCCACCCACATCGCTGTGCAGCCCAGAGACTATTTCTTTCAGATGCAGACCTTGCTAACGTAATCCAAACTTTTATACCCTCAAAACTATGCCACAGTGTAGTCTGCACAGGGCTACCCCTTTATTCTAACCAGAAAACGCAGGCAGTGAAAAATACAGCAGCCCATTTGTAAATCATCTCTCTCTGGGAGCAAAGCGGCAGTGCCCTGGGACCAGTTATCCATTTAACGCCTGAGTGTAGTTGAAGGTTTTGGATTTAACCTATACAACTCTACACGGCTTGGGGCTTCCATGCCTGAGACCCCGCCTTCTCCATTTCAAACTGCCATAGAGCAGTCTGCCGTGCTCAAGTTGGAGCCCCAGCCATGTCTGAAAGCAGCAGCTGCTAGCGGAGCGTTCTCTTTGAGAAGGACAAGACTTTGCTTACAACAGCACAGTGGGCGGGGAGTTAGGATATCTTAACTGCTCTCTGGCTGGACAGAACCTATAAATTACATCTCTAGGCTGTCAGGCTAGCTGTGATATGTTCTCTTCCTGAAGCTCAGTGGTAGATTACAGCAAAGAAAGGGTCAGTACGAATAAAGACATTACCCTGAGCTCTTAAGAGAGCTTAACCTATACTAGAAGGTTTCAGAGAGAGGGTCTGAGGAACAGCTTTTCAGCCATGTTGCCTCTTGTAACAAACAAGAAATCATGCAGCAGTCTCTCCTCCAGGAAGTCCCCCAGACTTGAGTGACACATCTAGTCTCATTTATCACACACTGGTCCTAGCAACCAGCATGTTACTTTATATACACTGAGCCCTTCTTTCTGCTCATGCAGTGTGACTAACACTGTATTCAGACCTGTCACTTGGGAAAAAGACAAAGTGGGTGAGGTAATATCTTTTATTGGACTAACTTCTGATGGCAGAAGGCACATGCTTTCACGCTACACAGAGCTCTTCTTTGGGTTTGGGGAAGAAACAGATAAAAATTCTCTTACATAGGGGTAATTCCAGAACCTGCAAGAGTTTAAGAGTTAGCAACTAGTTTGTACATTCTGACCAGTAACACGGTTTTTCCTGCATACTGAAGCACATCCAAAAACAGACTCTACAGCCTCTTCCCTGAAGGAAATGTAGAGAACTACCAAATATTTAATGGTTATTTTTAGCTTTTTACAGTATACCCTTCAGCAATAAAAGTCCTACATTATTGTCTGAATTGCTAAGCAAAGCTAGCATTTAAATATAAACAATGAGGAAGTACTTAACTTCAGTTGTTAATGAATACCAGACACTGTAAAATTACTTAAATAATAGTCTTTATATAGGCCTGGGAAAACCCATATTCTCTAAGGAAACTTCCTTTGATTGGTTCCTTTTTCCTCCATTCCCCTGCCTCCTGAAGAAGGGCAACCAATCACAGTTGTTGAACAGGATTGATTAGGTGTGCTGTAGCTGGCAGGAATGCAGGTGATCCTGCACTGATTCCTGTGCCTGTGGTGGGGAGGGGAAAAAGAGACAGTTCCCACAGGTACCAACCCCAACCCTTGGCCTAAAGAATGAAGAACTAGGTGCAGGAACAAAACCCCACCAACGCATAACCCCTATCCTCCTACGCCCCCTACTCCACACACTACTGCAGGAGTAATTCGGAGAAGACTTCTGAAAGTTAAAATGTAGAAAATTAAATGCTACGGTTTGTTGTATGGGGGCAGCTGAGAATGAAATGCTCAGTTGGGGGCAGGATATAAAATGGCAGCATTGGGAGGAAAGAGAATTAAGCACTTGTTTAGGAAGGGGAAGCCAAAATATGAATTGAATGAAAAATTAGAAAGGGTTCAGAAGAGAGGTACAAGAACTGTCTGAGGTCCAGAAAACCTGCCTTATAGCAAGAAACTTTAGTTTGTCCAGGAGAAGGTTAGGAGATGACTTGCTCATAGTCTAAAAGTACACAGAGAGATTTCTGATATTTTAGGGTTCTTTAACCTAGCAAAGACAATGAAATGCAGTGCTGAAAGTTGAAGCTGACAAATTCATAATAAAAATAGGATGAATATTTTAATAGCAAGGGTAAGGAACCATTATGGACATGGTGGAGTGTCTCTCACTTGTAGTCTTTAAACAGAGACTGATGTCTCTTTCGAAAAGATATGCTCAAGATAAACCACAAGTTAGTGGGCTTGATACAGAAATCAGTAGGTGACATTTTTTGCTTGTGGATTGCTGGCAGGTATGTGGCTGCCAGTAAGCCACATGCATTAGAAGACAATATAGATAGGAGCTGCTAGCTGCAGTCTTGACACCCGGCATAGAGAAAGTCTTTCTAGATCAGGGATGGGCAAACTACAGCCCATGGGCTGCATCCGGCCCGTCAGCCATTTTAATCCAGCCCTGGAGCTTCTGCTAGGGAGTTGGGTCTGGGGCTTGCCCTGCTCCAGCACTCCAGCCGGAGAGCAAGGTTGGAGGCCACTCCGCGCGGCTCCTGGAAGCTGAGGCATGGCTCCCCTCTGGCTGCTACGCTTACAAAATTGTACAATTTTTTATTTTACATACAATGGCCCCACATATCAGAAATTTAAGTGCAGAAGTATGCATATTTATTTTGTTTACCCAATTTGCATGCACTGTTACTTTAACTTCCTGTGCAATTGCAGTATTTGAGGGCTTAAAAGGGCTGAAAACAAATCACACTCACAATGCTGTTAGCAAAGTCATTCAGCAAACACATCTACTGTGGTGACACATACTGCAAAGTCCTAATAAAACCCTGCACTATAAACCATTACATGACCAAAGGAACCTACTAGCAGTATCAGAGAAACACAACACATTCCAGCAGAGAGGACTGCGAATGTTAACCTTATTTTTATCACTTCTGCTTTTCCAAGGAAGTGAACAGATTTAATAGAACATTCAAAGAGCTCATCTTTTTAGGAGTGAATACTAAGGAATATTAACTGGGAGTCCGGTGAGAAATGAATTCCACATCCCAAGACTAACCAAGTTTTAGTTTTACTTCTATCAGTGATTCGGAGAATCATCACCTTTCCACACCTCCACCTCCTTAACTCCAGTATGTGAAATTCCTTTTATGCTCCTCATTTTTAAGACTAAGTAGGTAAGTCTTTATGAAAAGAACACAAGGAATTGCTGTTGGAGAGTAACTCCTCCCAGAACTGGAGGAATCCAAGGTACATACTATCCCAGAAGGAGCAGGTTGTTGCAATGATATATTTAACTTTCAAGTAGGAGTTCTGCAACTACTCTCTCCATTTCTTACCACATATATAATTGTTTTGTTCCAATGGGATAGTCCAATCTAATATGATATATATGCCACAAATCCACACATATATCACATAGAACTCAGCCATAAATTATGGGTTTGATGCAGGAGTGACTGGGTAAAATACTACAGTGTGAGCTACGCAGGAGGTCAGACCAGATTATCAGAACAGGTTTCATGGCCAGAAAGGACCATTAAGAGAATTTCTGCTCCATTTGAGAACATGCAAATATATTGCTCTTACCATACATTTTTTGGTAACTGTTTACAAAAAATTGCAACAGATATTGAAGTTCGCTACTTGTATCAGGGCAAGCAGCTTCCTTCTCAGATCACACTAGAAACAAAGAAAACGTAAGTGTGTGCGTAGGATCTCAGTCAGTCAGAAAATACACATTTGGCCCTAGTCCAAGAAGACCTGAACCTGTTATTTCTGTCCATGACACAGCCATTCATCCAGCCTCAGCTAAATTTACTCCAATCTCCATGGGTACAGGACTTCTGGTAAAACAGCGTAGCACTCACTGGACTACCTAAATATCGCAACAATACCTGAAGTCTAAAAATGCCAGATGTTGCCTTGCTCTGAACTCCACAAATACGAGGTTCTTGCCATTTTTGTCCCCAATTCTCTTATTCTCCATTGCCCTGGCCCTCAATGCTCAGCTCCTTTTGCCTCTTTTCTGTGCTACAAATCAGACAGGCAATATGAGGCACAGAGCTCTGTGATGCACACAAGTAAAACCAGTAGTAAAGTAGCAGGAACCTTAGGCCTTATCTCTACTTAAGATTTGCTGCTTTAATTAGGTTAGTATAGTCCCCAGAATGGACATAGTTATACCAATATAGCTTATTCTAGTTTGGCAAAACAAAATAAGCTATACCGTCTACACTAGGGCTTTTACTGGCCTAACTACGTCAACAACAAAAAACAACTCATCTTACTAAAAGTTAGGCCAGTAAAATGTTTTAAGTTTAGACCAGACCTACCAGATCATGGAGAGGAGGGAAGGGAAGAGCATTGCTGAGTCGCGCAGAAGGAAACCAATGTCAAATTCATAAGTAACTGAAAAGAAAACAGAACTGGGAGAGAAATTAATTTAAAGTGATAAGCAGTTAGACCAGTGGTGCTCAAACTTTTCCTGTTGCGTCCCCCTTACCAGTAATGGAATCTGTTGGCACCTCCCTCTGTTACAGCAGTTGGTTCAACAGAGGAGCTTGGGCTGAAGGCAAAACTGGGAATGCTGGAGAAGCTGGGACTAGAGACAGAGCTAGCCAGGGGCGGAGAGGGAATGAGGGCAGAGCTGGGCTGGGGCAGAGCTGCTTGGGCCGGGGCCAGGCCCCACCATGCCCCCTCCAAACATTCCTCCATGGCCCCTGGGAGGGGCAAATCCCACAGTTTGGGGACCACTGAGTTAGACTAAATGACAAATAAGCAGGGTTCACGTGTAACTTATACAACTGTAGGCAGTCTTGAAGAGAGAACAATACACTACAGAAAAACACAGTATAAAGTTAAATTTATGAAGCATGGTTTGTGTCATTAGAAATATCAAATATGACCTATTGGATTTAGTCACTTAAATAACAGAAACCCTAATTATATATTCATAGACAAGAGTCGTAAGTGCACTGAAATCACTCCCACTTGTGCCTGTATATTGTTTTCGGCATGTGTATTGGTTTGAGCAAGCATACCTGTACGTGGATGAAAGCTACAACCTTAGGGCTTGGCTACACCAACACTTTATAGCACTCTATCTTGCTGGTTCAGGGGTGTGAAAAGTCAGCCCCCTGAGCACAGCAAGTCTGAGCTCTTTAAAGCACTGGTGTGGACGGGCTCCGTGCACTCTGAGTTAATTCCCTCATGGAGGTAGATTACCAGGAGCGCTGGCAAAGCTCTTTCCTATCACTCTTGCATGACCACACTCGCAGTTCAAAGCGCTGCCGTGGGAGCGTTCCCGCAACAGCGCTTTGAAATTTCAAGTGCAGCTAAGCCCTTAAGTACAGTTTCTAACTTTGCTTTCTTGTATTGTTCTGCAAGTAACCTACAGATTTTTCTTCATGCTCTAGTTAGTATTTAGATACATATTTTAATCTGCTCCAGTAATCCACCCATTATGGAAAATGGTAAGAAATCTTGATTTACTAAGAACAAAAGAATGGCCATAAAGGCTCAGACCAATGGTCCACCTAGCCCAGTATCCTGTTGACTGACAGTGGCCACTGCCAAATGCTTCGGAGGGAACGAACAGAACAGGCAATCAAATGATTCATCCTGTCGTCCACTCCGAGCTTCTGGCAATGGATGATAGTTCACTAAGACTACCAATAATCAAGAAATGTTTTAGACTTTTACCACTTATGGACATTTAAATTGGCTTTTTTCAGCAGTTTATCTTTTTAAGAGGAGATAATTATCTCTGTGTGATTAAGTATCAGTTTCTGCTCTGAAACACAATGTGTAATACACTAACATGTGATGGTCCAATTAATATTTTATTTCAGCTGAACTACTATTGAATCTAGTCATCCATAAAGCAATCTGTATACAAATAGGGATAAGTGACTCAGTTAAACCTTTAGGTACTGTGGATCTGATACACTAATGCAATATTTGGATATTACCAATATGTTTTAAAATATTAATATCTTATCATAATTCAGTTCTTACAATTGCATCAGACTCCAATCCAGATTAAACTTCCAAGTGCTGTTCACCAAGAGAGTGCAAGGAAAAACTTGCTTTAAAAAACGAGTTCTACCAAGAGCTGGTAAACTACTTCTGAAAATGTTTCTCCTGACAATTTATAAACTCAGTCAGCTCAAATATTTGAAAACAGTTTGGTCTTTGTGTCATAACCTGTCACACAGGAATGGTCCCAGTCGAGTACAGTAAAGGAGAAAGCTTAACAACTCATTTTCTAGGCCCTGGATGCTGGCTCTCGTCTAATCTGAAAAAGACAAAAGGTTCTGTTGCCATGGGCAGCTGGGAGGTAGCCTTGCATTCATGAATGAGGTTACAGTTACAATCTCCTCTAATGTGTTTGTTTCATCCCCAGTACAGAGACAGCTCTCAGAGTAATACACACTTACATCGTAAGATATGAATAGCCATTTGCCATGATAACATTTGAATCATTCATCTGTGAAACAGAAGAGAATATGGCTACGAAAGAGAATAAAGCAAGGAACCAGTATTTACCTCCTTGGTTTGGGCAGCTGACATTCACATTGAGTGCTGAGTGCTCTCCTAGCTAGAATCTGCAGAGTCCTCTTACCCACAAGCACCTGCTCTTGAAGTTTGCCCCTTTTATTAAGTGTTAATGGCCTTCCGACAAGCTGCAGGTTAAGCATGATGAATTTCAGGTTCATCTTTTGTTTTTCAACAAAAACAACAATAGATTGCTTCTGATCATATAACATAGGTAACTTGAGAAACCGATCCAAGTAGAGACTATGCAAAAAAGTGTGTAAATTCAATTTACAGATCTGATAGCACTTAGTACTTTATATTTGCAAAACATGATACCCATATTCTCACAAGATACATGTAGTGCAGGGGTGGGCAAACTTTTTGGCCCGAGGGCCACATCTGGATGGGGAAATTGTATGCAGGGCCATGAATGTAGGACTGGGACAAGGGGTTGGGGTATGGGAGGGACTGGAGTGTGCAGGAAGGAGCTTAGGGCAAGGGGTTGGGGTGCAGGAGGGGGCTTAGGGCAGGGGTTCGGGCTCCGGCCTGGCACCACTTATCTCGAGCAGCTCCGGGGTGGCAGCGGGGTTAAGGCAGGCTCACTGCCTACCCTGGCCCTGCGCTGCTCTTGGAAATGGCCAGCATGTCTGGCAGTGGCTCCTGGGGGTGGGATAGGGAAGGTGGCTCTGTTGAGCGCTGCCCTCGTCTGCGGGTATGACCCCCAAAGCTCCCATTGGCTGCAGTTCCCCATTCCCAGCCAATGGGAGCTGCAGGGGGCAGTACCTGCAGGGGACAGCAGCACACAGAGCCCCGTGTTCTCATCCCAGGGGCCAAAGGGATGTGGTGCTGGCTGCTACTGGGAGCAGTGCAGAGCCAGGGAGCCTGCCTTAGCCCTGCTGCGCCATGGGGCTGGCAATCCCACGGGCCCGACTGAAAGCCCTGACGGGCCGGATTTGGCCCGCGAGACATAGTTTGCCCTCCCCTGATGTAGCGCAAACATTGTTCCCATCTGACACATGGGAAAAAAGAAATACAGAAAGTTACTTGCCCAAGATCTTAGCAGTCAGTGACACTGATGGAATTAGAACTCAGGATTTCCTCATTTCCAACACTATGCACCACCTTTCACATACAGACAGAAATGGTTTGCAATACACTGGGAATACTGACAACAGAATTAGTATAAAGGCAGCTCAAGAGGGATAATGAATTATTGTGGTTTCAAACAGCAGTTCTCTGAAGAACTGTATGTACTGATGAGTAATTACAAGGACAGGACAGACTACAGTTAAAGCAGCAAGCATCCTTAGATGGAAAGGATTCCAGAAATTTCAGTGTAATGCTTTGCAATAGGAAGAGTGTACAAATAAGAGCTGTGACAGAATTTGTTTTCTGTTTTGAAATAAGATTTTAAAGTCACGTGAAGTTTTTAATTTCTGAAATGGACCTGTTTCATATGGTTATTTCTGAGACCCAGGGAACTAGGAAAATGTAAGGCTAGGGGCTAGAACTGAATTGTGGGGAAGATCTAGCGAGAGAACTAGATAAGGGAGCTTAAGGTGACTGGCTTTTTATAACAGCCTGTTATCAGAACACATATTGTGTTTTTTAAAAAGCAGTCAGACAAATTTCACCATCAAGCCCTTCAGAGACAGACAGCGAAGGTCGGGATGTGGTACCTGTTCAGACACTAGCAAAAAGGGGTTACTATTTTAAGAACATAAAAATAACCATACTGGATCAAACCAATGGTCCATCTACCCCAGTAGCCTGGCTTCTGATAGTGGCCAACGCCAGATGCTTCAGAGGGAATGAACAGATCAGAGCAGTTTATCGAGTGAAAGTTACCCAATCCCAGCCTCTAGCAGTCAGAACTTCAGGGATACCCAGAGCATCTTGGCTAATAGCTACTGATGGACCTATTGAGCTTAGTTAATTCTTTTCTGAACCCACTTATTTTTGGTGTTCACAACATCCCCTGGCAGCAAGTTTCACAGGCTGACTATGCATTGTGTGAAAAAGTACTTCCTTATGTTTGTTTTAAGCATGCGGTCTATTCAATTCATTGGATGTCCCCTGGATCTTGGATATGAAAAGGAAACTTCACCCACAGTAGTCATGATTTTATAGTCCCTTATCAAACCCTCTCAGTCATCTCTCTTCCAAGCTGAACAGACTTTCTTCATGCGGAAGCTGTTCCGCACCCCTAATTATTCGCTCTTACTATTTCCAATTCTAATATACCTTTTTTGAGATGGGGGAACCAGAACCGCACACAGTATTCAAGGTGTGGTCATATCATGGGTTTATATAGTGGCATTACATTTTCTGTCCTATTATGGATCCCTCACCTAACAGTTATTGATAATGTTAGTTGGGGTTGTTTGTTTTTTTTTGACTGCTGCTGCACATTGAGGAGAGTTTTCTGAAAACATATCTATGATGATTCCAGAGTGTCTTTTTTGAGTGATAAAAGCTAATATATAGACTCCATCATTTTGTATGTATAATTGGATTTATTGTTTCCCAATGTGCATTACTTTGCATTTATCAACACTGAATTTCATCTCCTGTTTCCTTGCCCCACCACCCAGTTTTGGGAGTTCCCTTTGTAACTCTTCACAGTCTGTTTTGGACCTAATTATCTTGAGTAATTTTGTACTGTCCACAAACTTTGCCACTTCACTGTTTACTCCTTTTTCCAAATCATTCATAAATGTGTTGAACAGCACTGGTCGCAGCACAGATCCTTGGGGTACCCCACTATTTACTTCTCTCCACTTTGAAAACTGACTATCTATTCCTAACCCCCTTCCCCGGGGTTTTAACGAGTTACTGATTCATGAGAGGACCTTCTCTCTTAATCCAGGACTTCTTACCGAAGGATCTTTGGTGAGGGAGCTCGTCCAAGGCTTTCTAAAATTCCAACTACGCTACAGTCACTGCATCCCCTTGTCCGCGTTTGTGTGCCCCTCTCCCCCAAAGACTGTCAATAGATCGGTGAAGCGCAATTTCCCTTCACAAAAAGCCACCGTGACTCCTCCCCAACACACCCGGAGGGAGCCGATCATTCTGTTCTCTAGTTTAGCCCAGCTGGCCCGGCACTGCGGGCTCGCCGGCCTGTAGTGACCGGGACCGCCCACGGACCCCTTGTAACAGTGGGCGTTACACGATCCGCCCTCCAGTCCCTGGCCCCGAGGCGGACTCACACCCCACTCGTTAGCTCTGCGGTTTCACACCGGACATACCCTGAGCTTGTCCCCCCTCCCCCCCCCCGCAGGGACTCCCGCCGCACGGTGCAGGCCCCGGGAAGGGCGGCTCCGCGGCGGGGCGGGGCCGGGCCGAGTCACCGCGCTGCCCTGCAGCCCCCGCCCCTTCTGTCAGGGCGGCAGCAAAGGGCCGGCGCCGGCTCCCGCTCCCGCCGGCCGGCCGCGCCAGAGCCCAGGCCGGCTCCAGCCCGCTGCTCCCCTCCCCGTGCCCGCCCCGCCTACCCGGGGCCCGCACTTACCGCGCGGCTCCCACGATGGCGGCGGCACCGAGCGCGGCCTGAACCCTCTGAGCCGCCTTCCCTCGCGCTCCCCGCCCTGCCCGGACACGCCCAGCCCCCTCCCAACCTCCCGCGGCACGTCGGGAAAGCGAGTCCTGCCACCCACGCTACACAGGCCCAGCTGGGGGCGCACGGACTACCATTCCCGGCGTGCCACGCGCCGCGGCCGCCCACCGACTCCCTGCTTGAATGAAAGGGGACGAAACAACGTTCTGCCGCCGGCGCCCTTTAGCCGCAGAGCACTGTGGGATAGCGGCGGAGCGCGGCGCTGTCGGGCTCCTGTCCCTCAAAGCTCCGCCCTCGGCTCTTGGCGGGACTCGGCTTCGCCAGGCCCCGCCCCGGGCAGCGCCCGCCCGTTCCCCTCAGCCCCCTGGATCCGCGGCACGGCCTCCCTCTCTTCCCGCAGCCGCGTCCTCCTGTGTCAACTCCCCCTCCTCAGCCGACCCCCTGCCCCTCGCCTTCCCCTCTCGTCTCCTGGGCCCCACTCCCCTCCCCTCGTGCTGCCTCTTTTGGGACACGCTCCCCTTTCTTGTTGGCCAAGCAGCCCCTAAATCCGCTCTCTCCTTAAACCCCAGCTTCTTCCAGGGGGTCGTGACCTCCTCTACCAGCGGGGTGCTGGTGACAAAGGGTCTGTGCCTCTTAAAATTCATCCCCCCCCTCCCCAAATAAAAGAAACCTGGCCCGTTAGTTAGGAATCAGAGAGGTCGCTGTGTTAGTCTGGATCTGCAGAAGCCACAAAGAATCCTGGTTCCTGTGGTACCTTAAAGACTAACAAAAGTTTTGAAGCATGAGGTTCCGTGGGCTAGTACCCACTTCGTCGGATGCACGCAGTGGAAGTGTCCATTATGGACACGTGGAAGTGGCCCATTAGTTGTGTAATGGCCACCCCTAAATGGAGGCAAAGACTGGATAGCTGTTTTGCCAAGAAAATTCACCCCAGACTGGAGGGGAAAACAGAAGGGTGCCCAGTCTTAGAAAGGCAGAAAAAGAAAAGGATCTGCCAACCGGACAGTTAAACAAAGGAACTTTTGCAAGAATTCAAAGCCATGGAAACTGACTTTCTTACTAAATGCCTCGCTATTAAGAAAAATAAGAGAGAGCTGATTTTGATGGACTTCTGATGTAGGAGGCATGAGAAAGTGGACACAGTGGTCCATCTGTAGTTGTGAGTGAAGCAAGAGGCAAGGAGAAAGATGAAGGTGAAGATGAAGAAAGGTGAAGATGAAGAATGTCAGAATCAAAGGGAGCCTCAGAAAGTGTGGAAAGGAGAAAACTTGTTTTATTGTTCCAACCTATTCTTAAATACTTGCTAAATTTAAACTTAACAAAAGCTGCAGTGGCCCACTGAACCCCTCTCTCCCCTTCAGCAGTGGGAAGCTTTCCTGGAGATATAATAGTGCAGAAAGAGGTAATAATGAAAAAGATAAGAGAATCAAAATGTCCATACAAGAACTTAGTCTGATGTCTCTAGACCAGCGGTCCTCAAACTTTTTCAGCTGCGGCCCCTTTCCGAGCCGCGGCATCCACTCGCAGACCCCCAGGGCGGGGTGTCCGCTGAAATACTGCCATGGAAAGCGAAAGCTTCCGCTTTCTGCGGCAGCATTTCGACGGCACGAAAATAGACTGCTGCCAAGTTCAGCAGCATCGTCGGCAGCACCGGGGTCTCGCATACCCCCAGGGGTGGTCTCGCACACCCACAGGGGTGCGTGCACCCCACTTTGAAGACCATTGCTCTAGACCTCTAGGCCATAAGTGAGTCAAATGAAGGAATTGGATAAAGTTATTAAATCAATCTGAAAAATGAACAGATGTGGTTTCCCCGTAAAGCACACCTAACTTTCAAAACAAGAGTTCTATTGAAAAATCTGAAAAAAAAAATACTCCCTGGGAATGGCAAGTGAAGAAACAATGCGACTGGAAGAGGCAAGGCAGGCCTCTGGCAAATAATCAATCCCCAAAGGAGAAGACTCCTAAAGGGGGACAGAGGAAATATGAACCAACACAACTCCACTGGAAGCATGTGCACAATTCAGTAAAGTGACAGACAACCACTGAAGACACACAACAGAGAGGGTTTATAAGAAGGGTTTAGAATTATCTGGAAATTAAAAATGGAGAAACGTATTTAGAGATGTGAGGTTCAACATTCTGAGAAATAATCTAGCCACTGCCTTGGACAGTTGATCACCTCATGCAAGGAGTTGTCAGAGCTCTCCCAACCTCCAGGCAGCATAAGGGCAATGAAATCATGGTTTAAGCCCTGAAGATTCCCAGCTCTCCTCAGGTCGTCCCAGGAGGCTTCTACCTAACTTCTGTGGCAGTGGCAGCAACTGGGATGAGACTTTTCTTTCAGGCTTATGAGTTCGGCCTCCCAAAGCAATTGGCTGGTCAGAGGCAGGACTGCTGCTCAAAGCTGAGGTGGAAGAGAGGAAAGGAATGGAACTACAAAGCAGTATTGAATGCAGCAGGCACCTTCCCTCAGCACCTTCTCTGGCTTATTATTGGGGTTTTTTTTCCCCTGAAAGCATAATCGCATCCCCTGACAATCCCATAGCTTCTCACAGTTTAGAGCTGGTGACTGATGCCATCCTTGGGCCAGGAGACTGAATGAGCAGTGACCAGGGCAGCCAGTTGTTTTCTTTTTCTCTCCATCAGCTAGGCCACAGGCCCATTTTTCGGATGAAAGGTGGCTCTGTGCTCTCTCTCGCTGGGGCTTTCCTCACGGATCTGCCAAGTCACTGGTTTTTGGATGGAGAGTCTTGTTCAATCTGTGGAATTTGTTTTTAGGGGATGTTGTGAAGACCAAAACTACAACAGGGTTAAAAAAAATTAGACATTAGATAACTTCACTGAGGATAGGTCTGTCAATCAATGACTGTTAGCCAAGATGGTCAGGGACACAACCTCATGCTCTGGGTGTCCCTAAACCTCTGACTGCCAGATGCTGGGACTGGATGATAGGTGATGTATCACTCAGTGATTGCCTGTTCTGTTCATTACCTCTTTAGCACCTGGAGTACAGAATCCTAAGCTAGATGGACCATTGATCTGACCCAGTATGGCCATTCTTATGTTCCCCCTCCAGCTCTCCTGCCATGTCGAGTTTTCTGGCTGCCCAACTGAGCTGTGTTCTGTGCCTTGCACCTACTGCTGCAGGGATGGAAGGAAGCAAAACTATCTACAGCAAGCAAAGACTATCCTATTTCTACCAGCTCTGACTGCAGGGGGCTATATATCAGGTAGGGCTCCCTCTCCCTAGGGCTGACTGGTCAGAAGCTGCAGCTGCCTTCTACTCCATGGAGGACAGTGCTTTCAGGGGGAAAGGTGAACCGGGCCACTATTAAGAGGAGTGGAGGTTCAGGAGCTGTTTTGTGTGAAGATTCTGTGGAGAGGTGCAGAGTATTGATTGTGTGAGGGGATGAATGCTGAGTAGCTTGTGGAGGGAGGAGAGAGTTGCATTGTGGGGCTGTTTTGCTTCTGGGGAAACTGTTCAGACATTGTCTCCCAATGTTAGGTATGGATCAAAGAGTTTCCAGGCAAGTTGTTAGGCCAGCAAAGGCAGGTCTCGTTGCTCTGCAATTTCCAGTCCTATATATGGGCTGGGAGTTGCTGCTCCAGCCCTTTTATGTGAGGGCTAAGAGGGGCAGCAGCTGCTGCCTCCTGGTTTTGTATTAGCAGTGGTAGTAGTAGAGATATTCCCCAAAATGAGATCCTGCTGGGTGCTGTATACACACACGAGACAATGACTATCCTGGCGAGTTTACATAAGAATATAAGAATGGCCATACTGGGATAGACAGCTGGTCCATTTAGCCCAGAATCTTATATTCCAACAGTGGCTGATGTCAGTTGCTTCAAAATGAATGAAGAAAACAGGGTACAGAGTGGTAGCTGTGTTAGTCTGTATCAGCAAAAATGAGAAGTCCTTGTGGCACCTTAAAGGCTAACAAATTTATTTGGGTATAAACTTTTGTGGGCTAGAAGCAAGTTCATCAGATGCATGGAGTAAAATTCAGTAGCAGGTATATTTATACATACTACATGAAAAGATAGGAGTTGCCTTACCAGGTGGAGGGGTCAGTCTAACAAGACAATTTAATTATCAGTAGGATACCAAGGGAGGAAAAATCACTTTTGTAGTGGTAATGAGGGTGGCCTATTTCAAACAGTTGACAAGAAGGTGAGAGTAATAATAGGGAGAACTTAGTACGGTAAAATTAGGTTTTGTAATGACTCATCCATTGCGAGTCTTTATTCAGGTCTAATTTGATGGTGTCCAGTTTGCAAATTAATTCCAGTTCTGCAGTTTCATGTTGGGAATCTGTTTTTGAAGGGTTTTTTGTTGTTGTTGTTGTTGAATTGCCACACTTAAGTCTGTTATTGAGTGACCAGGGAGGTTGAAGGGTTTTTTAGTGTTGTAATTTCTGATGTCAGATTTGTGTCCATTTGTTCTTTTGCTTAGAGACTGTCTGTGTGGTTTGGCTAACCCCCTGTAGTTCAGTCAGTGCTTTAGGAACACCCATAGCATGGGTGTTGCATCCCTGACATTTTGGCTAATAGACATTGATGGACCTATCCTACAAAAACTTATCTAATTCTTTATTTAATTCAGTTATATTTTTTGCATTCACAACATCCCCTGGTAACAAGTTTTACAAGTTGACTGTGCATTGTGTGAAAAAGAACTTTCTTATGTTTGTTTTAAACCTGCTGCCTATTCATTTCATTGGATGACCTTTGGTACTTGTGTTATGAGAAAAGGTAAAAAACACTTCTATATTCACTTTCTCCAAATCTATCATGATTGTATAGTCTTTTATCATATCCCCCCATAAGTCATCTCTCTTCCAAACTGGGGTTGTATGGAAGCCGTTCCATACCCCTAATCATTTTTCTTGCCCTTACTATTTCCAGCTCTAATATATCTTTTTTGAGATGGGTTAGCCAGAACCGCAAACAGTATTCAAGGTGTAGGTATATCATGGTTTTGTATAGTGGCATTATGATATTTTGTCTTATTAGTGATCCCTAGCCTAATAGTTCTTAATATTGTTAGTTTTTTGTTTTGTGTTGTTTTGTTTTTTTTACTGCTGCTGCACATTGAGTAGATGTTTTCAGAAAACTATCCGTGATGATTCCGGGATGTCTTTCTTGAGTGATAAAAGCTAACTTGGACTCCATTATTTTGAATGTATAGTAATTATGCTATTGTGCATTACTTTGCATTTATCAACACGGAATT
The DNA here is from genome assembly GCA_007922305.1 of Dermatemys mawii. Taxonomy (NCBI): domain Eukaryota; kingdom Metazoa; phylum Chordata; order Testudines; family Dermatemydidae; genus Dermatemys; species Dermatemys mawii. The sequence continues at coordinate 3,352,385 of ML677343.1, read as the reverse complement.
CAATCTCCTGTTTTCTTGTCCAGTCACCTAGTTTTGAGAGATCCCTTTGCAACTCTTCGCAGTCGGCTTTGGATTTAACTGTTTCGTCAGCTCTCAGTTGTGCAGAATTCTCATGAGTCAAGGCCATTTCCATTGTGGAAACTCCTGTATCTCTCTGATGCAGCAAACCCCAGAGAAATCTCCCCTGCAGGAGAACCTTAGTGCTGAAACTTTGGATTAATGCGAGTTAGTCTGTCTGGTGTACGGGGCCTGGATAGAAGCATGGTGCGGGCAGGGAAAAGCCAAGGCAATGGAGATCACAACCTGGATGCTGTCTAGGCAGGGCCACCATGATGGAACTGATCTTGCTGGGGCCTTGTTGAAAAGGAGGATTGTGCTTGCTCCGTGGCCGAGCTCTGAAAAGCCAGCTGAACGAACCCTTGAGAGCAGGCTGAGCCCACTGCAGCAATACTTCCTCCTGGCTGTGGGACTGGTTGATAATTTACCCCTTTGCTTTCTGGCCATTATGGATGAATTCACAGCCGCAGGCTTCTAGGTGCTTATTCACTTCCTTTGCTCACAGCAGACTGATTGCAGCTGTTATGCTTGGGACTCCTGAAAACTGAGGAATTGTTTCTTCAATAGGCATCACCTTGCACTTGTCTTCATGGAGAGATCTGGGCCATTGCCCTTTAATAAATGCCCCCCTAAGAGATGTCTGATGGAACTGTGTGCTCCTCCGCACCTGACAGCCTCTCCCCAGCCCTTAGTGCAAAAACTTCTCTATGGCCTTTTCAGTTTTACATGCTGACAATCTGGTTCTGTTTTGGCTTAGGTGGAGCCCATCCTTCTCTGTATGCTCCTCCTTTCCCAAAAGACTCCCCGGTTCCTAAGTGATCTAAATCCCACCCTCCCATTACCATTGTCTCATCCACCCAGTGAGACTCTACCATTCTGCCTAACTGTGCAAGAAACTGGAAGCATTTCAGAGATTACTGGCATAGGGGTCCATGACACGGATCCCTTTCCTATCAGCCTAAATTTGGCCTCCAGGACCCCTCCCACTGCTAGCATAAGTGTAGGCACACAAGAGGTACCTGGGCTTATGCCAGCATTTCTTGCTTATCTTCTATTTTCAAAAGGAAAACTGCTACTAGCACTGCACGTAGCACAGGAATACAATGAGCCAAGCTTAAGGTGCTGTTTTACAGAGCTAATGCATTACTCTCACCCACCTACCTTCATTTTGGAGAGGTGGTAGGGAAAATAAATATAATAAGGCAAAATCTAAAAGCAACAGCCAGCTTTGCATCTTTCTTTCACTGTTCTTTACAGATAATTCTAGGGAACTGGTTGAAGAATTTGTGGATGCCACTGCCAAAAAAAAAAAAAAACCCTCTACAAAAATTGAGCATTGAGTTTTAATTGTAGATTTTAAGAGACCAAAGGGTAATGTGCACAGGTAAGTGAAAATAACTTCTCTCAGTGCAGTGGCATTTGCAAGACTCTTCCCGGAATGAAAACCAGTCCAGAAGAAACCAGGATCACTCCCATCCTTAATTTCAATATGCCAGGCAGTGCTCTGTGATCAACAACCTCAGCCCCTGACACGGAATCCAGCTGAGTAAGAGAGGCAGCTATTGAGCATGTTAGGAAGTGGCACTGAAGCCCTGTTTGAACTCAGCAGAAGGGTTAGTGCAACCAAAGGGCATGAAGGCAAGTGTGCATGCAGGGAAAACATAATCTGAACTGGAAAACATGGGCTATATATATATATTCAATAGTGGGAATCAATAACAAAAGGTCCACCAGTATTTGAGAAAGAATTGTGTCAAGTTACAATAGAAAACTTTGAGAAACCTAGTAGAGGACTGAGGCTGCAGATGTCCTAACTCCTTACAACTGGAGGTAACACTTATCTTCTCCCACAAAGGTACTATGAGGCTACAGTCTGTGTAAGGCAATGAGACACCTCACTTAAGACACGCTGTGAAAGTACTAATTGTGGTGAGATTCATTACATAGGATTAGATCAGATTCAGCAAGTCAGTTGTTATATTCAGGATGTTTGGAAGGTCACCTCAGTCTGTATTAAAGTGCACAGTGCCAAGTTCTGGTTTAGACTAGGAGACTTTGCAAATACGAACTAGACTCTGGTATAGTAAAGACAGGCCCTCTGGGCACCACTCATACATTACGCAGCACTGAAATAGGAAACATAACAAAACAAAATAGACTTTATTAAAATTAGGCATGTTAGCACCTCAGTGTAACCTGGAGAAATGGAACAGTCCAGCAGTTAACCAGTCCAGCACTCCAAACAGCTGAACGTCCTGAAGTGCATTACAATGGTAGAAAAGTACCATGACTATTACAACACGCACATTCTGAACTCTCAGGCAGCTAAGAGGCACAAATAGTCTCATTTACAATATGTGAGAAAAAGACATTGTGCTGCCTATTGTCTTGATGGAAGTATAGTTATCAAAGTAAGATCGATTGACCAAGTGACATGAGTTAAATCCGACACAGTGTAGCAAGCACGTTTGCCAGTCCTTCCCCCATGAAAGCTTGATGTAGTTGTGACTTGCATGGAAGTCTGCACGTTAGGTAGCTGCAGTGTGAGCCAGGTATCCGATTGGAAAAATAAATTAAAATATTATACATATTTTTAGTACATGAATAGATCTCATCTTCCTGATTAACCAGCTGAGTCAATATGGAAATTAAGAGAACTGACCCACTCTTAGTTTCAGCTGCACCTACTGAAGTCTAGCTTAACTGTCTGGATACTGAATGGCAGCTGGGCATATGCCCACTCCTATAAATACCCCGTGCACCCTTCAGACTCAGTAATGCCAGCTATGGAGACAGAGTGAACTAGACAGCTGACCACCTAAAAGTTAGCCAGTGTTAAAAAGTTTTCAGTATTTCCCAACTAAAGATGATTTTTACATTTAGAAAAGGTGTATAAAATCTAGTAAAATCTGCAGCCCAATCCACTCTGGAGCGTAATATGCTCTAATTACAAGAGAAAGAGCTTAAAATCCCAAACCTGTAGTAAGTCCATTTAACTCCCACCACCCCACCCCTAACTTGGCTGAAACACAGAGTTTGGGCATTTTCTGATGTAATTACAGGGCATGCTTTTGGTGAATTGTTCTTTCCTAAAGCGCATCACTGTTCAAATGTGAAGCATTAAATATAAGCATCAAGGTGGAGCCATTCAGGTGTATCAGACCCCCAGGAGCACTGAGTTCGCAGGTTCACTGGCTTTCTAATAATAATCCAAAAGTTATTGGGAGCAGATGCTCAGTCCAACCTGTGGTAATGTCACCTCTCTCGCCCCACAATTTTTCTGGACAGTTTGTTTTATTGTCCATGAAAAGTGGGAGACTAACACTGGATAGTTCCAGAGACAGTGCAAGCATCCCATACTGATGGGTTAGAATGCTCCTCAATCTTGGAGCACTGCCAGGATATTCCAGCTGGAAGTCTTTCCTAATCCAGAGTCACTGGAGACTAAACTCATTTCACGTGTGATCTAAGCCAAAATGTCAACCCAGTTCTTGTGAAAAAGCTTGGGTTTTAAAGCCCAATACGCCTGTTAGTTATATTTGAGGAGTCAAATGTTTAAGCCAATTAAACAAACTGTAGCCACTGATTGCGAACAAGGCACGAAGCCATAACAACAGATCAGAATAAACCTTGCCATTTTCAAGGCATGTGTAATGCAAAGAGAAAGCCATGACTACACCATTCAGAAGAACTCTTTAGTTTAAAGGGATCCTTTCACACGTGACATGGCAGTCTCTAATGGTATCAGTAATTTACTGAAGAAGCATCAGTCTGACAAGGCTTCTAAAGCTTTCTCATGTCCTTGCTTAAGGAGGCCAAACAGAACATTGGTTTTCACGTCTATGGAGCATACCACACCAGTCATGGTTTTAAACATGTTTTGGCAGGGAGTAGCATGACTGCTACCCAAGTTAACGTTGTACCAAGTTTCGTTCAGCTGCTGATGCTCATCACCCTACATCCACTTAGTGGTAACATGGGTCCCTTCTAGAAAAGTTTTGCAAATGCTGTCAGGACCCAGGGACAGCTCCTCCTGAACCAGCAGCATTGGGAGCCCTAGCTCTGAGAGGGTACTGGCTGCCACCTGCATTCGAAGCACAGCACCACTGACACCCCCCAGGACACAGAGCTGGAAATGCAGTGGGCAGCCAGCGGCCCTTCCCCACTTGGGTGCCCAGTAGTTCTCAGGTGGGTGGAGCTGGTGTGGCCAGGATGGAGAGGACAGAGCCCCTGTGGCTGGCATAAAGAGGTTGGCGGTCAATGAGTTCATCCCTGCGTGACCCTGTCCGTGGATGGGCCCTGGGGCTGTGAGCAGGGCTGGGCTGCCAGGACCCCACAGGCCGGGGGTCTCAGAGGCCGGGCCGTTTGCGGGCCCCGGCGCTGGCGGCGTGCAGCAGCCGGTCCTTCTCGCGGATCTCCTCGCGGAGCTGGGCCTCGGCCAGGCGCAGGCGGCGGATGCTGCCCTTCATCTCCTTCATCTTCACCTGCAGCAGGGCGATGATGTCCCGCTGCTCGTTCAGCTTGCGCAGCAGCTCCTCGGCCGTGGTGCCCGACGACAGCGAGTACGAGTGGTCCGCGGGGCCGCCGTCGGCCGCGCCCTCCTCGCCCGCCAGCCGCGCCGACGCCTCGGCGCCGCCGAGCTCCACCTGCACCGTCAGGTCGATGGGCTTCACGTCCTCGGCGCCGGTGTGGCCGGGCGAGGCCGGGCCGGGCTGCGGCTCGGCGGCGGGCAGGGCCAAGAGCAGCGCGGGGGCCGGGGCGGGCGCCGGGGCGGGGCGGGCGCGGCGGGCGCGGGCCCCCTTGCGCTCGTTGACGCCGCGCAGCGGGAAGATGGTGGGCACGCGCACCAGGTAGGACTTGCGGCCGCCCGGGAAGTGCTCGCTGCACACGCGGTGGCCCGTGGTGGGCTGGAAGGTGCTGAAGCAGCCGCTGACGCCGGCGCGCGACACGTTCTTCAGCCAGAGGCGCCGCAGCTCGGCGTCCTTGGGGAAGGTGTAGAAGTGCAGCGCCTTGTCGCGGTGCGAGTTGTTGTAGCAGCCCGGCACGCAGCACGTGAAGCCCGGCATGGCCCCCGCCGGCCGGCCGCGGCCGAGAGCGGACCCGGGAGGGACTACAGCTCCCACAAGGCCGCTGCCGCGCCCGCCGCCGCCGCCGCCCCAGCGCCGCGGAACCGGAACTACCCGCCCCACAGTGCACCGCGCCGGGAGCGCGCCGGACTGCCCGCCC
>ML677343.1:3278750-3347092 GCA_007922305.1 Dermatemys mawii | reverse complement strand
CCCCACAGTGCACCGCGCCGGGAGCGCGCCGGACTGCCCGCCCCACAATGCAGCGGGGCGGGACGGCGCCGGACTGCCCGTCCCACAATGCACCGCGACGGACGGCTTGCTCCACAAGGCAGCGCGTCGGGGACTGTGCTCCCCACAATGCACCGCGCCGGACCTTCCTCCCCTAATGCAGCACGACGGGACCACACGGCACTGCCTGCCCCACAATGCAGCGCGCCGGACTACTGCTCCCACAATGCACCGTGAGGGAACTGGACGATCCACAATGCGCGGGGTCCGGGCCCTCACAGTCCAGAAACTACCTGCCCCACAATCCATTGCGGGTGTTGCGCCCGCTGAGATGGGAGTGTGGGGAGGTGTAGGAGATAAATGCTGGTGTCACGGGGACATGTGTGTTAGAAAAGGGCGGGGCACCAGCCTGGGGCTTAGGATCCGTGGGTTCAGGTCCCTGCACTGCTAGAGTGTCCCTCTGTGATGCCATTGTGGTGACCAAATGTCCCGATTTTATAGGGACAGTCCCGATTTGTGGGTCTTTTTCTTGTACGGGCTCCTATTACCCCCCATCCCCTGTCCCGGTTTTTCACACTTGCTGTCTGGTCACCCTAGATGCCATGTCATTCAAGCTCTCTGTGCCTCATTTTCCCACTGATAAGATGGGGATGAAATTGCATCTGCTGTGTTGTCGGTGATTGCCAAGACTAAATAAACATTGTGAGCCACGCAGATACTGCAGTGATAGGATAGCTTATAGACGGGGCATAAACATCCCAGAACAAATTGAATGTACAGCACTCAGAACACACCAGGCTTCTATGCACCTTGTACCTGCCGTACGGCATCGAAGGACTTCTGTTCAAACCCACAATGCACTGCAATCCTGAAAGTTTCTTCCATGCCGGGAGCCACGCAGATAGCTGAACAATACAACCCACAACGCACCTGTTCTTCATGCCCCAGACAATCTAGCTTACCGTAACAATACAAACCTCTCTCCCTTTACCCAAGCATCCTGCTCCCAGGGATGGGGCAGCATTCCCCAGAGCTCAACAGGGACAAAGACAGTGGGCAATAGGGTGACCAGATAGCAGGTGTGAAAAATTGGGATGGGTTGGGGGGAAATTGGCACCTATATAAGAAAAAGCCTCAAATATTGGGACTGTCCCTATAAAATTGTGACATCTGATTGCACTACTGGGCAACCCAGTCCCACAATATACCTTATTCATTCAGATCTGTGCCTCCCACCACACCCATGTACAAGAATGTTTCCCAGAGAGTGCACCTTTCCTGAACAGAACTACATTTCTCTGGAAGTACTATGCTTCTTGGATCTGTTGGCAAGTGGAATATATCTGTCAAAGCAACACAGAGAGTATACAAACAAACTACTAAGTGTTTCATGATCTCAGAGTAGAGCACAGGAAAATGCAGAGGAGCCTGTGCTCTGCAAAATAATTGTCATTTGCCCCTATTATTCCGATTCTGTCATTTCTAAACAGACCTGTGCTCTGTTTGCTCTGCAAGGTAAGTGAACCTTGGAAAAGAGCTGCACTCTTTTGTGGCTCACACTTTGTGAACAAGAATATTAAATAACATCCTTGCAAGACAACCTGTGCCCAGTTTCCAAGCATAGTGGTATAAGGTATAACTGCAGGCAGAATTTTAATATGGTGGGATTAGAGAGCTGTCATTAATGCAGAATTTGGCCAGCAGAATCTTTACTGTGCAATTTTGATGCACAAGCCACAAGTAAACTTTCTTAATTTCATGACCTCAGAGCAAGTTTGCCTGAACTCCAGAAAAACAGCAGGAGAGGCTAGAAGAAGTAGGCTGGGTCCCTCCCCGCAAAGCGGGTGGGTGATTCCCCTGCTCTACCTAATCGCGCCGCTTGGAGGGGGCAGGTGTCCCCCAGTCACATTGCACTCCCATCAGGCACCGCGTGGCGGCAGGAACTACCTCTCCCAGCAGGAAGCGCGCGGTGGGCCTTGTCGGGAGTTCTCGCGAGGTTTCGCTTGGACGGGTTGGCGGGAGGGAGACCTGCCGGCTGCCGTTGGGTAGGTCCGGGCTCGCGCGCAGGGAGCCGAGCTCAGGGTTCGTCCCCTCCCACCCCCACCCCGCCCGGCGTGTGAGGAACCCGGCAAGTAGGTCTCGGGGCCGCCATCCCCAGAGCGGTGGGGCCCCCTAGTGCCCCCGGGGCGGGGGGAGTCCAGCTGGGGTGCCCCGACGGTGGGGGCTCTGAGGGGCCCACTGGTGCCCACGACGGGGCGCTCTGCCCCAGGCTCAGCTGTGGGGGACGGGACGGAGGGAACCTCTAATGCTCATGGGGGGGGCGCACTGCCCCCAAATCCAGCCATGGGGGGGCGCGTCCTGGGGGCACCACCTCCCCCTGTGGCTGGGCCCGGGGGCAAAGACCCCCCTGCTGTTTACACCTGCTGTGCCCCATTGCTCTGCCTCGCTTCTTACTCCCCTTGTCTATTGCAGCTTGTGGAGCAGGGGGGGGGGAAACATTTTGGCCTGAGGGCCACATTGGGGTTCAAAATTGCATGGAGGGCCGGGTAGGGAGGGCTGTGCCTCCCCAAACAGCCTGGCCCCCCCATTCAACCCCTTCCCACTTCCTGCCCCCCGACTGCCCCCCTCAGAACCTCTAACCCATCCTCCTCACCCGCTCCTTGTCCCCTGACTACTTCCTCCAGAGACCCCTGCCCCTAACCACCCCTACCAAGACCCCGCCTCCTAAGCCCCCCTGATCCTTGTCCCCTGACAGCCCCCTGCAGAGACCCCCCTGCCCCTCATCACCCCCTAGGACTCCACCCCCTATCTAAACCCCTTGCTCCCTGTCCCCGGACTGCCCTGACCCAGGCCACATCCCCACCCCCCTGGGATTCCCATACACTATCCAACCCTTCATTCCCTGCCCCTGAGCTCCTCCGAGACCCTCTGGCCCTTCTCCAATCCCCTGCCTCTGGCCCTGGCCCTCTTACCATGCCACCCAGACACACTGCCACGCTGATCCAATGGAGCGAGCAGCATGCCTGGCCTGGAGCCAGACACACTGTAGTGCAGTACCGTCCCCCAGAGTGCTTCTCACATGGCGCGCTGGGGGTGGAGGGAGATTAGGGGGAGAGGAGCTAGCCTCCCCAGCCAGGAGCTTGGGAGGCCAGACAAAATTAGCTTGCGGGCCATAGTTTGCCCACCCCTGTTGTAGAGCTAGCATCAGTCTCCCCCTGATCCCCTTTGGGGCAGCGCTTCTGCGATACCACTCCATCGTGGGGCTGTCTCCACCCTGCTCACTGACCAGAGAGCACTTGGCTTTGTGTTTTCGCAGCATGTCTGACACCAGGGCTTCCCCCAGGACCAGGCGCTCGACCAGACTCAGCCAGGACGCCAGGGCGGCATCTCCCTCCATGGCCCTGCGCCATAAAATGAAAGAGAGGGTCCGGCAGTCCGTGGGGAGAAAGGTACCATTTGCTCCTTTGATGCTTTGATATCACCTTGGGATTGTCCAACTCTGAACCTATAAGTATCTAAATAGAATTTCTAGCAGACAAAGATATAACAAGATCCAGTGTCTGGAAGAAGTTAGACAAATTCAGACTTGATGTAAAGTGCAGATTTTTAACTGGGAGGGTAATTAATTATTGGAACAATTTGCCAATGATAGTGGTGGATTCTCCACTATTGGAAACTGTTTAAATTAAGATTTGTTCTCTTTCTACAGGACTGCTATAGTTCAAGCAGGAATTAACTATAACACAGGCATAGAACTGGGAAGTTCTATGCCTGTGCTAAACAGGAGGCGAGACTAGATGATCACAATGCTCCCTTATAGCCTTAGAATCATAGAATATCAGAGATGGAAGGGACTTCGGAAGGTCATCTAGTTCAACCCCCTGCTTAAAGCAGGACCAATCCCCAACTAAGAATCCCAGACTTAAAATCTGTGCAATGGAGCATAATCGAATTCACACCCTGGAGCTGTAAGACATAAGTCTGTTTGCCTGCCTGAGGCAGCATCCAGGTGGTGGACTGTCTGGTTTTTAATACAAGTTGTTAAATGGTTTAAATGGGTACAGGTGATTTGAAACAAGGTTTTCATCTCTCTTCTGTTTTTTTTTCCAGTAAGAGACTGATCAGTCACACTAGCTAAGCAGTTTTTCTCTTTCCAAGATACGTTATCTAATAGCACAGTTCTGATTGTGCAGTGTACTTTTTTTCTAGCAGTAAAAACTCAGCTACTTCATAATGTTACTGCTGTATCACTTTCTTTGGTAAGAGCAGAGTTCTTCAGTCTACAGAGCTGCTCTCAAATATTCTTAATAATATTATTTCTACTGCGCTAGCACATTGAAATCAGGATCCCACTGTGATAGGCCCTGTACAAACATAAAGAGATGATCCCTGCCCTGGACAGCTTACAGTGTCTAAGGCAAGAGACAACAGGTGGGTACTGCATACAGATGGGAGAGCAGAAGGAAACAATGGTTTTTCTGTAAATTATTAATTAGTAAATGCTGAAGAGGCAGAAATTGAACAACAAAAAAAGGTAAGTCCTATATGCCTGGATCTTCCCAATTTCACATCTCAGAGGAGAACAAGATACTTGAATCCATCATGTGGACTGGAGAGCGACATTTTTGGTCTCATTTAGATGTTCAGTTTGGTTGTGCTCTTTTATTTTTCAGATACGTTTTTTTTTAGGGGGGACCGGGAAGGTGGCTCATGAAACTAAGACGCCCATTCATAATTTGAGCCATGCATAGTGTCTCTTTATGTCTTTTAAGAGATTTAAGGTGATGGATTGTCTTCAGTCCTAAAGTGAAATACAAATGTTGCTAAAAAGCAAATGAAGGACGGTATTTTGGGGGAACCAAAGAGAGAGACAGTAAGATCTCAGATCTGAGGAAAATATTCCATCCAGCTGTGTGGTTGGAGGCTTTAGCTAGATTAACTTTCACCAGAAGATATGTCCTTTACACTTTTGCTTCTAAGGCTCAGGTTTGTTGGTGAAAATGAGAGCTTGAATTGGCCATCTGATTTCTCCTCTAGCGCTTGTCTGATCCAAGGAGGCAAAGCATTTCTGACAAAACCTCCCTACCAAAGAAGAGACCACCTATTCTCCCTGATCTTGATAATGATACACCAAGGATGGTGCTTAGAAGAATCATCCAGACCCGTAAGTCGAAAATCCTTCTCCAGAAAGGCAGATAGCGGTGAAACAATTCTTTAAAGGATCTGGGGAGTGGGAGTTGGTTTGTAATCTTTGATTACCCTCTAGCGCAGAGGAGGAATTCAGACCATTTTGTGATTCCTTCATACAAAAAGGTAGGTATCAGTGTATTGCAGCTGAAAGTGTCATGCAAGAAGTGTTCATTTTTAAGATAGTGTACGTTTCACCTTTGCAAACATGGCAGAGAATTTCTACCATTCTATCTTCTAGTATTAGAACCACTGGATATGCATAGAAATGTTGCCTTAGCCTTTATGGCTACACTAGAATTTTCTTAAAAAAAAAAAAAAAAAGTAAGGCTGTCAAGCAATTAAAAAAAATTAATCATGGTTAATCACCTGATTAAACAATAATAGCATACCATGTATTTAAATATTTTGAATGTTTTCTACATTTTCAAATATATTTATTTCAATTATAACACAAAATACAAAGTATTCAGTGCTCACTTTATATTTTTAGTACAAAAATTTGCACCGTAAAAAAGAAACAAAAGAAATAGTTAGAGATTAGCCCTGCTTTGAGCAGGGGGTTGGACTAGATGACCTAGTGAGGTCCCTTCCAACCCTGATATTCTATGAAATAGTATTTTTCGATTCACCTAATACAAATACTGTAGTGCAATCTCTTTATCATGAAAGTTGAACTTATAAATGTAGAACTGTGTACCAAAAAAAAAAATGCACTCAAAAATAAAACAATGTAAAACTTTAGAACCTACATGTTCACTCAATCTTACTTCTTGTTCAGCCGATCACTCAGGCAAACAAGTTTGTTTACATTTCTAGGAGATAATGCTGCCTACTTCTTTTTTACATTGTCACCTGAAAGTGAGAACAGGTGTTTATATGGCACTGTTGTAGCTGGTGTTGCAAGGTACTTATGTGGCAGATGCGCTAAAGATTCATATATCCCTTTGTGCTTTGCCCTACCATTTTAGAGAACATGCTTCCATGCTGATGATGGGTTTTGCTTGATAACGATCCAAAGCAGTATGAACCGACACATGTTCATTTTCATCATCTGAATTGGGTGCCACCAGCAGAAAGGTTGATTTTCTTTTTTTGTGCTTTGGGTTCTGTAGTTTTCACATCGGACTGTGCTCTTCTAAGACTTCTGAAAATATGCCTCCACACCTTGTCCCTCTTAGATTTTGGAACGCACTTCAGATTTTTAAACCTCGGGTCAAGTGCTGTATTTATCTTTAGAAATCTTACATTGGTACCTTCTTTGCATTTTGTAAAATCTGCAGTGAAAGTGTTCTTAAATCGAATGTGTGCTGTGTCATCATCTGAGATTGCCATAATACGATATATATGGCAGAATACAGGTAAAACTGAGCAGGAGACGTACAATTCTCCCCCAAGGAGTTCAGTCACAAACTTAATTAACGCATTATTTTTTTAACAAGCGTCATTGGCGTGCAAGAGTGTCCTCTGGAATGGTGGCTGACGCATGTAGCTCTAAAGTTTTACATTGTTTTTGAGTGCAGTTATGTAACAAAAAAGAAATCTACATTTGTAAATTGCACTTCACTTCAGTACTTGTATGAGGTGAATTGAAAAATACTATTTGTTTGTCATTTTTACAGTGGAAGTATTAGTAATACAAATAGTATAAAGCAAGCTCTGTACACTTTGTATTGTGTTGGAAATTGAAATCAAATATTTGAAAACGTAGAAAAACATCCAAAATATTTAATAAATTTCAATTGGTATTCTATTGCTTAACAGTGAAATTAAAGCTGATTGTGATTAATTTTTTTAATCGTATGAAGTTAACAATCAGAGGGGTAGCCGCGTTGGTCTGGAATTGCAGAAGTGACAAAGAGTCCTGTGGCACCTTAAAGACTAACTAAAATTTTAGAGCATAAGCTTTCGTGGGTTAATACCCACTTCGTCGGACGCATGCAGTGGAAGTATCCAGGGGCAGGTATAAATAGGTAGGCAAGAACCAGGTGGGAGATAACAAGGTTAGTCCAATGAGGCTGAACCAGCTTGTTATCTCTAATCAGGGAGGGTGAAGTGTTCCTCTAGCAGCTGAACTGGAGGTTCACACCATCACTGGTTCATTCACCTGCACATCTACCAATGTAATATACGCCATTATGTGCCAGCAATGTCCCTCTGCTATGTACATCGGCCAAACTGGACAGTCCCTACGAAAAAGGATAAATGGACACAAATCAGATATCAGGAATGGCAATATGCAAAAACCTGTAGGAGAGCACTTCAACCTCACTGGACACACCATAAAAGATTTAAAGGTCAGCATTTTGCAGCAAAAAAACTTCAAGTCCAGACTGCAAAGAGAGACTGCAGAGCTGCAATTCATTTGCAAATTTGACACAATCAATTTGTGACTGAATAGAGATTTTGAATGGCTAGCTAACTACAAAAGCAGCTTCTCTTCTCTTGCTATTCACACCTCCAGTTCAGCTGCTAGAGGAACACCTCACCCTCCCTGATTAGAGATAACAAGCTGGTTCAGCCTCATTGGACTAACCTTGTTATCTCCCACCTGGTTCTTGCCTACCTATTTATACCTGCCCCTGGATACTTCCACTGCATGCATCCGACAAAGTGGGTATTAACCCACGAAAGCTTATGCTCTAAAATTTTAGTTAGTCTTTAAGGTGCCACAGGACTCTCTGTCACTTATAAAGTTAACTGTAATTAATCAACAGCCCTACAAATTTTCCCTACTTCCAGCTTTGGATCAGTTGCATTAGAATATGGCTTGCCAGCTGCTGCCTGAGGTTTTTTTTTTTTTTTTTAATACTACTAATCATAATGAAACCTAGCCAATAGAAAGCCTTGCTGCAAAATTAATTGTGAGCTTGCCATGGAGTATGCAGGTCTCACTTGGGGAGAACTGATTAACATTTACTCCTATCCTGCCTCCATTCTGGCATCCTAGGCAGTGAATAAATATTTTATCCTAGTTTAGAAATAGGAAGAAGTTAACCTGATGGAGTGGGGTACCCGTCATTGCACTGACATATTAACTTTCTTACTAGTTTAATTTGTGGAAACAATGTACTCTCTGTTGACAGAGCCACAAGTTTCACCTCTGGTTCCTAAAATAAGTGAGACCAAAGAACCTGAAGAGCCTGGATCACAGCCTCCATCTGAGAGAATTTCCAGTGGGTAAGTAGTTTCCTGTCAACTTGTTAAGTATGAACAGAGTTCCAGCTTCTGTTGGTGGTGAGGGTGATGCAGGCATTGGGGTTTCTTGACCTTATCTGATTTAAATGGCTAGAGTTTCAATGTAGTGCACAAATGCTTCAAAAATATTGGTGCAAATGTCTTTAATACATTAGCCTTAAATCCCTGAAGATGTGAGTCTTTAGAATAAAAGTAGAAGAGAGATGGGAGAAAAGGGGATGTCCCATCCCTGTACAGTATAAGTTATTGATGTGCTTTATTTCTTCATACTCTTATTACTTAGTTAGTTTGTATCTGGGAATTTGCCTAGAACGTGTCAGTAGTGATCGTGAAGGTTTCACATAGACTAGCCAAAAAAAATCTTCTTGCAAGTTAAATTTTCACCTTGAGCCAGATTGGCTCAGGAGGAGCTCATCCTGCAAAGGACAGGGAGTTCTAAAAGACCACCTGGCGCCAGGCAATGGCGTGCAGTAAATGAAGGCTTTAAATGCAGATGACTGCTTGAAAGAGAGTGGACTGATTTGAATTAGGAGATGTAAACCACCCCTTTTTATTGTTTTGTTTGTGTTTTCTTCTTTGTTAGCTGGTACGAGGCCATAACATGTTCAGACTATTAGCTTTCTGTTTATCCAGAGGCCTCATCTTAACATTAGGTGTAATTTTATACTTCTAACTTAGACATTAATTTATTCACCAAAAACAAATCTTTATTTACATATAAATAAAAATGCCTTGTTTAGCTCTAGATATTTCTCTTAACAAATAAGATACCCAGCCATCATACAAACTGTTAAGACTGTTCCTGTTAAGAATGAAAGGATACAATCATCTTACAAACTTCACTTCTGTCTGAAAACTTTTTACATACTACTATTACAAGAAACAGCTAAGATCACTGCAACTGGTAGATAAGGGAGAAAATACATTTGTGCATTTGACAGCATTTTGTGTTTAATCACTTTCATTGTTTCCCTTGTATATTCACTTATTCATTTTCTTCCAGTTTGTGTGGGTTATTCACAAAACAGGTAATGAAAATGTGATTGCAAAACCACAAAAATTGGCAGGGGAGTTGGACAGGTGCAGTTCTAGGAAGTACAACTATTCTCCTAAAATAAACATATTTAGGCTTGTGATTCCAGGATGTGGGCTAAAATGAACTCTTCAGTAAGTCACTGCTAGATAGTAGCTGGGCACTGATGCTAAATTATAGTTGGCAATCTGAGAAGATTACTTATTATGCTGATTAAGCAAATCGTGTCCCACCCCAATCAGTCATGGTCTCTAACCTACTTTGCAAAGTTCCTTCACCTACTTTTATAAACTTGACTTTATGCCCACTGTACTGGAAAATGAAGGAATGACTTAAGGTTTTTAAAGAGACAAGGTGGGTGAGGTAATATCTTTTTTATTGGGCCAACTTCTGTTGGTGAGAGAGATCAGCTTTTGAGCTTACACAGGGCTGTTGTTAATTGTTATTTCAAAGTAAAGACTATTTTGCTCAAAATAATGACCCAGAGTCTGTTTCCATTTTTTCTTTACATCTGTGAATTTTCTTGCAACGACAAATAACCAACCTTAAAGGTGACCTGCAGAGTATTTTTTTAGCAAGTGGGTCTGTGCATCTTTTTCTTTCTTTATGATGAAGAAAAAAACCATATGAAAGCTTTTCTTTCCCTGGTTTTGATGTCTGAGTTTTTGGAGGTCTCAGACAATGTCTATTGTCGGCTCTTATATCTTAACCAAAGGGAAGGGGGATTGAATCTTTAAGAGACTTCCTTTGTCAAAATTTTAACTAGCCATTGAAATTAAATTGTTGACAACTAAGTTCTAAGGGATTTTTTTTAGCCAAACAACTTCTGTCCATTGCCCAGCTTTTGTTTTCTTGGCACTTGTGTTACTGTTTTTCCAGTTGTTCTACAGCCTTCCAGAGCAGTTGTGAAAAACAAGACGACACTTCTTTTCTAACCAGTCTTTCAGGTTTTTTTTCCTGTCCTGAAAAAGCAAAAAAGGACACCAGCCCATTTTTTTTCTCCTTTGCAGGTAGCCTTTAATAATAATGCTTATCTTAAACTTGTTACAAATCAGCGAAACACAGGTGCACTTCTGACCTTCCCCAACAGATGTCACTGTGAGAGGAAAAAAACACATGAAAATGTTAGTGAATTATAATGGAATGGTGCAGGCACTTTTCTTCTTGCAGGGGATGCCAAATTACACATCTCCAACAAGCATGCTGCTCCCACTGAGGAGTAACCGCTTCTCCAGTCCCACTGGCCTAGGTGCAATGGGCTAAGAAGGGGGTGCGTCAGGGCCTAAAAGAGCATCCTGTTGTCCTGCAGCCATGAAGCTCTGCAGATCCAGCACACTGTAACATAGTGGGGATGGGCATTGTACTGGAATAAGATTGTTGAAGATCTTGCTGCCTCAGCAGTGTTCGGATTTAAACTGTTTCCACCCCCTGAGATCCTCTCCCCCATAACCACATTGCCCCTCCTGCACTCTGTTTACATCTCCCTTAAAGCTACTGTGCCCCTTTGCATCCCCCTCCACCAACAATGGAAGTCTGAGTCTGACTGTTTGGTCAACCTGGAACTCCACAGTCCATGTGGCTGCAGAACCATCTCCCCTGATTTTCCTTCTACTGCCTGACAGGCTTCCAATTCATCACCACCACAATCTGCCCTGCCCCTTCTTGGCCTATCATTCAGCTGACTATCTGTTCTCCCCATCACTCAAAGGGTTAGCGTTGGCCCCCTGTCCTCCCTCTGCAGCAGGCTAGAGGCAAGCTTTGCTCTCACAGAGGGGCAAAATAGGGCAATTTTTTATATCTTCTTTCCTGCTCGCTTTCTGCTCCTGGCCTAAGTTCCTGACTAGAGAAGCATCTTTCTCCTCTTTTCCTGTAGTCAAGCATCCCTTATAACATTTCACGATGACTCCTTCCTATTTACCAAGCAATACAGAAATAAATGTTCTCTGCTGTCTCTTGTTCTTGTGGGAGGAGAATTGTGAAACTGGATTGACTCTGATCTGATCCTTCAGTTTTTGCCTCAAGTTCACAGAACCCTTCTGTCAGGGCTGATTCCCCACTCTGGCACATTGAGTGCAGATAGTGGGAGCCTGCAAGGATTCTAAAAATTAATACTGGTCACTCCAGGCTTGTATTAAACATCCAAGGATATAGCTTTTCTATGACCTTGGATGGGTAGATGCTGCCGCTACCCAAGTGCAAAAAAACCCCCTTTGAGAACGCAGGAAGGAGCACTTGGTAATTCCTTCCAGTTGGGTATCCTCAAGCCCCTACCCACACCCACCCCGGGGAAGAGCCAAGAAAGGAAACAAAGACAATCAGCTGTTGCCACCAGCTAATTAAACATCATCAAACCTCTTAGGACACAAAAATCCAATCCTGTTCCAAAAAGAGGTAAATTGTGTTGAAAACAAAAATAAAATAATCTAAAAACTCAGACTATTGCTAGATTTTAAAAAGAACCACTTATAAGGATTCAGAATCAAAATAACTTTCTTGAGGTCCAGCTTAAAGATTACAAGCAAAAACAAAAGCACCCAGGTTTAGCACAGAGGAGTCTACAAACCTTACAGAAATAAAAGAGAGAGACCTAATTGCATCTTCCTAGACATTTCCTGATCTACTTACATATGTGGGGTTTCAAATGAGTGGTTTCGAGGTATGATTTGATGATTTTTTCATACCTGATGCAAGCTTCTTACAGCATTGCTGCTCTGTCTCCCCTCTTCAGGGAGAACCACCACAGACAGAGAAAAAGGGAGTCTTGTTTCAGTTTTAAAAGTTCTAGCTTTCCCATTGGCTCTTTTGGCCAGGTCCCCACCAGACTTTTTAACCCTTTGCAGGTAAAGCAAGTAGACAACAGATACTAAAAGCTGTTTTGTAGCTAGCTGGCTGGTTGGGTGCCTATAAAAGGGAGCTCTCTCCGCCCTCTTCCCCCACCTTCATTTATTACACCTTTATTGAAAATTTGTGTTTGGATCTTTTTTGCTCTTCTTGAAATCTGCTTTGTCTGGTAAGAGAAGTGAATGGCACCTTCTTGTATTTGCGGAGCCCATCGTTGCTTAGTTCTTCATTTCTGCTGGAAACAGAAATGAATGTTACTGCTACTACAGCAGAGGGGCACATCTTGGGGAGCTGAGCGTGCCTGGATGATAAAACTAGAATGCTGGCCTGCACTAAAACCTTGGTTGGTTTGTTTTGATAGCCTGGAAATGCATCTGCCGGACTTTGTTCCTGAGGGCACAGTTATGACTGCATTAAACATGAGTAGGAAGAAAAAGAAGTTCAGCATTTCTGAGTTTGAGAGAGGAGCAGACGAGCGACTTCCTCGAAACCTTGGTAAGGCAGACCAGGGAACTCCTTGTTTGACTCTGTACTCCAAGGTTTTCAGGAGCTTCAAAAGAGCTTTCTTGAACTCCACAGCTACAGTAGGTCAGCTCTGAGCAGCTTCTCTATTCGGCAGTTCCACACCAGAAAGCGGTGTGTGTTGCAATTACGAAAGGGGTGCTCTGTAGGTGGGTCGAAGGCCATCTCTTTAGATTAAAAATAAACATTGTTGACCTACTAAAACGACCCAAGTTACAAATAACTGGCTTTTCCCAGAGCAGCTCCTCTATTTGTGACTCTCAGAACGGCTTTCCAAGTTGATATTCTTCCACTTTGAATTCAAAGTTTTAGTTTAGCAAAGAGAAGGTTAAGAGGCAACTTGATTACAGTCTAGAAGTACCTATGTGGGGAACAGCTGTTTGATAGTAGAGGGGCAGGGGCTCTTCAATCTACTAGACAATGGCTGGAAGATGAAGCTAGACAAATTCACACTTGAAATAAGATGTACATTTTTAACAGTGAGGGTAATTAATCACTGAACAGCTTACCAAAGGTTGTGGTAAAAATTTCCATCACTGGAAATTTTTAAATCAAGATTTCATGTCTTTCTATAAAATATGCTCTAGGTCAAACAGGAATCAATTCAAGGAAGTCCTATGATCTGTGTTATACAGGCGGTCACACTAGAAGATCATAGTGATGTCTTGTGGCCTTAGAATATTAGAATCTATAAAAGCTCATACTTTGCAGCTCTACCAAAAGCCAAATTGGCCTTCTTTCTCCTGGGCCTGCATGGACAAGGGGCAGCTTTTTAGTAACTACTTCACCTGGGAATGTGGTGTATTTAGATTTCAAATATGCTCCCAGAGTCTCCAGACTCCTCTCTATTACCTGGAAGGGACAGGGTCACCGAAGGGCAGTTGTGATGAGCCTAACATCCCAATATATTGTGACTAATATAAATGGGGTTAATATTACTGAATGAGGTAGCTTCTCTTGCATTAAGCTGTCTTTTGTATCAACAATCTATTGCCCTTTCAGAGAACTAGCCACTAATATGTTAATAAGTACCATCGCAATTCAGAATAGGAATTGTGAAGCTGTCATTTTATTTTCCTAAAACAAACTGAAAATTCGTGAAATACAGGAAAACACACTGAATATTTTTCTGTTATTTCTGCCCAATTCATGGTGCCTTAAATATGAGGTCGTGGATGTAACATACTAGCTTTGCTCTTGGGGGATTGTAGTGTAGCCAGCCCTGGAAGGTGGATAGTGGATAAGATTGTTCCCTCAAACTAGTAATCTGTTCAGGTTGTGCCATTCTCAATTAATATGTGCCTCAAACTTTTTCCAGCTCAGCCAGCGTTGGACAACTCTTCTCTGACAAGGTGAGTTAAACCACAAAGGTCTCCACTTTTGGGCAGTTCTGTGTTGGCATACAGCCACTGCAGTTGTTATATTACATGTGTTTGTACTCTTGGCTCCTTGGGTCAGCAGTGTGTGTCCTTACTAGCAGCACCTGTATCGATTGTATTGCCATTGTAGAGCATTGTGGGACGGCTCCTGAAAGCCAGTAACAGTCAACATAAGGAACACAGTATCTACACTCATGCTGGGTTGATGTAATTACACCATCTGTGACTATGCTGTTCAGGGAGGTGGTGTTACTAAATCGGCATAGAGAGGTACTTACGTTGGTGGAAACCACATTTAAGTGAAGATACTTGCACAGCGAGGTTGGTGCAAGGCCACCTGTGTTGACCTAACCCTGTAGAGAATCTCCTCAAGTTAATACAATGTTTAAAGTCCCACTCTTTGGCTAGTAGCAAAGGTGATCTGGGATGGGAGTGGGAAATGGTAGATTTAGAGCGGTGTTATACTCTCTCTCTTTTCAGGTCTCTTCAGATCTCTCTTGCTACCCCTGTTCCACCAGAGTCTGTTGAAAAAAGAGGCTTAATCCGCAGGCCAAAGAATCGCAGAGCTGTCAATGTGGAGGCTTTTGAAGGAGGCGTGGAGCAGAATTTGTTGCAGATAAAAGGTAGTGGGTGTTGTGACTATTTATTTCTCCTCGTCTGGATGGAGAGGGGTGTTGTGTGGAGAAGCAGATTATTAGGGTTTCAGGATTTCCAGGCCACTTCCAAGTTGAAAGTGACATGGAAGTGACCCTAAACATAAAGAGTTGAGAGGAGCACAAACCTCCTTCTAGCTACTCTGGTGACTCAACCCGTTCTTGGTGCCTGAGCCACCTTCTCTCAGTATCACCTGTCTGAGTCTACTTACATCCTGCTAATTAGCAGCCGTCACTGGCTAAACAGGAGTCAGGAGCCTGAGGTGGTTATGAATCATGCTTCCTGTTTGGCATCTCCTTTGTGAGACTGAGCTTTAGGAGACGTGGGGCTGAGGAAGGAGGTGGTGAGAATTAAAGTGTAGTGACTGACTGATTTCAGTCACATCTATTCACAGCCACCAACCACTTCATCCTTTGGCTCCCTACTTCAGTACTGAGCCTGCACAGTGGCTGTGCTGCTGTCCTCCTGTCTCCACGATGTTCCCTCACTGCTGGGAAGTGTTGTGTGCCACCTGTTGTTTCACCTCCTTTCTGCTCACGATGAAACTATACAGGTGAATTACAGCTGCTGGCATCAAGGCTGGAATTGAGGTCTCTGGGAGCCCAGGGCCTTGTAGTCCTCTATCCGAGTAGCTGGGATCTTCCAGAGTAATAGGATAGGGTAGGAAGTGCAAGGGAGAACCACATGGCAATTTGAGGCAGTCACTTTGCTGGGTTTCTAATTAAAGATCTCTGTTGTCAGTCTGCATTGGTGTGTTAAACCCTTTAGTCAATTTAACTGTGACCTGCACAGGGTTTTAAGAAATAAACAGGGCTCATGCTCTCTCTCTGCTGCTTCATGCTAAGACAGAAGGCCTGGAAAAGTTTTCAGTAAACATTTTCCTGCTTGTGTTTTACTTTTAGAAATTTCAGGACTGTCAGCTCATCTCTGCCTTAGTTTTGTCAGAGGGGCTTTTAGGACTCTCAGAGGTTAATACTGGAGTTGCCCACTTTTTAGGATATGGAATCTTTAGCAAAGATATTGTTACTTCATAATGTTCACTAGTCATTGAGGTTCAATAAGTGTTGACAAAGCCAGAGTTTTAAATAGTCTTGAGTAAAAAAATTTTTCTCTTTTGGGACATCATTGTTTCATTAGTTCTCCACCTTTCATCAAAAAGAAAAAAAATTTCGGTGTTATTTCTGCCAGTTCATGGTGCCTTAAATATGAGGTCGTGAATGTAACATACTAGCTTTGCTCTTGGGGGATCATACTGTAGCCAGCACTGGAAGATGGATATGGATAAAATTGTTCCCTCAAACTAGTAATATCTGTTCAGGTTGTGCCATACTCAACTAATATGTGCCTCAAACTTTTTCCAGCCCAGCCAGCGTTGGACAACTCTTCTCTGACAAGGTGAGTTAACCACAAAGGCCTCTGCTTTGTACTGGCATGATTACAGCTGCTCTGATTAATCAGAGCTTCTCTTGCTGGGAGGAGCAGGCAGGATGTGCTGATACATAGTCTTCAAAAGAGCTCTCTTCAATGCCACAGCTGCAGTAAATCAGCTCTGAGCTGTCTCTTTGTTGGGCAGTTCTGCACCAGAAAGCCGAACTACCTATATCCAGCATCCCCATGCCCACTTTTTTGCCAGTCACAGCAACATACAGTAGGACCCTGTAGATTGAAAAGTAATGGTAAAGCAGTTCCCTAGTTTGATACCGGGTGTTGGTGGTAGTTGATTGCAAACCCTCTGATATCCTGGGATTGTGGATGCAAGATGGTCTTTTAAATCACTTCTGGTTTGACTCCTCCCTCTCCATTGCCCCACACATTCAGGCTGGATCCAAATCCTGTTAGTCTTCCATTAGGCTTCTAAGATGTGGCCTCCTCTGTCCCTACAGCTAAGCCTCACCTAGGACCCTCCTCAGTTCCCATATCGATGTGGTGTCTTCCTTGGCCTCCCTCGCCTTCTGCTTCAATGTTGCCCCCCTCAATCCGTGCACAATGTAGCTATGGTCATCTTTGTCCAATTACCTGGTGCCCATCAGATCTCAATCAGCTCCTCCTTTTCCACTGCATGTAGTTCAAGCTGCTTGTCCTCCCCTTCAAGACTCTCCACAATGCTGCTGCCCCTACCTGTTATCACGCTGCCCCGGTGCTCCGCCAGTGATGCCATCCATGACTGGCCTTTTCTTTGCTTCTCCCACAGCCTCTGCATTTTCTTCCATGCTGCTCAAGCTTATGCACGCCCCTCCTCCCCCTTGAGTCAAACGTGTCCTTCCTGCCTTCAGATCTCTCCTTAAGACACGCTTCAGCTGTGATACCTGATGGAAAGGTTGAGGGACAGTCGGGTATATCCGGCCTTTATTTTTATTTATTTTTAGTATTCATAATGGGTACTTCTCCTCCGCTTTGTATGTTGCTTGTCTTAGCCACTGCCCTGAAGAGTGGCTAAGACAAACAACATATCTTGTGTGTGTGGACAGCTCCCAGCACTGTGGACGCTAGCAGAATGTCAATATTAAATGCTTTCCCAGAAGTGTCTGAAACCTTTTTCTTACTGTATCTTGCAGGAGGGAATCTATAAGTTGCTTTACTTTTTAAGGCTTCCTTCCTAGATGTAAGGCTTTTTAAGTGTTAGTCTTTTTTCACGTACATCAACGATACACCTCTCTGAAGGCAGGAAGCCGTGAAACATGTCACAATCATTCTGATTCACCTGAAACATGTAGCTTAATGTTAGATAATCTATTGTATCTTAAACTATTTTGCTAAAGCAGACTGGTGTCAGATTATTTAAATTGTCCAAATGTGTTTCCATTATCCTTATGCAGTTAAGGG
Source organism: Dermatemys mawii (assembly GCA_007922305.1). NCBI lineage: Eukaryota > Metazoa > Chordata > Testudines > Dermatemydidae > Dermatemys > Dermatemys mawii. The sequence continues at coordinate 3,329,437 of ML677343.1, read as the reverse complement.
GAAGAGGTGAGTTGTGTGCTGGAGATCACAGTTAAAATGGTTCTTAATTCTTCTGCACCTGCTGTGGAAGGCACAAATAATTAAAAATATTAAATCTCAGGGAATTTCCTACACTCCCACTTCTGTCCCCTAAGGGCTCATGTCAACTTTGGTTTTAGAATGCATCCAGTACCTTTCTGGTGGAGCCCTTTCCTGTAGGTGCTTGCTGCTGGTTAACTCTTTTGATGTTGGACAGTATGGCACATACTAGTTGGAAGCATAGAGAAAGACCTCAGATTACTCAATCCCCTCTTAAGGGATCTCCAGTACCAAAAGGAATTAGGAGGAAAGGAGTAGGGAACTTGGTTGCTCAGCAAGCAGTCACAACTATGACAGACATGGAGCTGATGCATAATGTTTTGAATAGTGCAGGAGCTGCCAAGTGAGACTAGGAATATTGATATGTAACCTAGTTATCAAGAGAGACTATACAATTTACATTGCAATTATAAGACCTTCCTGTGCGACTGTGTTGATCTAATTGAATAAAGCTGTGAGAAGAGCAAGCAGGGAAGCAAAACATTGACTTCCCAAAGAAGAGTATCTAGATACGTGCTAGAAAGATGATTCAGTGGGTTGCAGCTGTTAGCTTATATGATCTTCTGTCAGTACAAATCTTGTTCTGCAGTGATGAGAACTAGAGAGGAAATGACTAAAGAGTTAAAAAGCCTTTCTGGTGGGAGGAGGGGTTCACTGGCATGCAGCTGTCTAAGCTGACCGGTTGGTATGAACAGGTTGTGGAGGAGTCTGAAAGAACTGAGCCCCATAGATCCAGGGAACTCAGCCTTAGGGAAGAACTAGATCTGCGTGCAATATGCTTTATTGTTTTCAAGATACATCTTCTCTGAACTATTATTCTAAAACAATACATTAGTACAAGAAGGAAGTTAGGTTACTCGATACCATTGTCATTGGTCTGCAGGACTAGAATGGAGCCTAAAAATTATGTTGATCTAACTTGTGTTGGCATACAGCCACCCCAGTTATTATATTACATGTGTTTGTACTCTTGGCTCCTTGGGTCAGCAGTGTGTGTCCTTACTATTAGCACTTGTATTGATTGTATTGCTATTGTAGGGCATTGTGGGACGGCTCCTGAAAGCCATTAACAGTCGACATAAGCAACGCACTGTCTACACTCATGCTGGGTTGATCTAATTACATCATCTGTGACACTGTGCTGTTCAGGGAGGTGGTGTTACTAAATCGGCATAGAGAGGTACTTATGTTGGTGGAAACCACATTTAAGTGAAGACACTTGCACTGCGAGGTTGGTGCAAGGCCACCTGTGTTGACCTAACCCTGTAGAGAATCTCCAAGTTAATACAATGTTTAAAGTCCCACTCTTTGGCTAGTAGCAAAAGTGATCTGGAATGGGAATGGTAGGTCTGGAGCAGTGTTATACTCTCTCTCTTTTCAGGTCTCTTCAGATGTCTCTTGCTACCCCGGTTCCACCAGAGTCTGTTGAAAAAAGAGGCTTAATCCGCAGGCCAAAGAATCTCAAAGCTGTCAGTGTGGAGGCTTTTGAAGGAGGCGTGGAGCAGAATTTGTTGCAGATAAAAGGCAGTGGGTGTTGTGATTATGATTTCTCCTGGTTTGGGTAGTGAGGGGTGTTGTGTGGAGAAGCAGATTATTAGGGTTTCACGATATCCAGGCCACCTCCAAGTTGAAAGTGACATGGAAGTGACCCTAAACATAAAGAGTTGAGAGGAGCACAAACCTCCTCCTAGCAGAAAGAAACAGAAAAAGGGCAATAGTTTTACTTTTCTATAAAGATATAAAAATATGCATCTGTCACAGATATCGCTAGGTGGATATACATCATTTTTTTTAAAAAGTCCAAGTCAAGAAAAGTATACTCTACACGTAGGCACATCACTAAACTCGCTCCCCGGATCAGGCAGTCATCATCATACATGAGTCTGGTGCAGCACTCATGAGTTAATATGTGCATATATTAGAGTATTTTAATGTCAGTCTGAATTTTGTATGAGCTATCTGGAATGCTCAAGTTATTTCACTGCACCCTGTCTCTGTACCCACTGGGGCTTTGTTAAAGAGGTCAGAGCTGCGTGTGGTCCCAGAAGATAGGTATTCTGTAGACAGACTCAACAGCACTGCGGCTTATGATAGCTATGTGTGTTGGGGATATTAAGTTTAATCAACTCCAGTTTTAAAACCATCCCTGCTCTGGGAGTGTAATACTTGCATTGTGTTCCATGTGCTCTGGCTCTGTCAGACCAGTGGAAGAAGGAAATCCCATAAATTGGTGGCTCTCCACTGTGCAGGACCTGTCTCCAGCCCAGGAATGTTCAAATCTAAGGATTGTTGGGAAGGGCGCCCCAGCTGCCTTCATGATCTATCTGATAAAATGCTAGTCACCGCAGGCTATGTCTGCATTTGAAGCTAGGGATGTGATAGGTCTTCTTGAGCTAGCACACTAAAAACAGCAGTATAGCAGACACATAGGTTAGCCACCCTATGTATGCACCCATGGGGTCCAGATAGGTTTATACTTGGGCTGGCTAGCCCATGGTGCTGCAGCTCAAACTTTTGTGGCTCTACTAATAGTTTTAGCTGAGCTAGCACAAGTAAGTCTACTTGAGCGGGAAATCACACCTCCAACTCCAAGGGTAGACCTAGTCTTAGTGTGCTTTCATGGAGCGAAAGAGGTGTCCAGAATCCAAAGTATTTCAGTGTTTTATAAATAGCTACACCTTGAATGGAACTCAGAAGTCCTTGGCAAAGTGGTGTTATGTGCTCTTGGTGGCTAGCACTGCCAAATGGGTGGGCAGCTCCACTGTTCCACAGCAGGCAGTTAGCCAGGACTCAGGACAGACTGAGGAATGCAGGCCTGGCAAAGACCCCCAGAATGCAGAGGCTGCCTGACTTTTATTGACAACAGAGCTGAGCAAATCTCTACCCTTGTATCATTCTGTGGGAGATGCCTTGTTGAGCTACTATTGAATTCTCTTGTCCTTCCAAACATCTCTCTTACTGGGCTGTTTAACTTCCTGGCCCTCCAGGATGGATGTCTTCCTGGTCAGAATTCTCAGTAGGAACCACTATTGCAATGACAATGCTAGAACAGCTCTGCACATCCATTGTGTTGTCCTCAAAGCCCCCGTAAGGGTGGAACCAACCATTTTCCCTTCTCTAGGCTAGAGGTTGTTATAACTCTGATCTGATTTGGTCTACTTGCAGATTGGTTTGGAAGTCTCCTTTCTATCCTCTAATTGCTCTTGGCCCTAAGCAATCCAAGTCCATGAAAGACCTGTTCATGTGGGCCCATGGCAAATGGGGAACTCCATGAGAACTTTTCAGTAGCTACTGGCAGAACGAAGTCTCCCAATAATTCTTTGGGTGCCCTGGGATTTGGAGAGTGATGTCTGCATTGTTATGCTGCTCTTATCCAGAATGCTATGGGTTGGTGTAGAAAGCACATGTCCTTTTGACTGGCGTTAAATCGCTATAAAGGCTTATGGATTAACATCAAGGGCAGGGCAAGAGTTTTCAGTTAATGACTGTGTGTGCATGTCCTGCTAATGTCTTTGCTTTCCTAGGGCTCTGAATGATTCCACAAATTAAACTTATTTTAAAAATTTCTAACCAGCACAAAATTATCTGGTGGAGTCACAAGCAACGTCCATGATTGGCATGACCATGGGAACGAGTGATACCGACATCATCCTCAGCAACACAGAGCTCTTTGCTCAGCCGCAGCTCAGTGAACAAAGCCAAGCAGGGTTTTCTGCTCCTGAACAAAAGCTCTTGAAAGGAAAAATTCCAGTGCAAGGGACACAGGCTTCTAATGCAGCTATTGAGGGCTTGCTGTTTGATGTGGATGCCGAAGAGGGAATGACTGAGACACTTCAGAAGAAGGACTTGGCCCAGGATCCTGAACAAACTGATCAGATGGCTACTGAGTCTCAGGGACGGGCCGTGAGCCTGAGCTCAGAGCAGCGGGAACGTACTCGAGGGAGCAGTTATCCAGAGCAACTTCCCGGAGCAGATGAGCTGGTGGCTGGCGTTGAGTACCGTAGGAGCCAAAGAGAGCTGAGCTGGGACCTGCTGTGTAAGCTGCTTCCCCTATAATCAAACAATGGCCACTGTAAACTAGATTGCTGGATACGTTAATCACACCTGAGTCAGGCACTTTGCCAGGCCCATCCTGTGGCCTAAACCTGTCCAGGGGAAGAGAGTCCCCGGTCCTCCCCATTGTTATGTCTACATAACAACTAAATCCCTGGAGCCAGCCTGTTCCAGCCAACTTGGCCTTGCAGGGCATGGGCTGTGGAGCTGTTTTATTGCTGCGTAGATGTTTTGGCTTGGGCTGCAGCCTGGGCTCTGAGAGATGGGACAGTCACACAGCAATGAAACAGCCCTGCAGCCCAAGCCCTGCAAGCCTGAGTCAGCTGGCCAAGGCCAGCTGCAGGTTTTCCTCAGTTGTGTAGACACACTCTTAGTTGTTATCATCTCCACTTCCCTGCCTAGCCCAAGTTCACCCACAGTTGGGAGGCCACTGCTGGCATGGGCTTTGCTCCAGGCCCTGCCCCTCTGAGCAGAAGCTTCTTTTGGACCAACTCTGGTTGGTGGGTTTTGTTTCTGCTGTGGGGTGTCTCCCCAGCCCATCCCAGTGGGAGGAAGACCTCCTTCCTTGTCATTTGGTGAGAAAGCAATGCCCTGCTTGACCTATCTTTCTCCCTGGCCAGAGTGCAGGAGTGGGTTCTCCTTGGCAAGTGGGTCTCCCCACCAGAATACAGCAAAGGAGAATTATGGAGGCAGGCTGGAGTTGGAGGGGTGGCTGTAGGGATACAGTCTGGGCCTGGGACAGGAGAACAAACAAGGTTGGGTGTTCTTCTAAAAGATCTGCTCTAGGAATTATTTTGGGGGACGTTCTCTGAACTTTGCTATAGAGAAGGTCAGAGTAGATTATCACAATGATCCCTCCTGGCCTTGGAATTGATGAATGTATGAAAAAAGTCTCCCCTCCCGCCCCCAACCTGGAAGTTAGGGGTCTTCCCCTGTCTGGGATCTTATCTACTGCTTTTGTTTCTAGTTCATGATAGGAAAACCCTGTTCTAGACCAGGTCTGTACCAAGGCTCTAGTTTAAAATTGGTCTGAGCTCAGACCATTGTTCAAATCTACGCTTAGATTTGGGACATTCGTTGTGCTGGTCGGATCTCTTCCATTTTCATCCCAGTTACACATTCTATGAATTGTTTGTTTAAACCTGACTCTGGGATATTTACAGGTGGGCACAGTTTCATTCAGAACCTAGAGAGCTGCCGCTTAACACCTGGGCTTTATGGGAGGCTGAGAGTAGGAACTGCATTATGGGCAGGAACTAATACTGATGGCTGACATGGGTCTGTGAGTGCACCTGCTGCCTTTACCGAGATTGAGGCAGGATTGCAGTGCTAAGGAGGAGCCAGCAGCATTTTTTTCCTGCTTACCTTCCTGCCTTGCTGCATCAGGGCCACCATCTGAAATGGTGAATAGCTTTGTACAGCTCTTCCTGCAGAACACATGGGATTTTGATTAAAATACAGAGCCCTGTGACTGTCTGGCATTTCTTTTACTCTCAGTTCCTACCCTAAGACTTTTGTCAGGAGGGCCAGATGTGACATTTCCTCGGGGCCAGATCAGTATTTAAGCACGGCCAGTACACTTGGTGCTGTACAGAACACCTGTGGAGAGAGAAGTTTCATGTCCTGTGACGCTTCCAATTTTCCTAGAGCACAGCACTCTGGAGAACAGGCCAATAATGTTCTAACACCGGAGGGTTTTCACTCATGAGCGTGGTGGAAGAAATTATTTTGGGGGACAGATATGAATGAAGAGAGGGAGGGGACTTTGGGCTAAACAGGCAGCATGGAGGAAGGTATGAGAGAATCAAAGGGAAAGCTGTGTGGAGATTGGGTTGAGCAAAGGGAATGAGAGGAGTAGAAGAAAGGGAACACGTCTGAAGGGCACTGGTGTTTGTGTTCCATTAATATCAAAGGCTGAGGATGCAGTGTAGTTCTGCTGCTGCTAAAATATAGCTAATGCGCCATGTGGTTCTCTCCAGCAGGGGCTGAGAAAAGCCAGCTGTGAAGGCCTCTTTCAAACCCACTTCCTAATGCACAGTACAAACTCTCTGAGCTGTCCTGAGTAAAGTGAGGGCAACTCATGCAAGCTCCTTCCTTGGTGTCTGGATATGTTTCATACTTGCCACCAGTGCCACAATAAATGTTATAAAGGTACATTGGGGACAGAGCTCCTGTGTTAACCTAACTCTCTGAATGTCTAGCTTCTGACAGACCAAGCTCCTCCCCGCCAGCTGCCTCCAGGAGTCTGAGCAGACGTTCGGACGCCTTGTCTGCTCTACAGCCTGTGAAATCCAGCAGGCCATCAGTGAGAGAAACTGTCGCCCATATAATTGAGAAGCTGGATGATGCAGATGAGAGCGAAGAGATGGCTGATGCGGAGCAGGAAATGGAGGATGACAGAGCTGAGCAGGAAGGGGCTGTCAGTGAGGGTAAGCAGCCCTTTCAGGGCTATGATGGAAAGCAACTGAGCGCACTGCTCTGGTGCAAACCAGTGGGCAGCAGGAGTCTTGGGGGGCAAAACATGACTTTGTCCCTGATAATCTCTTCCGAGCAACTTCAAAGGCATGGCTGGTCAGGCTCTCTAAAGGGAGTGTCAGGCTGGCTGCCATGCTTATTTGCCTGTTCTTGTTTCACACCCACTGACTGACCGTGGAATAAGTTTTCTGTTCACATGCTCTTGGCAGGTTTGTATAACTATGTAGATGAACAGACAGCTGCTGGAGAGAGGTGGATAACTTCCTTCCTGGGCATGTCATGTTCCAGCAAAGCCCATTTCCTTTGTTTGAGGATCCCAGAGATCTAAGTTTGCTTCACCTTGTTAGAGAGGACGAGCTGGCCAGGATTTCATGTGGGGCACTCCCTTTACAAGAGTTCAGCAGAATAGCAGTTATTCCATGGTTCTGAGGCAGTTTCTGCCCTGGAATGGGGGCATCCTGTGGGGTCTCTTCTCTTGCTTTCATCTTGCTCCGTTTCCGCCCAGGGTGCCTCTGGCAAGCACATACCTGGAAACCGAAGCTGATACAGAATGGCTGAATATTAAACGGCGGGTCCTGTGGGAAGCACATAACCCCAGGACTCTGGGTTTTGCATTGGCTGTGTTGGACTTCTGGGTGAAGCTTAAGGTGCTGGATTTGACCTATAAAGCCCTAAATGAAAAAAGATTCCAGGCCAAAGACCTGCTCTGTCGCTGGGCTACCCTGCCAGTACTTGAGATCAGCACAGGTAGTTGATAAACAAGACGGGCAACAGGCAGGCTGTTCTCTAGAATGAACCTTCTTTCCTGTTGGTCTGAAATAGGGGTTGCCGAGAGAGATGCTCTATCTTTTTACCCAGGCTTTTGCGGAAGGAGCAGTGTGCACCAAAGGGTTGGGATTGATAATTGGGGTGGAGGGCTGTTTTTATTTCATGGCTTTGGGAAGATGGTTGGGTTTACCACTGTTAGTCCTGGTGTGATGCACAAATGTGCCAAGAGTCCAGGAAAGCTGCTTGTTATGTATTGTGTACATCTAACTACACACCTTTCCCACACCACAATTCACACTGATCTGGGAACACAATGCCAGTCTCCTGAGTCCCAGTTTGGTGCCTTAACCACAGACCATCCTTCCCCTCAAATGTTTAATTATTACATAGGGGAAACTGCAGGGTAATATGGAACTTAATTACAAGAGTGGTGCGAGTAAAATCTTGAGTGTAGAATTGCACTGAACCCAGAACGCAATGGAATTTAAGCAAAAAACCTTGGAAAGTCCTTGTTTTCTAGGCATTCCAATGGCTCAACATTGTGGTGTTCACTATCTAATTTTGGAGCTCCTACTGGAAAATGTAATTAAAGGAAGCTTTCTCCATTGACAAATTTCTAAAGGCTATTGACAGTTATTTTTGGCTATACTGTGTGTTCTTCCCTAAGTAGTTACTTTGCTTCAAAAAGATGAATGCAGCAACTTCTTTCTAAAACGGGGGTGGGCAAACTATGGCCCATGGGCCCATCCTGCCCGGGCCCTGAGCGGGCCGCATGGAGCCAGACACGCTGCTCTGAGCAGTGCGGTATGGAGGCCAGAAGTTTGGATAAGGGGCAGGGAGTGGTTGGATGGGGCGGAGGTTCAGGGGAAGGGGGGGGTGTATAGGGTGTGGGAGTCCCGGGGGTCTATCAGTGGGCAGGGGGATGGATAGGAGTCAGGGCAGTTGGGGGGGGGGGGGATGTGTAGGGTGGGAGGGGGTCTTGAGAGGGGGCATCCAGGTGAGAAGGAGCAGGGGGGTTTAGGTAGGAGGTGGGGTCGGGGGAGGGGGTTAGGGGCAGGTGGATCTCTGGAGAGGGTGGTCGGGACAAGGTCCAGGACAGGTTGGAAGGGTCGGAGGTTCTGAGGCGGGCAGCCAGGGGTCAGAATTCAATGGAGAGAAAGCCGAGTAGAATATTATGCTAAATGTTCATGAGTGTTGTGAAGTAGTTAGGGCAGTGAACTAGTTCTACTTCCAACCCTCTGACCTTGGCCAAGTAACTTAAACTCTATGCCTCAGTTTACTTAGCAACTAAATTATTAAAAACCAGCACTATGGGCTTACAGAGTGCTTTACATACTAAAGAGAGACATGTTCCTGGTGATTATTTGTCTGTCTCAATTGGGTGCTGAGGCTTAACGTGTGTGAGGACAAGCCTTGGCTGAAAGGCCTGTTAGAGTAAAGCTTGTTTATTATCCCTTTATCTAGTTGTCAAGAGCCCCAGAAGTGCTAGAACCCGCAGCTTGAGCAGGCATTCTACCGCCACGTCTGCTCAGAATCCTGAGCACTCTGGAAGGAAATTGATGAAGGAAGCTGTAGAGCGAGAAGCTGAGCTGGATGGTAGAGCTGTAAGAGGAGAGGTGGGTGACTCCGAGGAAGAGGAAAAGACTGAGGAGGAAGGTGAAACTGAGGAGCCTGAGAGTGAAGGTAAGAATGCACTCATGTTGGTGATAGATGTCAGTTGGAGGGGCTGTCCTCAGGGCCTGTCGATAGACTATGGAAGGGTTTTGATAACAATATTAGCACCCATGTTGTCCACTAGATTCCACAGTCGAATAATGTCCAGCTGGAGCTTGCTGCTGAAGAATGTTCTTACTTGTTGGTATTTTTGTTGTTTGTTGTTTTAAAGAAATGTTGTGGATGTACATAACCATGCTACCAAGTGCACTGATCCTTTGAGTGGCTCTGTCTGTAGAGTTGATTTGGCCTGTTCTCTGTAATGCCGTTCACGTGGGGAGAACAGTTACAAGGGGAAGCAGAGGGGTAGAACATTGGATAAAGGCAGGGAGAGAAGTCGGACAAAGAAATCAAAGCCCAGCATCCCTCTCCAACTCCCCTGAAGACGCTCTGAAGAGCCTAGTCATTTGCCCCCCCAGGCACTGTCCCCCATCCCCAAACACATAGGATTGCCTACTCAGAAAGGGCTAACCTGAGGGACCATGCCCATGTGTGGCACTGTTCCATTCTCAGAGGGACGCTTAGCAGAGGAAACCAGGAAGCAAGGAATCCCACCCACTCCCCCGTCCTCTCCACAGACAGGAAGTCACGGAGTCATTGCCTCATTTCTCCACTTCACTTGCTTTTCCTTCCTACTCCCACTTGTGGGGGAGAAGCAGCTGGAAGGTGAAAAAATGAAGCTGAAGAAGAGGGTAGATGAGAGGATCTGCCCTAGATGAAACTCACCTGGTGGCTGCTGTCCCTTCTGAAAGAGGCAGGCTCTCAGCCCTCCTGAATCCTGGTTTGGTGTCTCACTCCCACTTCTCTCGCCCTTCTATGACCTGGGCTTCAGCTGGCTGGCTCTTCTTGTGGAAGTGGATAATGCTGCTGGACTCTGCCCCTTCCAGTGTAACGGAAGGAACCTATTCCCAGGCTTGTCCCTAGTGCAGGGAGAATGGCGGAGTTTAACACAGGAACTGGAATAGTTCTGGGCTGCTGGGAGACTCCTTGGGAACTGAATGTAGCAGAGCCAGCTCCATAGCCTGTGGAATCTCCTCTAGCCATGGCCATGGAAAACAAGATGAGGTGTGCAGCGTTGGCCAGGCACACCAAGGGAGAGAAAGCAAGAAGAGACTGATTAATATCTCTCAAAAAGGACAGAAGCCGGTTTTGTTCAATATCTTTATCAATGATCTGGAGGATGGTGTGGACGGCACCCTCAGCAAGTTTGCAGAGAACACTAAACTGGGAGGAGTGGTAGATACACTGGAGGGTAGAGAGAGGATACAGAGGGACCTAGACAAATTAGAGGATTGGGCTAAAAGAAATCTGAGGAGGTTCAAGAAGGACAAGTGCAGAGTCCTGCACTTAGGATGGAAGAATCCCATGCACTGCTATAGACTAGGGACCGTGGACGAGAAGCTGGAAATGAGTCAACAGTGTGCCCTTGTTGCCAAGAAAGCTAATGGCATTTGGGTTATATAAGTAGGGGCATTGCCAGCAGATCGAGGGACATGATCATTCCCCTCTATTCAACATTGGTGAGGCCTCATCTGGAGTACTGTGTTCAGTATGGGGGCCCACACTACAAGAAAGATGTGGAAAAATTGGAAAGAGTCCAGAGGAGGGCAACAAAAATTATTAGGGACCTGGAGCACATGACATATGAGGAGAGGCTGAGGGAACTGGGATTGTTTAGTCTACAGAAGAGAAGAATGAGGGGCGATTTGATAGCTGCTATTAACTACCTGAAAGGGGGTTCCAAAGAGGATGGAACCAGATGGTGGTACCACATGACAGAAGACTGAGTAATGGTCTCAGTGAGGGAGGTTTAGGTTGGATATTAGAAAAAAAAATTTTTACTAGGAGGGTGGTGAAGCACTGGAATGGGTTCCCTAGGGAGGTGGTGGAATCTCCTTCCTTAGAGGTTTTTAAGGTCAGGCTGGACAAAGTCCTGGCTGGGATGATTTAGTGAGGGTTGGTCCTGCTTTGAGCAGGGGGTTGGACTAGATACCTCCTGAGGTCCCTTCCAACCCTGATGTTCTAAGCCTTATTGCCCTAAACGCAGGGCACTAATGCAGTGCTACAGTAATGTCTAGTAAATAGTCATAGCCCAGCGTGGAACCACAGCTTTAGTTGCTGAGGACTGTTGTCATCCCTACTGAGAGGAAAAGAGGCTACAAGACACTTATTATGTGATCTGTACTGTGGAAAATTTAACATTCCCACCCCCTTATGGGAGGATTTGCAGCAAGACCGCCAAACCACTAAAATTCAGGGCTTAAGGGTCTCATGCTCTCTCTCCTCAGAGCTGTCAATGAAGACACCTGCATTCGTCCGTGCTAAAGCGTATAGACCATCTCCCTTGCTGTCAACCCCACGCACCCTGAAAACTGCTGCTCCCAAGTAAGTGTGAACCCCCATTCCACAATAGTGAGGCAGAGCTGGAAGCTGGGGTAGCTCCCAAGGCCAGATCCCAGGGGATTGTTCCTTTGCCAATCACCCTTGGAGCTCTGTGAACTGTTAGGTGCTGCTTCAATGGTGCTGGGAGCAAGGGACCCTGAACTCTGACTTTGGCAAGGGGGTGAAGGCAGCTATTGAGAGGCTGTTAATAAAATCTTCTCTCAGGGCAGGTCTCAGGCCGCAAGCCCTTTCAGTGAGCACCCATTCAAATCTCTCCTTTCCTGAAGGCTCTTCATAGCTTCGGAGGTAAATCAGGAGTACAGGATTGCAGCTGCTAATGCAGTGCTACAGTAATGTCTAGTAAATAGTCATAGCCCAGAACTGGAGCTCTGAGATCCTGACGGGGTGAGGCAAGAGGTAAGTCCCTCTATCGTGTTAGATGAACTGTGGTCTCTTGGAATGGGAAAGCCACTGTCCACTACTAGTGACTAGGGCACTTCCCAGTGCAGAGCGTGGGCTGCACCTGACTGGAGGCACAAAGGCACCTCTGCCCTGGATCACTCTAAACCTGTCATGCTAATGGTTGATACCACCTGGCCTGCCACGTGCTTCATCAGAGCCAGCAGGAAGAGGTTCTCCTGCCCTTGGAGCCAGAGTAGCTGGTCATGGGAGGATTGAATCAACACAACGGGATTCCCTGGTGGCATAACACAAGTGCTGTGGCTCCTACCCTGGCCACCTGCACCACCAAACTCCCTTGTTCTCTCTAGATGTGAAGCAGGCACATGCTGGTTTCTCTGGCTAGGTCCTGCATTGTGTCACACAAGACCGTGCTTTTCTACTGACCACTCCCTCACCGTATCCCATAAGGCAGACCAAGCCTGGCCAGCCCAGTGCAGAGCAGCGTCCGAAACGAATGCTTACAGTATCCCCTTCTGCCATATCCCTGGAGAACCCGGACAAAGCCCAGATAGTCCTGAGCTGGACAAACTGAGGTCCAAGGGCAGGAGAACCTCTTCCTGCTGGCTCTGGTGACGCATGTGGCTGGCCAGGTGGTATCAATCATTAGCCTGACTGGTTTAGAGTGATCCAGGGCAGAAGGGTGCCTTTTGTGCCTCCGGTCAGGTGCAGCCTCCGCTCTGCACGGTGCTTCCAGACTGGCCCTTCTTTGTGCTCAGTGGTGGGTTCCTGTGCCAGAACTCATTTGTGCTCTCTCTGCTCCTCCACCCGCTCTGCATGCTTGTTTGGTTTGCTCAGTGCTTTCTGTGTCCCTGGCAGGTTTCCCCCAAAGCCTCCCCTGGCTCAACAGGCTGCCAAGAGAACAGCGATGGCTCCCAGGAGGAGGCGAGAGCCGGCACTACCCAGCAGCCTGGTGAAGAAGATCTTCAGCCATTATGTGAAAGTGCCAGTGGCCAGAGATGCATTTAAGGTTGTTGAGAAGTGGTGAGTAGCAGCAAACTCCTCTCCTCCCCTAGCCGCCAGTTACCTGCTCTCCTGGAGCCCTTTGCAGCTAAGCAGAGGAAGATGTGGCAGGAAGCAGGCCGCAGAAGGGGCTGCCATGCAGCGGGGAGTCGGGGGGAGGGGGAAGAAGCAAACTACATTCTCAACACAGACCTAGCTTGTCCAGAAGTGCTCTTGGGGCTGGTGCAGTGCTCAGCAACCCAGGCTGCTGTGCAGGAGCCTTTGGCCTGAGGTCTCCCTGTAAACCAGCCATATTTGTGCTACTTGAGTGGCTTTCTTGCTAATCGTGGTGGGGAGGGGCTCTCCAGTCCCCTCCGGCTGGCAGGAGCCTGGCTGGGGAACGTCGATGAGAGTGAAACAGGGCGTGGTGAAGGGCAGGGCTTTGTGTGGTGCAGAAGGCCCCAGGAGAGCTGTTCCAGACCAGTGCAGTGGTGTATTCTACCATCTACCTATCCCCACAGCTCCAGAGCTTTCTGACCCTCCTTGAGGTGGAGTCCCTCGCACCTCCATTCCTGGAAGGAGGTGGCCTGTGCTGTGCTGAGTTGCAGTGTAGATAGCCCTGTAGAAGTGACTGAGGAGACAGCTTTTGTGCACTGCCGACTAACTCTTCTCCTCTCCTCTCCTCTCCTCTCCCTCTCCAGTGTGGAGGTGTACTTCAGACAGCTCAGTAACGACTTGGAGGCTTATACCATGCATGCCAGGAGGAAGACTGTGGAGGAAGCTGACCTGGAGCTCCTCATGAGACGGTAGGGTGGAGTTTGTTCTATTATGCTGGTCACATGAAAGAGAAGTGCAAACAGGTTTGCTCGTGGGAGCATTTCAAAAGCTCCCAAGAGGTGAAACATCTCTCACGGACAAGTGGTTAGGGAGACAGGGTGGGTGAAGAGGATACAACCACAGCTGGCATCTTGGAGCCCAGCCTAGGGTGGGAGCTTGTTGTCAGACTAGAAACTAGTTCCTGGCAGGCTTTAACATTGATCTAACCCTTTGACCAGCAAGGTGCTGATCCCTCTGCTGCTTTTAGTCCCCTGTGGCATCCCTGGTATATGGTCCTGGCTGTAACCACCTTCTGGAGCTGTGAGACAGTTTCCAGTGTCCAGTGCACTGCCTGGGAGCGTCAGAATTTAGGGCAGTTCATTTGTAATGTCCGTGTTCTCTGGAAATAGTGGTACCCAAGGAGTGTCCAGATTCCTGCCCCTCAGGAAAGGAAGAAGCTAGTTCATCCATTGTATCTAGCCAGGGATTCCACCCCCTCGTCTGTTCCTAATACAGTGCTTTGTTGGTGGCGCATGTTAACGTAACAGTTACATACAGTCTATTGCTCTGCCCAGAGGCTGCCTGAGTAGAATTTGTGAAGAGCTCAGTTTGTTTTCAGGTTTGCACCGTTGTGTAGCTTTGTGATGAGGGTGTAAGGCTTCTCCCCTTTGGGAACTGACTAAAATCGGCAGGGGGAGTAATGCTTCTTGGACAGCCCCCAGCCAACAACTCGCAGCCTGTGAACACTGGGCCAAGGAGCACACTTGCTGGCCTTTGAAAGTTTGAGCATTGCCAACAGCTTCAGCAGCCAGTGAATGTCCTGGCCATGCCCAAAGGAGAACCTTGACAAACCCTTCCTATGATCCGAGGCTCTTGTCTAGCCAAAAAGCTGCGGTAGCTCTGAAGCCATCCAAATCGTTCTCCCACTGTCTCCTTGAAAAGCCCCATCCTGACTCCATTCCAGGGGTTCCCCGGGACGGGATGATTCATACAAGGCTGCAAGTGCATTTGTCTAAACTGGGACTGGCACTGGTTCTTCCCGAGTTTCTCGGTCAGACTCCTAGATTGGACGTTCCTGTCCCTCTGGCTGAGAATGGTGTTGGAATTAGTGTGAACTGGCTGTGGGCCCGTCGGGGTCCCTGGCCAGTGGTGGAGCTCTGCACGTGGAGTCCTGTGTTTGCACGTCAGGATAGTTGACGTCTGATGTACACTCCTCAGGTGCGGTTCAGGAATTGTTCTTGGCCCCTAACTGAGGGAAGAGCATTTCATCCCCCTCCCCTGCACTGGGGGAATTGACAGCCACTTGCTGCCCTCTACAAGTAGGACACTGTGCTCAGGCCAGTTCTGTAAACCGCCTTCCTCATAGAAAGGTGGATCTGATGCCCCCAAGTATTTCGGAGCAGGTGGGGTAAGAACTCCTCTGCTCGCTGGGGCTGAGTTCGTCTGGCACACCCATGCTTGTGTAACTCTCGGGTGTGTGACAGTGTCTACCCTTAGCGCCGCACAGGCAGCTGTGGGATCTGTATTTCCCATATTAACAGTGTAAAATGGCTTCTTTGAGCAAGCCCCAAGGGGTGTTGAGTACAAATCTTGTCAGGATAGAAACACAGTCTTATTAAATGGACCACACTGTTTTTTCTCCTTCCCCTCTCTTCCCTTGAAGACAAGGGCTGGTGACAGACAAGATGCCTCTCCATGTGCTGATAGAGCGCCACCTTCCTCTGGAGTATAGGAAGCTACTGATCCCAGTTGCCATGAGTGGAAATAAAGTGATCCCTCACAAATAGATGTGTGCGGCCTGCATGGGAACTTTACACCGCAGCAGAGACTGGCTTTAAGCTGCTTCCTGGTACCTGTCTGATTCCCTGTGGCGGTTTACATTAGAAACCTGAGTCAGGCCGACGGGTGTTGAATAGCCAGCGGAGGTGATTCTCTTGAATTGACCCTCCTGATGCTCACAGGGTCTTCTAACTGCACAGTGGAGCCTTCCCACTGATGTAAATGACTTCCCTGTGCTGGGTCCACATCACACGCCCCTGCTGTCTCCGAGTGTATAAATGTCAATAAAAGGTGGGTGTTTTGCAGCGCCTGAGTGCCGTGTGTTCCAAGGAATCGCTAGTCCCTTACATGGTCACCCCTTCTGGGGCACAGCCTGGCAGGCTCCCCGCAGCCTCTTCGCAGTACTGGATTTACCGTGGCACTGGGCCCAGGGTCCAAGGGGGCCCCGGCCTGGCCCGCTCTTCTCTGGCCCCCACTCTCTCCTGCGGGGCAGGCTCTGCCCACAGCCAAGCTCCTCCCCAGCCTACTGTGTTCCTGCCCCTCCCCCTCTCTCTCTGCCACCAATCAGCTGTTCCCGGCAGGAGGGTGTGGGAGGAGTGGGGTCCCTGCATGCTCACTGCTCCTGGGGGAAGAGGAGAAAGGGGTGGGCCTTGGGGAAGGGGGTGGAATTGGAGTATACCCTCTCCAGCCCCCTGCAGTGAGCACCCCCAGGACCCCAGCCCGCACCCCCAGCCATCTGTCCTGACCCCTGCACCCCCTTCACATCTTCCCAGCCCCCTACCCTGACTCCTGCACCCCCCTCATAGAAGATCAGGGTTGGAAGGGACCTCAGGAGGTATCTAGTCCAACCCCTGCTCAAAGCAGGACAAACCCCCAACTAATCCCCACAGTCTCCAACCTACGTGGGCACAGTACAGCAGACATGGCCCTGCCCACTAGCTCCTCTCCACTCTCTCCCCCGCCCCAAGCCACTGAAGGCTTAGCCCTCTCACTTTTAAATGATTGCTTGATCCTCCCGCCCCCTTCAGACTTCTCTGGCCCTTCTGTTCCAGACTGGAAACTCTTAGACTTAGAGTGTCCAGTTAGTGCTGACTAGAAACTAAAAGTCCAGTTCTAGGAGTAACCACGTTAGCCTCCTCTCCTCCCACTCCCAACGCCCGCCCCGAAGGGGCTTGACGATAGCCTGTCCTGCTGCTGCAGCAGCTCAGTGCAGAGAGAGCCGAAGAGAAGGAGCTAGAACCAGGTAGGTCCCCGCTGTCTGTGCGCAGGGGAATCCTGTTTACCCCACCCCCCCATGCTTGCAGTTTACCCCTGACTCCTCCCTTGCTCCCTGGACCAACCCTAGCTCCCACCACACTGTGCTTTTGCCCCCAACCCCTTTTACAGTCATTCCCAGGGGGCCCCTCAAAAAGTGAATCAGGTTCTGCCCCTTTGCTGTGCTCATGCTCTTCGGAGGAACCGGCTGCTGCTCTAAGAAGGTGTGTTAGGTGCAATCTTCCTTCAATCTTTAAACCTTGCTGCACTGACGAGCAGATTACGTGGCCGATACATTGGGGTATCCATCTAGAACAGGGCGTTTCAAACGTTTTTCCTGGGGACCCAGTTGAAGAAAATTGATGCCCGCAACCCATTGGAGCTGGGGATGAGGGTTTTGGGGTATGGGAGGGGCTCTAGGCTCAGCCAGAGGGCTGAAGGGCTCAAGGTGTGGGGGGGAGGCTCTGGGCTGGGGCAGGGGGTTGAGGTGCAGGAGGAGGTTAGAGCTCTGGGCTGGGGGTGCAGGCTCTTAGGTGGGACCAGGAATGAGAAGTTTTGGGTTCAGGAGAGGCCCTGGGTTTGAGAGGGTCAGGGCTGGGGGTTGGGGTACAGGAGGGGGCTCCAGGTTTGAGAGGGCTGGAGGTTGGGGTATGGGAGGGGGTGCAGTCTCTCGGGTGAGGCCAGGGATGAGGGATTTGGGGTGTAGGAGGGGGGGTCTGGATTTGGGGGGGTGCCTGAGGACTGGAGCAGGAGGTTGGGGTGTGGAAGGGGGTCTGGGCTGGGGGTGTGGAACTCAGCCAGTGTCCTGATGGTTAAATAAACTGAAGATTTTAGGCACAGAATGACCTGTCAAGTTGTCAGATTGTAATTGGAGCGAAGAGGAGAGAGGAAATCTACATTCTGAATATCCAGCAGCTATTTTAAACCTAGAATCATTAACACTGCAACTAAATATGGACAGATGAAGTCCATTCCACTGCAGCTGAGTAAATGTGGGACTGGTCTCTCATGGAAACCCCCGGGTCTTTAGCCCAGTCGTAGGAACTCACACCGTATCTGTTAGAGACCGATTACAATTCAGGGAAATGCTCCTCGATGGTCACTGAATCCCACCGCACTGTGCCTAGTTCCACCCGCTCACACCACACTCCCTGGCAAGGGGTTTCCGGACTTCTGTGCACCCTCTTCAGTAGTTTGGTTTCTAGCTACACTAGGCGGGATTGCTGCGTTCCCTGCTCAGTATAGGCTGTTCTGGGGTGGAGGGGCACTGGCAGGATGCAGTATTCCAGGTGTAAGCTTGGCAGAAGTATACCCACTACCCTAGTCCAGCTGGGCTATGGTGCCCCTCCACCCCACATGTTCTGGGGCTGGTCTTGCTGACATTCCACTTCGTGCCTGCACCCAATTGGTATTCGTTACTTCAGCTCGAGCTTTCCCCATCCCTCCCTTTCCCTCTGTGGGAGGAGGAAGGAAGCAGGCCCCATGTTTATATTCTGCCAGGGTGACTCTGATCTCTAAGTTGCGAGGGGGTGGAGTAAACCAGTGACTGCCATAGAGCTGCTTTCCTGCCCCCCAGCTCTGACATCTGGCTCATAGCAGCAGAGGGCTAAGGGAATTCAGAGAGAACCATCCTGAGGGGGCAAACACTGGGAAGGGTTAGTGAGTGGCTGTGCAAAGTTACCAATACCAATTTGGCCCTTTCCCTTAGGGCTTGTCCAGCTCTACCTGTAGAGCTAGACCGGTGTAAGAGCCCGGGGGACTTTTTTGGGTTTAGCTTAAACCACTTCCAAACTGACAGAACCCAATTGAAAAAGGCCCTTTCCCACGGGAATAAGCGTCCCCCCAGTTACAGCCGTGTTACTGGGCAGTTTAAATTCACACCCTACCTTGAAATCTTGCTCTTGTGAAAACTTGCCTGACTTCTCAAAAGAAGGAAACAGGAGCAGGGGGAAGGGCGGGGGGGGTCTTTTTAAACAGCTGGGTCTGATTTTCCAGGCTGCTGTGTACCTGCCCCCTACCCTTGGCCTTTAGGAGGCCTTGCTGGGCTCAGTGGCTGTGCCAATCAAGTGAGTAGTGGAGTGATTATGAAAAGTGCCAGTGCCAGCCGTAGAGAGCAGTCGTCCCTGGCCTCCAGCTTGCTTTGGAGGGCTGATCTGATCTGCTGGGACTGCAGGCAGGAGGCCAAGTGAACCCTGCTCCGGGAGGAAATGGAAATTAAACTATTTCCATAGGCCACTAAGCAGCACAGGAACTCTTCTCGGCTTCAGCTGGCTGCATTGCTGAGAATACAAATCAACCCCAGCCTCTCTGGTGTTAATGATCAGTCAGCCTGAACAAACTCAGTGCAGTCGCCCCTCTGAGTTGCCTTTTGTAAAGCTAGAGTATTTAGCTGAGTACATGAGGGGAAAGAGGAGCCATTGAACTCTAAGAGTAGGCCCCTGCCTCTCCCTGTTCTGAGACGCTTGCGTCGATCTCTTCGGGGAGGGGGCCTATTCGTTTTGTGTCTCCAGCCAGCAGTCTCTCGACCACCGTGTCCACAGGCAGAGAGACAGTCGGATCCCACTGTTCTTTCGAGGCCTGGAAGGCCAGGCAAATGTAGGCATCCAGCGTTAGGTCATCAAGAGCAGGATCAATGGCACAGAAGGCTGCCTTCAGCTCATCCACGTTCACCTCCCTGGGTACAAAAAGAAGCCAAACAATTCTCTGATGTCTGACCAGGAAATCCCTGTAGATTAATGCAGCACTGGGAATCTATACCCATGTCCTGGGGAGCAAGGAGCTTTCCCATGATCCTCCCCGCCCTCTTCAGTAGCCTATGTTCTGTATTACCGGGTTGCAAAGTCAAGCTCTCAAGCGTTAGGAATTGCCGGAATTCTGGCACAGCTCATGCTATTTCCTGTCTCCATTTTGTGCACAGGACAGACGGGGCTCGGGGATGAGCAGCTTTTCAGTATTTGGTTTTCTCCTCACTGTTCAGTGTGTGGGGCTCCGGGACTTTACTGACTTTCGCTCTTCAACCCAGCTCTGAGGACAGAGCCGGTACTTTTCTCATGGGATTTACAGGGTCAGAGCTTCAGTCACTGATTTTCCCAACAAGCTGTGAGGTGAGCGCATGGTATTTGGCCCATTGGCAGAGGGGGAGCTGAGGCACAGAGATGAAGGTCAAATGTCCACTAATTTTAGGTGCCCGATTTGAGACACTTAGCACCTACTTTTTCCCAAGTACTTGTCTTTATATGGCACTTGCTCTGTTCAGCACCCAGCTCCCGTTGATGTCTTCTGGCAATCACATCCAGCAGCACAGAGGAACTCCTCTGTGGCAGAGGTAGGGCTGGACTTCAGTTCTCCAGGGCAAGATTCGAATGCCTTCACCATGAGACCATCCTGTCTCTTCCTGCAAGCCCCTGCCTCATTCATTACATGCCTGCCAACTTCTTCACCAAATGAACTTAGGGTCCCACAGACAACAGCCTTTTTTACTACACAGCCCTGATTTATCCCCAGAGCGGGTCCATCCTGTGCACTGTAACAGGCAAGGCTCCAGGGAGAAAACCACATGTGATCATGTAATGAAAGTCTGTATCACAAGGGGGGGCTGAATGAAGGTTGCATGGTACGTGTAATGCTGACATTGCCTAACTCTCGAGTGCTTGACTTTGCAACCTTAATAATGTTCTTTCAGTGGCGTTTTTGTGTGTCATTTCGAGGTGCTACAAAAAGCAAAGAAATTCCACCATGTGTCAACGCATTGACACCACGTGGGTCATCAGCAGGGTTGGAACCGGTAGAGCCAGGGCACCGACCTCTGCCACTTCAGCTGAGTAGCTGCCTGCAGTGGTGGATCTTTAACCTCAATGGAGAGCGGCACTAGAGGGAGGAGATGCTTTGCCTGCTGATTTCACAGCCATTTGCTGACAGCAGAGGAATGGTGAGACTCTTGGGTCCCATTCCAGGCTCGAGGGGAGTGCTCCCTAGTGGGCACAGACTATTCTGCCCACGCTCCCCCCAAGCTTGACCTCTTCTGCTCTGTCCCCTCCAACTGGTCCCTGTCCCAGTCATGTCTTTTCCCCATCCCTTGCTCTTTGTCCCACGTCGTTCTCCTCACCAAGCCAGTCCCGCTCTCCACTTCTCAGCCCAGTTCCAAACTCCGTGGCCAGACAACTTTACTCTGACCTTTCCAGACTCCTAATCCCAGTCTCCCCCAAGCCCAGTCTCCTTATCCTGCCCCAGGACCCCCTCTACCCTCCAGCTCCTCTGCCAGCTCCTTGCTCAGACAGGCCAAGTTCTGCTCCTCTGGCTCCTGCACCCTGGCCTCCAGTCACTCCCCTCCCCCAACCCCCAGTTTCCTGGCCCCACTGGCTCCCAGTTTTCTCTTTCAGGCTCTTCTAGACTTTCCTCCCTCCCCCAGGTTCCTTGACCCAGTCTCCTTGGTCAGCCACTCCCAGTTCTCCCCCTGCACCTCGGCTTCTCATCAGATCTGTCTCGCCTCTGTCCCTCTGCTCCACAAGTTCTTAGTCACAGATTCCCACCCCACCCCATCTGATCTCTGTCTTCCCCCACCCAGGTTTTCCTCCCTGGCTCCTAGCCCCTGTCTCCCCCGACTCAGCGCTCAGTCCCAGTTTTCCTCTCCCTATCCTCCCCCGCCCTTCCTGCTGATTCCTTGTCTTGATCAACTCTCACAGGCCCAGCTCCTGTCCCCTCTACATTCAAATCCTGCAGCTTTCTCCTTGATGCAGCCTTGGTGCTGCCCGAGGAGTCAGGGGGCGCTCGCCCAAAGGGGGCCCCTTCCCTTCAGTGGCCCTAAGCTCTGAACACCGTCTGCGCAGCTGCTAGGTGAGGGAGAGGGTTGAATTCTGAACGATCCCATGGCTAGGCAGGTGGCCTGATGATGGCGGCTGCTGGCCAGCCAGAAATTGCACAAGACCTCTTCGATCTGCCGGCTTGCCCCAGCACGCTGGTCAGCCCTGTCCACCTGCTCCGTCGTGTCTGCCCTTTGGAGCAGGGGGTCCGCCCCAGGGGTGACCACATGCTACCCATCCCATGCCTTTGGAGAGCTCTGTTCCTGCTGGCTGGCCCCTGTGCTCTTACGGCCCAGCAGCTGTACTGTCCATTCTGTGGTGTTACCCACCCTGCCCGCTGTGCCCCCATCACCTGCCTGTCTCAGCCCCCTGCAGCTGCACTGGAGGATCCTGCCCCCCACCATTGGATTTCTTGGCAATCCAAGAGGGGGACAGAGAACTGGCTGTGAACAGCTCAGTTACTCACGGCGCGTGGCCCAGCTCGTTCCTCAGCTCTCTCAGATACTCCTGCTTCTCGCTCGCGTATTGGCTCCTGAACTTCGCCATGAAGGGCTCAGCGTTGCCCTCCTCGTCCTGCAAGAGACAGCAGGGCCCTGAGCTCTCGTGCAGGGCTCCACCGGACACAGGCAGCCACCCTCCGGAGGAGGGGGGTGTTCAAGAGTTGGATCTGGGGGCTCTTAGTGCACTGAAGCAGCATCCTCTGTGCCGGCAGGACTGGAGTGTAACCAGCATGCCGGTTGCTGCGTGCACTGATCCCCACCTCTGCCAGCCACCAGAGTGAAGACTTTGGGTGCAGCGCCCAGAATCCCACTCCCTGCTGGGTTCCTAGCCAAGGCCAGCCAGAGCACTGGGATGGTGGCCTCTAGCGCTCCTGGACTGAGGGGAGCTGAGCGCTGTGGGCATGAAGCCAGGCATGTGGAATGAAGGGTTAAGTGCTGACCAAGCATATGGAGACTGGCAGGGGACTTCCAGTGCATAGGTGGTGAGTGAGAAATGAGTAGGTAGAAGGGGCAGAAAAGACAGGCTTTGGGGATTGTGGGATAGCATTGGAGGACCATCAAAACCTGAGCTCTTCAGCTACATTGTCACTGCAAAGTAGGTAGGTCAGAGCCCCCCTGGATTCTCATCTCTACCCTGAGCCCCGGCCAAGCGGGTTACACATGGGAATGGTGGGGGTTTGGGGTAAGGGCCCAGGGTAAGTCTGCTGTGAGCACATCTGGAGGAGTGATGTTAAAAGGCGAACTTAGCACCTCAGTATGTTGGCACCAAGCACTTAATACACACAGCTGCTGGCAGCCAAGGCTCCTCCAGCACTTTACAAATGCTAATTAGTGGAGTCTCCTGACCCACTGGAGAAACAGCGTTCTCCCCCGTGCCCAGAGCCTAGGGTCCAGAGAGGGCAGAGTGGGAGCTGACCTCCAGCTCAGTCGCCCTAACTTCATCACCCTCACGGACGTGGAGCTGTCAAGTCAGTGTCAGGCTGCAGGGAGCTGTTTTCATGTAGCTGCTTACAGTCAGGGTAACACAAGCTGCCTTAAGTCACCCTAATGCCAGTGTAGACCAGGCCTAAGAAGGGCTGGGATTTAAGTGCTGTGTCCGTTAGAGGCTGTGGCTTCAGCTGTGGCTGCTGTTACAAACGCTGCAGGAGATGATGGTCCTGAACTGGGCTCATGCCCATTTTTGCTTCCTTCTGCTGGCATGTGACGGGGTGGCTAGAGACCTGGGATGAGAGCTGGCTGGGAAGGGAGGATTATCAAAGTCAGCGAGCGGCTCCATTGAGGGGGGACTGCAGGAAGGGGCAGTTTCCCTGGGGAAGGGAGGTGTCAGCTGGGGAACCTCAGGAGGGGTGGCGGGGTGAAAGCCCCAGCTGGAAGATTTGGTTTGCTTTTGTGAGTTTGACGTCACTGGGACAAAAAATGGAGCCCAGAACCAAGGGCTGAAGAGTAACTGGCTGTGGTTGGCTGATAATATCGCCAGCAGGGGAGGAAACCAGCAGCTGACATGGAGGCAGAAGAGCTGGGAGGGGTTTGTTACCACAAACACTCTTATAACCTCAGAAACATAAGGAATGGTAAGTCTGCTCCTCACTGGGTTTTGCATATGTCAGTGAAGCCTAAAACCAGGACTTAGCCACCGAAGTCCCGTTGTGGATCCCACCCCCAGTCACCAGAGTCCTCCAGAGCAGACAAGACCTACATTTCTAATGGAGAAAACAAAGGTGAAGAAGCTTTGAGGCCTTGTGATGGGGCTTAACCCCCATCACCTTCAAGGTTAGCAAATGCTTCCAATTAGTCCTGCTGTGCACTGTGTGCGGGAGGGGTGAATAGGTAACTGGCTCCTGCCTGGAGGGGGCAGAGCTAAGCCATAAGGAGTAGCCTGAAGAAGCTCAGCGGAGAGAGATGGTAGAGGAGACACGTCCCTTTGGCTAAGAGAAGCCCAGGGTTAGGGCACGCGCACACAGACAGCAGGGACAGCGTAGGCTCCTGCCAGGGAAGTGGAGAGGGAAAGACGTCGCTAGCCCGAGAGGATAGGAGAACTGTTCAGTGTTGTTTGGACTTGTTTCTGATACTCTGGAGGGAATCTGAACTGATTCCCTCCAGGCTATCAGTGAGTTGGGGCCAGAGACAAGTGGCCAGCTGGAGGCAATGCCCCAGTGCAAGGGTGAGTGAGCTGTGCCATAGGCCTCCTTTACTCCTCATAAAAGAGGGCATGAGGAGCATTTTTATCCTTGCAGGCTGCTTTCCGGATGTAGATTCTACAGGGGGGACTGCAGGGCCATTAGCCCGTGGATTCAAACCGTTCTTCCTTGGCTGAACCTCAACCAGAAGGAAGCTGCCGCCTACCTCCATGAACAGGGATCTGTAGTCAATGAGGTCCTCTGTGCCTTCGGCCTTGTACCTGCTGGCATCTATTAGCTCCTGGATCTGCTCACTACTCTTCAAGGGAAAAGCTGCCCGCAGTGCGAGGCTGTATGGAGAAAAAGGAACACCACAAACACAGGTATGTGTGGTATAATAGCGTGTGCATGGACACACTCGGAGCGTGACAAGGCCGTCCAATCAAGGGCTGTGTGGCCGTGCATCACACTGTTAGCTGTGGAGCACCCCAGAGGCCAGCACTCCAGGAGCAGGTTTTCAAGAGCTCAGCATCTGCAAGCAGGGCAGGCCCCAGTTGTGGGTGCTGACTGCCAGCCAGTCTGGCCCCGTGAGACTCGCCGCTCTGTAGGGAGGCACATATTCCTAGGAGAAGGGCTAGTGCATGTAGCTTCTACTCCACTTCAATGGATTGTTTTATCAGGACATCTCCCAGGGGACCACTTAATCTGGCACTTGCCAGTTGCTTCAGCAGTTGCTTAACGGGGCACGAGCCAGCGACAAAGATCCCAGAGCAGAATGTTCAGCTCTTGTCCTCGTAGTCGGTGCCCGATTTCCCAGAGAACCAGAACACGTGGCCAGGCTCCCAGCCGAGCTTTGCACGGTGGGGGCCGGGTGCTTTTTGCAACCTTAGCCCTGAGCCCTTCAGAAAATCTGACCCCGACCCGGGAGTCGTTTCACAAGTGCCAGAGGGTCACAGGGGGTCTGAGCCTGAATCTTGTAACCCAGCTGTTAGCAGAGTGGCGAGATTCTGCCCTTTGGTGGACTCGTCTGCTGAAGCCTCTGGCGCTGTGCAGGGTTATCTGTGGGCAGCATGTAGCCCAGGACAGAGATGCAGGTGGAGCCCATGGAATTGGTGTTCTCTGCTGGCAGGGGCACGGCTCTGGCAGATCACTGGGCCGGGGAAAGAACCAGTGAAACCTGCTGATGAAATGGGCATTGTGACACCAATTCAAACTAATCCATTCCCTGCCATCCCAGTGGTGTGGGGCACCTGTCTCTCCTGTTCTCTGCCTGTGGCACCCAACAGAGAGTCTCCTGAGGACTAATGACTATGGTGTCATTGGGATCAGTGTAGGGGTAACTGGGTGATTTACAAGGGGGTCACAGTGGGTGATCAAATGGACCTGGCTGGCCTTAAACACTATGAAGCTCTAAACTCTTCTACCCTCAGACAGCCGCGGCACCTCTTACTTGAATTGTTCAATCGTGAGCGTTCCGCTGTTGGAGCTGTCGCTGGCCATCAGCTCCTTCAGCAGGTTGGAGATGAGCTGGTTCTGGCCGTGGTAGAGTCCTTCATCCACCTGGGAAACAAGAAGGGTCCGCAGGTCGCTGCCAGCGCCTCGGAGGGGCAGCCTCCCATGGAGGAGGAAAGTCAGGGCAATAATGGGGAAAATGGCACCACCCAGTGGCAGTACCTCATCTTCCAGTGCTTTACAGATCATTAAGCAAGCCAGGTGGCGCTCCTCCCCCTGAGGCTGGTATAATAATCATTTATTATAGAACACCCATCCTTCCAAAGCGATGATCTACTGGACCAGTGAGGAGCAGCCCTCTCTGGGGTGGAGCGCAGCAGCCAGAACACCAGCCCGTTGCACGACACAGTGGGGCGTGGTGCTGAGGCAATCTCTCCCCTTAGCGAGCGGCAGACAGGATCTCTGCTTTGAAAGCCCCACGTGCAATGAATCGCTGCTTCAAGTCAGCTTCGTAGCCAGCGGATGGAGACTTTCACTGCCCTCCAGGCGGACGGTATCCATGCCTTTCACCCGCTCTTGAGCGGGATGTCTGCAAGTCCTGGGCTGCCATTTCCATGCAGTATCCAGAGCAGCGGGTGTGAGGATAACTCTTGAATGCTATGGGGCGTTGGCAGCATAGGAGGAGTGCAGTCAGAGGCACGAGGAAATTCAGAGACTTTCCCATCTCCGTAGAGTAGGGAGGGTGGGAATGAGCCCCGGTGGGCTGCCCAGCCCCTGGGAGCACCGCAGCTGGGAGCAAAAGGGGTTGTAAGTATGTAGCTGAGCAAATTGTGGCCCTCTGACCTCAGTGGGAGGCTGTGATGTGTTCAGTGCTCCTGAAAGAACAGGGGCCTTCCAAGAGGGACCGGAGAGTTTCCACCAGGTGCTGAGTACCCTCACTCCCATTGTGAGCAGTGGGGTCTGCGGGTGCTCAGCTCCCCACTGGGCTGTCCCCCGTTTCCCTTGCTCTCACGCAAGGAAGCAGAGAGGTAGGACGCCAGGTTCCTGGGCCACTCACCTTCCCGCTCAGTATGTCATAGAATAAGCTCATGGCTTCGTTCGAGCGGTACAGCCTGATGTTTTCATAGATGGTGTAAGCCCATTCGAAGGCAGACGCGTCTCCGTACCTCTTCTGGAGGTAGCTAAGGAAGAACTCTGGAAGGCTGGATTGCTTCCCTTTCTGCAAAACACAAGACAGCTGCTTCGGAAAACAGGTGGAGGCTGGAGGGGCCTGATCCCTTCAGAGCTGCTCCTGAGCTCCCACTGCCAGAGAAGACCCAGACCACCTTCCTTCTCCTGAAGGTGTTCCCAGCTGGATGAAGCACAGGAACTCCAGCTGCCCCCTGGAGCTGAGCAGTGGATGTCCCTCCCTGTCCTTAAACCGGAGACAGCCCCGTGTGCACTCTTCCGTTGGGAATGAGCACTAAAGCGCCGCCCCCCACCCCACATTTGTAGGGCCCTCCATGCCCCAGCTTGGAACCACCCATTTGCACATTCTGCTAGCACATCTGGACACTGCCATTCTGGCCGGGGGTTGGGGGGGGGCGGCTTTCCCCAAGCCCACCAGTGTCGCACCAGGAACGGAGCACCCCCCGGCCCTGCTGGCTAAGGAAGGGGCCTGATCTCTGGTCTGTAGAACCATGCAGAGCACTGTGATCAGTGTCATGCTAGAAGCTTCCCTGACTCTTCCTGCTGACCCCAGTGACACTTGTAACTCCCCTGGTGCTCAGCTTAGTTAGTAGGCTGCACGGTACTTTGGGTGTGTGGTTTGTCTGTTCGGACCCTGTGCCAGGATGGCCGGCACAACAGCAAGGCCTAGCCACACTGCCTAGTCATGCTGGAGTCCTGGTTACCGGAGCACCGTCACTCACCAGGAGAGCAGCAGACAGGTACATCCCAGAAGTGACCCTGGGGAATGGGGGCTGGAAGACAGCAAAATGACTTGCTCCTACAGCACCCTCAGTTGACAGGGTCAGGGAGTAACACGGACGGTGATTTTGGTGCAGCCCTGGCTTCCCAACCCTTTCCAGCCAGCAGGACTGTCCCGGTGGCTGAGGGCAAGGAACCAAGTGGTTTTTAGTTGTTGGAAAAAAATAGGATCAAGAGAACCTGCAGATCTGCCGAAACTTTCTCTTTCCAGACGTCCTTCAGGATGTTCACCACGTCCTTTTTGTTCAGCTTCTTGTTCTTCACCTGGCCTTCATACCTCAGGTACACAGGGACCTTGTCCTCTTTGCCCTAGATAATACAAGAGAACGACAGGAATTCACATCTGGTACCAAAGAGGCTATTTCCATAGAATATGGAGCCATGGAGAAGATTTGTGTCTCTGGGTAAGCTCACAAGGTGGAGGTCTGGTGCCAGAAGGGTGGACATGAGTCAGTTGGAGTCTGCACTAGGCACGTCCCCGCTTTCCTCCTGGCAGTGGGCTACATCAAACCCTTGCTACATGACTGATTCTGCTTGGGACTCCCATTGCACCCACATAGCTGTGAACACGCCTCACAGTACAGAGCTAAAGAGCAGAGTCCCTTCTGAGCTACCTTAGCCACAAAGATGGGGAGGGACAAGGGCTTTAATGTAACAAAAATGGGGGGACATCCTCCAGCAGCAATGCAGAGAACTCCCTAGCAGAGGATAAAACCATTCAAGCTGCTGGAGAAAACTAAGGAGGAAGAAACATGTGAGCGGGAGTCACCAATTCATGAGGGCAGGTGAAAGGAAATCTGAATCCACCCGTTACAGATCAACTCCTTAGTACACTGTAAACAGTCACAACAATAACCTGGGGTTCACCAAGCTGCCTGTTAGGGAGGCATCAGCAAGAAGACCTTTATGTATGTACCATTTGTCATCTGTATGCTTGGGGGCTAGGGAAGACACAGTGGCAAAGTGTGGCTAGCACAGGTCACAAGCAATAGGCAGTGTCTGGCAGAGAGAGGACACCCCTAGCCCAGTAACTCCTGGGCAACAATTACTTCGCTAATACTTTGTACTTTGACTAGCTGCTGCTAAATCTCAACTTGGAGATTTATTCTCCTCCAGCAAGAGGACAACTGGTTGTCCTTGGCCTAAGGTTTCCAGCAAATGATCACTCTAACAATCTGACCTTTATGTATCAATCTTGCAGCTGTGGAATCCGAATGGGAAAGGCTCTTTCCTACTTTGCCAGCAATCAGATATGTATTACCGAGTCCTCTCACCAGAGCAAAGCAACCAAGAAAGAAACACAAATACCAGCCCGGGGAAGGAGTCCTTCTCCTTCAGCACTCCTGTGCCTATTTCCTCCAGAAGCACGTCCACCAGCTGGTCACTGGTCTTTCCCTCTTCCAGACAGCTCCACCGCTCAGGCCCCCCAGAAATCACCTCTGTAAGAACAGAAACAAGTGGAGCTGTTGAAGGGAGAGCACTCACAACATGTCCTCCAGTTGGGTACGACGTTGGTGGGAGTTTTAGATTTGTTCACATCTCTGTCAGTGCCCAGCCCTCACGTTAAACACACAATTCAAAATGAGTCACTACGCCCCTCCAGCTGTCAGCCCCAGCTCCTCCATAAAAGCCTGCGTGGGGGAAATGGGGCTTTGCGCTGTGCCCAAAGGTTACCAAACACACAGCACTTCGAGATGGGCCGTTCAAAGCAAATCATCATCAACGAAAGCCTGGTACCTGCACATTTTGCCCAGTCAGGCCGGGGCGTGGAGCTGCGCTGAACTTGCTGGAGTTCGTTGTAGAAGCGGTCTCGCTCTTCCACTGTCTCTTGGTGAATTTCCAGCAGGGCGTCATACTCCTTTTGGAGCTCCTCAAAATCTTTCTGCAGGACTTCCATCTAACGCAAGGGAAAGCGGGGCAGAGAGAAACCAGGGCTGATGAGCTCTGGACTTCTTGCCGTTATTCAGTCCCTTTTCAGACTGAATTTTAGGCAGGCACAGAAAACTGCCAGCTGAGTGCTTCTTTCAGTCAGCAGAGCTATGGAGAGGCAAGGCCAGCTCCACCCTTTTTGCCACCCCAAGGAAAATAAAGCCGGAATGCCGCCCCTTACAATGTGCCATGCCAGGTACATGCTTCCTCAGCTGGTGCCTGGAGCCGGCCCTGCGGGAGGGCTATGATGTCAGATATACCTACCTCGTTAACTGATTTAGATGTGTTTTACAGCACTACGTGCAGCTAACATTGACTCTCCTCTTAGCAGTAAGAGAGCAGACTACACAGTAGGATATTTATGCTAACCAACGCCTATCCAGCTCTGTATATTATTGTGAAATACACCACAGCAAAACCAGCAGTGCTTTGAATCCACAAGTTACAGCTGTTCACATGTGGCTCTTTCATTGTTCTATGGCAGGGGTGGGCAAACTACGGCCCGTGGGCCACATCGGGCCTGCGGGACCATCCCACCTGGCCCCCTAGCCGGGGAGGCTGTTCCTGGCCCCTCCCCCGGTTTCCCCACTCCCCCAGATCCATGCTGCCACACAAGCAGCACTCTGTGGGGCAGGGCTGCACGCTTCTGCAGGGCAGCATGTCTGGCAGGGTGCTAGACACGCTGCTCTGAGCAGCATGGTAAAGGGGCCTGGGGTTGGATAGGGGTCAGGGGTTCCTGGGGGGCAGTCAGGGTACAAGGAGCAGGGTGAGGTGGATAGGGTGTGGGAGTACCGAGGGACTGTCGGCAGCAGGGGGGTGGATAGGGGTCAGGGCAGTCAGGGGACAAGGAGCAAGGGAGGTTAGGTGGGAGGGTGCTGGGGGGGCAGTTAGGGTGGGGGGGTCTCTGAAGAGGGCAGTCGGGACAAGGAGCAGGGGGGCTTGGATGGCTCAGGGATTCTGAGGGGGGCAGTCAGGGGGCAGAAAGCGGGAGGGGGTCAGATAGGGGCAGGGCTAGGCTGTTTGGGGAGGCACAGTCTTCCCTACCCAGCCCTTCATACAATTTTGCAACCCCGATGTGGCCCTCAGGCCAAAAGGTTTGCCCACTCCTATTTTAAGGGAAGCCTCAATCAAGGGGATGTGACATTTATCTGCCGGAAGGAATTAAACAATGCACTGAAATGTTGCTAAGGCTGAGATCGAAACGGTCAACAGGCAGGGACTTCTGAGTTATCATTTAATTTTAACCTTATCTCCTTGTGCCTCCAGACAAGACCCAGGTGCAGTGGGACAAGTTAGGGTTGGAGTGAGCACCTCCTGGGTTTGCTTAGTCTATATTGCAGCCTGCACCCCAAGATACAGGATGGTATTTGTGTGGCAGACACAGCCTTACGATCACCTTCTCAAACAGCTCCGAATATTTTTTCTCCTGTGATTCGAAGTCTCTCCTGGGTACGACGTCTCCGTAATCTGCTTTCATCGTGTTCAGCTCCACCTGGGCTTTTGTGAGGTCCTGCCGAGCGATCTTCAACGCCAGCGTTACCTTGACCAAGTCTTCACCCTTGACCTCTTTAAACAACAGTCGCCAATGCACAGTCAGATGGAGGGCTGTGACCGCGAGCCCGGCTCTCCGGAGGCACGTTCTCAAGTGAGTGTTGTTCAAGCCCCCAGAGGTTCTGCTGTGCTGTCCCTACTGAGGCCCTGCTGCTGTCCCAATGTTCCCAGCTTTTGACCGTTCAAGAGTCACATGAGTCTGGCTGGGGCTGGAGCCCATCTGCTCATGGCATGAGAATCTCCAGTCCTCTTGTTAATGTCAGCCCTGCCTTGGGGGGTGGGAGAGTGGGGACCCCATCTGACTGGCTGCCTTCCCCACTGCACCGCCTCCTGGGGAAGAATAGCCAATCAGGCCTTCTGCAGGAGGCAGAACTCCCTCCCCTCTCCCCAGGAGCTGATGCTGCACAAAGGGGATGGGGGTGGGGGGAAGAAGGAATTAAAGAGCGCAGCAGCTCAGGGTGGCTCCATCCCTTCCTCCCCTCCTGCGAGCAACAGGAGCAGGATGGTGGCTCTGCCCCTCCTGGAACACCCTGCCTGGGAGCAGGAAGGTGGGCTGGAGAACTCAGGAGCTATAGGAGGAGCAAACGTGGGACTGGGAGGGCAGATCTGATGTGGGGCTGAGGAAGTGCACAGGTAATGACTGGGCTGAAGGAGGAGGAGGAGGAAAAGGGTAAAGGTAGCCCAGCAGAGGGCTTCAAAAGTGAAGGCAGCTGCGGCGGGGGCAGTTAGGGCCCAGCTGGCCTGTATAAAAAGGCTGGGAGCCAGGAGCTCAGGGGTCTCTCTCCAGCCTCGGAGGGAGCAGGGCCTGGCTGCCTGAGCACAGGGTGGTTGGAGTGCAGCAAGGCTGGGGAGCTCCAGGCTGGCAACTCCACAGGCTGCCGGGCCTGATCCTAGGCCCACAAAGGTCCAGGGTGGTAGAGTCAGGCAGCAGGTTCCAAACCCTCCTTGCCTGTGATGACTGGCTGTTACACTGCAGTCTGCCCCGGGGAACAGGGGCTTGATGATGACTGACAGTAGCCTAGACTGAGGCAAGGTGGAGCTCAGAGGGTTGGGGGTTTTCCAGAGTGGGGAGACCCAGAGGCAGAGTGTGAGGGTACTGCCAGGGGACAGCACCCCAGCTACAGGGCCCCAGGGTCCAGGGAGAGAGACAGGGCCAGCGGACAGGGGGACACCAGCCTGCAGAAGGCGCTCTGTGCTGAAGACGAGCTAATTCCTGGATGACCAGCAGGAGGTGCCACAGGGTGAGTCATTGCCCCGCTATACTCCTCCAGAACTGAGGAGGAGGAAGGGGACTGGAGACAAGTCAGAAGCTTCACACAGCAGGGCCAGAATTTGGGAGACTCGACAGTGCTGTAATGGCCATATACACAAGGGGTGAGACCCCACTGGATCTGCCCTTCCTGCTTGACCTGTCAACCACTGATAACTACTCTCTGGGAATGGTTTGCCAATCCATTATGCACCCACTTTATAGTAGCTCCATCTAGATTGTATTTCCCGAGTTTGTTTATGAGAAGGTCATTATGTATATATTTATGCAAATACATATTTGCATAGCGCTTCAATCCCCATTGGTGTGTCTGGCTGCTATTGTAATGCAAATTCTATTCAATACTAAAATCAGTATTAAGAAAAGGCCGCTTACCAGTAACTGTAGTTCTTGGAGTAAATTATCTTTGCGGACCCCCATTCCCTGCCCTCCTTGCCCATATTCAAAGTCCCAGGCTGGATTCTGGGTTAGCGGGAAGGGACAGAGCAGAAGCAGGGATGTGCTCTCTTTGGGTCTGAACATTCAAATCCATCTGTGGACACCTAGCTACTGCTTTCTAGCAAGTTCCCAAGCAGCACCCCTGCAGGGGCTACCTACTCAAAGAATCACTATCACTGGCGAGTAATCTGACTGGCACAATCTCAGTAGTTTTATAAACACAAATGCTCAAGGTCCTGGACTTCCAGAAGGTTCGCTGGTTCCGAGGGATTGACCCTGCTGCCTGCCTGTCACAAGATCCTCGAATACCAGCAACTTCCACTGAAGTCAAAAGGCACTAAGAGCTCTCAGCACCTTGCAGGATCCGACCCCGGAATCCCTGTTACGCTAAGTAACCTTCCATGCAAGGTTGGTCTTGGGGCTTGTTGCAGGATAAGCTCTTACAAACATTTGCTTTCTCTACCTTGGACTTGGCAAAGTGACATTTCCAGCTGCTGATTGCGCATGTCGTTCAGGTCCGCTAGCAGCAGCTTGCGTGCGTCACACTCGTTAATGTAGCGCATGTATTCCTTGGCCACGTTCTTCCGCAGCATGTTCACCTGCAGGCGACAGGATGCTGGGCTGACCACTGAACTCAAGCTCTCAGATCCTGTAGAGATGAGCCCCACTGAAAAGCCCATGAGAAAACTAATCATTCTGTCTTGAACAGCGTGCAAGTAAATAAGGCCTAGGGCCACACACACAACAGTGATCTTAGGGTATGTCTTCACTACCCACCTGATCGGTGGGTAGTGATCGATCTATTGGCGATTGATTTATTGTGTCTCATCAAGACGCGATAAATCGATCGCCAGCAGCACCCCCGTCGACTCCGCAACTCCAGCTCGCCAAAAGGCGCAAGCTGGAGTCAACAGGGAGCCCGCTGCCACCATGAGGACGGCAGGTAAGTCGGCCTAAGATGCGCCGACTTCAGCTACGTTATTCATGTAGCTGAAGTTGCGTATCTTAGATCGAACCCTCCCCCTAGTGTAGCCCAGGCCTTAGCTGAGAGAGGGCAAGGTAGAAAGCAGCCCATGGATAAGACTGTGCTGACCTTGACGGCTTGTTGTAAGATCCCTGGGCTGGAATCCCATGGACAGGGCATGCCTGGATTCCCCTACCAGCCACTGGAGAAGTGGCACCAGTAAGGGGCAGTGAAAGAGAAGACTGCCTAGGACGGTGGGTCCTGAGAGATCTTGATACAGTGGAAGGGGAGGACTACAGGGACTGGGTCAGAGGACCACACCACAAAGGAGAGCAGATGAATCCTGAGGGGAGTAAGGGTGATGGAGTACCACTGCAGGAAGTGGCATTGACCTTGCAGAGCAAACCCCAGATGTTGCCAGAAGGAGGTGCTCTAACAGTGAATACAGCAACCCCGTGAGAGACAGACACCTCATAGTCTAGCCTGAGCAGGTTGTTTGACAGTGATAAGCAACTGAAAACTTATAAATGGAAAATGTTAGGCACTCTTCACTGTGAGTGTCTACCAGCATCACTGCCAATGAAATGACTGACAGATACAATATGGACAGGCAGATACAGGTACATGGAAGTGGGAGTCATGTGACAAACTTTGGCGCCGTGAGCTCCGTTGCATTTCCCATGCACTGCTGACTGGCTCTCTGCCCACTGACTCACCTCTCCAGGACTCATCTAAGATTCCACAGTTCTTAGCAACTTAAGCCATTTTAAATATTTCCTCCTTCTCCCCTAAATGGGGATTTCCCACAGAAAATCAGTCTGCCCAAAACATAGGCCAGGGACGTCCTTTCTATACATAAAAATGTCATGGCTTTATCTCTGATGTCTTGTGGTCTGATCTTCACCCATTGGAAGGGGGAGAATTAGAGCAGGACCTAGCTGTCACTTCCAGCTCTGCCAGGCCATGAGACGTCGGTGTTTATCAGCAAGACAGTTTTTAGATCTCTTTTAGATTACTCCAGCAGGTTTTGGTATAAATATTTTCTCAATACTCCCGAGGGAGGATCTAAAGAACTCATCTGTGGCTTTGTCATGCCATGTGTCCATACCATGCCACAGTGAAAAGCATTAACATGATGCCTGGGGAAGACGCTGCCACCTCTAGGCCTGGCAGGTCAGAGCCCTGGCACCCCTAGGCTTGCTGCGTCTGTTCTGAAAGTAAAAAAATTGCTTGAGCCCTGACACCTTTCATTGCAAATGAAGCACCGGGGAAGACAGACCTACATCCACAGTTCAGAAGAGTTCTGACAGCATAGCACAGTGGTACATGCCATCTCCAGGGCACACTGGGATGGAGACCTCTGCATTCGCACTGAATCAGCAGCACCTTATGAGGCCTGTGGCTGCTCCCATTGACTCAGTGGAAGCAGGATCGGGCTGTCTGGGACCACATAAGGCTGGGGCGGGAAACATCTGGTTGCTCATTATCCCATCTTACCTGAGTCTGCAGGGAGCCCTGCTCCTCCTTCATTTTGTCAATCAATTTTAACAAATACAGTTTCTCTTTCTTCAGCACCGTTATTTCAGCTTTCTCCTCCTCCTGGAGGGCCACAATCTGTCGGGTGCACTCATCTGACACGGACACCAGCATTGCCTTCAAGGGCTCCAGGGAGTGGATCTTCTTCTTCAGGTAAGCTAAAGGAGGAAGGGACGGGCTCTCAGAATTAAGGACTCAACAGGGCTATGGAATTAGACAGAAGAGTCAATCTAAGAACTACTGTTAGACTGGAACCTAGGCCAAAACCAGCAAGTTTTTCCTCCATCCTCTATGGTGAGCAGCTGAGGGCTGGCTTTCTTTGGAACTCTAGCTTTTGGGACTGTAGTTTGCTGATCTCTATAGAATAAGCTCCATGTGGGCTGCTGATCTTAATTCACTGCTATTTATATCAATTTCCAAACACATAATGCAAAAAGGATCTCTGGCCTTTTTTGAGCACTCATAGTTTTGCACCCAAGTTTTGCTTTAACAGATCTCCCAGAGTTGGAATGGCAGATGTGTGGGGTAGAGTCAGCTGGTCACTTATTACCCACCCACTACCCCCAAGAGATGGCGTGAATCCTCCACGCTATGCCTGGTGGAGATATCTCCTTCTAGATCCACAGCCTCATGGGTGCTGCTCCCCTAGGAGTGATTGTCAGGAACACCTGGGCACTCCCAACTGTGATTTCTCTTCCCTTTTGGGGCTGCTCCTCCCTCTTCCCTTTGGCTCCTCCTGGAGTTTGCCCACGGTGACTCACATGCCTTTCCCACCCTTAAGTTTTTTCTTAAACTCACCGATGGGGTAGGCGTAGTGGCAATGCCTTATTCTATTTACCGATACTCCAGCTACAAATACACAATACGATGCCGAGGGTTTTGATCGCTCGTCTTTCCTACTTTTATGAGGAGACCAAATGCTGCCAGGATTACGGGAGCTGCTCACAGATGCCACGTGTACTGTGCTCAAATGATAGCACAGCAAGGACTCTGCTATAGTAACTGCTGGGCTGGGCCGGCAAACATCCATTCACTCCTCTCTCCAAAATGTAAGGAAAGAATGGCCAGTGAGGTCCAGATAGCCCAACTTGCTCTTTCCCACCAAAAACCCTCGTCGTCGATATTTGTGCCCAAATGTAGGAGCAGGACTTTATCATTGTACTATAAGAAATGATGCATTTGCATTTTACTACTTGAAGTGCATGCAGCCCTAGAATAGGAGGAACTATTTCTTGTCCCACTTTTCTGTCACTGAAACCAATGCACAGGCAATTTCACAAGGATTGTGACTACCCTGAGTTGGTTTTGTTTAGTTTTTTGGCACATTTTCCCACTGTTGCACATACACTGGGACAGCTCTCCTCATAGTAGCACTGGGGAGAGCACCAGAGTAAACCAGCCACCAGGACCTTCACCACCTGCTCAAGGCAGGTCTAGAGAAGGTGCTGTTAAAAATGCCCAGAGCAAGTCTACACTACTGTTCTCACCACTGCTGTCACCTGTGGAGCTGTGATCGTGCAAGTGAGGCAGACTGTGGTGAAAAGCCCTGTGTAGGGAAGGTCCTAGGATATGCTGAGTTCTCATCAGGTGAGCTCAGACTGTTGGAATGGAAAAGTGAAAGGTTGTGTTTCTGTAGTAATCCAAAGGAACACATTTACTCCTGTTACCTGCACACTAGAGATACAGCATCCCAAGTCATGACGTTATGGTGTCATGTGCTATTTTACTCACACGTTGCACCACAGTTAGGGGAAGTCCCACACCTACGTTCTGGCTTTGAAAAAAATCTCTGTAACCAGGGAGCTTCCTCTGATATTGCACTGGCTGTTTCTAATCTTCACAGTTCCCTGTGAAATCTTGACCCTTCAGCCCAAGCAGTCACTTCCCAGAGACAAGTAGTCTCTCTTGGGAAAGTGTTGTCCATTCAAACGATGGTGAGCTTGTCTTTGCTCCAAAATTATAACTTGAGTCGTGTCCACACACAAAACCCCTTCGCTGGAGGGTGGGGTTGGTTTTAAATCCAGTCAGCTGGCCTATCAGGGGGTTTAGGCTAAAACTCAAGTGAGCGCAACTTGTCAGCTGCTAAGATGATCACTCTGCTGTGTGGCTGCAGGCTCATGCCACTCAAGTGCTCCTCAAGTCTTCCAATGCCTTCCTCCAACTTTCCCCATGTGTCCAGAAAGACCAGACAATATCCTGGGAAAGGATCAACAGAGTGGCTCAACTTAAACCAGTGGTCACCAACAGGTTGATCGCGATCGACTAGTTGATCCTAGAAGATCTTCCAGTCAATCGCGCTCTCCTCGGCACAGTGGGGTTACTGATTAGACAGGCTCCCTGCCTGCCCTGCCCCCACACCGATCCCATAAGCAGCCATCATGCTAGTCGTTTTGCACCAACTAGCACAAGCCCAGTGTGCTCTGGTTACTCACAGGTGCTAATAGGGAATGAGACAGCTGCTGAGTCACTCTCACTAGCAACTGGCTATGATGTAGAATGTGGCACACACTGTCAACGTATGTTGCCATACTGGAGATGAAGTGCTATAGAGAGAGCATGCTCATCCCTTGGGATAGGGAGAGTGTCTCTTTTTGTTCAGTCCAGCCATACAAAGCAACTGAAGAGTGATTCTGACCTGCTGCAACCAAATTCCTGTGATCAAGTATCAGGCTTCAGGTACAGAGCTATTCTCCTGACTCACTCGGACAGCCAGACTGGTGGTGACTCATTAGCTCCAATTCAGGAGCATACGACTGCAAGTCCTTCTGCAGCAAGAGAGTATGTGAAGGAGGGACAGGAAGAAACCCAGCTCAGACAGTAGGGTGACGAGATAGCAAGTGTGAAAAACCGTGACGGGGATGGGGGGTAATAGGTGCCTATATAAAAAAGACCCCAA
This sequence comes from Dermatemys mawii, assembly GCA_007922305.1. NCBI lineage: Eukaryota > Metazoa > Chordata > Testudines > Dermatemydidae > Dermatemys > Dermatemys mawii. Next base: position 3,291,298 of record ML677343.1, on the reverse strand, counting down.
AATCGGGACATCTGGTCACTGTATAAGACGGGCTGATGCTAAGGTTTGTTTGTATAAATGCAATACTGCATAAATGAAGAATAAAGACAAATCCTAGGAACGTAATGAGTCCTCACCCATTGTGTGTGCTGCACAGAGTGAGGGGAAGAACTCACTTGATTATAGTCCCCTCCAGACCTCTGTAGTTGAAAAGATGGTGGCTCTAAGAAGCCCAATAGATGGGGGAAAATTTTACTAGGGAAAAGTGAGTAGCTCCTCACAACAGAGAGAGATGGCAGGATCCCCACTCTAAATTTAAAAAAACAACCAGTCCCTGCTCCATTTTTGTTTTTATTCTTAAAGCTTCCAAATCTATTTGTTACCATGGCAGCTAGATTCTCCAGACAAGCCAGTGCAGTCACTTGGCTTCCAAAAATAGTTGTATTATAAACACATGTTGTTGGGGTCCCTCAGACTCTATGGGGAACATTGCACCCTAACTTATATGGAAGGGTAAAATAAACATCCATATTTAGATGTTTAAAAAGCAACACAGTTTGGCCTGAATGGGACATGGAAACCAGACCATGGAGGGAGCTGATGGACTCAAATCGCCACTAGATAGAGGTGGTCCAAACTTCTCAAGGGGGATTTGTCTTAATATTATAAATTCATAGTTAAAAGTGACTTCTTTTCCCAGTTAAGAGACTTTTCTGCTGCTGTCCAGGATACTTTTCAGAGTAGCAACCGTGTTAGTCTGAATCCGCAAGAAGAACAGGAGTACCTGTGGCACCTTAGAGACTAACGAATGTATTTAAGCGTATGCTCTGAGGTGCCACAAGTACTCCTGTTCTTTTAATCGAGGATACTGCTGCACAAAGAGGTTTTGGGACAGGCTGGTTCAGGGGAATGGTAATGGGATATAGAGTATTTTACCTCCAGGAGCTGAAACTTTTACCATTTGACAGCTGGTCAGAGGCCTGTGAGAGGTGAGTGGTCGGTTAGTCTATTTCTATCCATCTGTAAGTGTTTATAAAGCGTACATTGCTGTGGCCTCTGAGCGCTGGCCAAGTTTGATGTACGCTAGGAGCTACCTGGAAGCAGTCAGGTCAGTCTTTGCCTGCCCTGCTACAACTATTATCACATCCCTAGTTTCCAATGCAACTCAATTTCCATAATTAAAAACACCGGCTCACTCCACCATGAGAGTGTCCTTCCGGGGCAGAGTGAGGCACTGCTGCTGTCTGGCTTGTGTCCATTCTGGAGATTAATGGGCGGAAATTCTACATCAGGGAGGCAGAACCGACAGATCATTAGACAGACACACTCGCCAGTTCACAGTAAGTACAAAAGGTAAATAGCAAGAGCCCATTTATTATTATTTTGGCATTGAAGCCTGTCCCTACTGCTCATACTGTAACTACCCAATACAGCTAATCTACTGTGTACAGCCACCTGTCTGGAATGACTGTTACTGCCAGCGGAACAGAATCCAAGATCTTACCCAATGTAACTTCATACTCATTCTTTATGGCAGACAGCAGGGGCTTGTAGGTTTTGAAGTCCTCTATGAAGAACTCAAAGATCTCTCTATAAGGCTAGCAGAAGACAGAGAGAGAGAGGGAGCACTATCAAGGACTCTGTTCATTTTCCTTATCCAGAACTTTGGGCTAGCTGTGGAGGCAATCACTGTTGCTGTCCTAATTACTGCACAGATTACGAGGTAGTTGTCAACATCCTCTAAAAAATATTAAGTCTTAATAAAATAAACACTATTACATTAGCTGCATATTGAGAATTGGATCCCAAAGTAAGTCACAAAAAATATACTTCCAGCTTTGCTATTTAAATGCAACCACCTCTGGGGTGGAGGATGATAAACAGAAATGGGAAATTTTGACAGTGGGGCAATGGGAAATGTTGGCCAAGTATCCCAGGGCAAATCCCCAACCATATGAAAAATGCCATGGGATCTTCAGTGTCTGAACAGAGCTGACGGGACCTCAGGTTTTGGGCTGAGCAAGTTTTGTTCTAGGTGGTAGCTAAGCTATTTGCAGAATATGAGCCAGTTGTGACTGATCAAGGTTTTCAAGATAATCATTATGCGTTTATTGCCAATATCTCCAAAATCACTTATATTTGGTGCCAGTGCTTGGTATTCATGGAAAGCCTGGAACAAGAGCTATCCAGTGACACCAAATTCCATCTAAAATTCCAAGCCACTATAGAGCTAGACCTGGACATGAAACTAAGTAATTTGGTCTTTTCTATAACTCTTCCCTTGTTGAATACAGACATTTACTGCCAAGCAGAACAGCCTACGGCAGTAACAGGTAACTGTAAAGGGACTATATTCCCGTACACACATCTGTAATACTGACCCACGTCTATTTGCTTCTATTCATTTCATTTTAAATAAGAGACTATTTCGGGCAGTGCCTCTGAGTTCTCACATCCCCACAGCATGCTGAATGCTCTAATCACCATGGGCTGTGCCTCCAGACTAAAGATAAGGGAAAAGAGACATTGCTTTAGCCCTCTATCAGTGTTGTCTGTTTGGATACTAACGGCTGCCGGGCAGGGATTGTCTTGTCTCTCCTTACCCGTATGGTCAGTGCTCAGCACAAGAGGGTCAAACTCGTTTGGGAGGGAGTGGAAATTAGTACCCTTCAGTCCGTGTCCCTGGGCTGGAGTACCATGCACCAGGAAGGGCTTCCCAGTCTCACTGACTGCAGAGTGGACCCCTTTACTAAAGCAGTCAGGGGGTTTAACTTAAAGAAATTTCTCATTTATGAAACCTCCTTCCCTCTGTCCAGTTACCTCTCTTTATTCCCCTCCACCCAACCCTTTCCCCTCATACCCACTGGGGTTCTTTTCCCCTCTCCTGTGGCCCCTTTGGGGATTTGTCCCTGTCTCCACATCCCCAAAGTGTGTGAGTGGGGAGGGCAGAGCAAGAGCCACTTCCCTGCACCTGGGGTGATCTGATCTGCAGAAGGGGAGGCGGGGTGATCTGATCTGCAGAAGGGGAGGCAGGGAGAAGCAGCCACTCCTCTGAGGCCAGGGCTCAGCAGGGGCAGGGAAGGGAGAAGGAAGAAGCCTCTCCACTAAACCAGTCTGTGCGCATTGGTCAGCAAGGGGTTCCGCAGGAGCAGGGAGATTGAGTCACCCATGCCCAATCTAGCATGAGGCTGGAGAAATGGGTCTTGGGGTCAGATCTGGCCCATGAGCTGTATGCTTGGAACCCTGGCCTAGGACAATGGGATCTTGGTCAAGCGTGGGACCTGCTTATTTGTATGACTGTAGTGCAAGGCAATGCGTGACGGCCATAGCCTGGAACTTCAGCAACTGCATTTGGCCCACGAGTTGCATTCTGGAACCCATTCGCATTTCCAAAAAACAATGGAGAAACTATATAGTGGTTGCGTGAGAAAATGTGAAGTGTTCTAGGAGGTGCTAAGTGTGATCATCATAGCACAGTTACACTGCTTTGGGCACACAGCTGCAAAGTGCCAAGCAAAGCCAGTTCTCATTCAGCACTGGCCACAGGGTCTTCTCTTTCCATCTGCTTTTCTTTTAAGAAACCTATGAATGGCCACTTTAAAAAAAAACCCATCCCACTCTGCACTGATGTTTGAATTCACCAGTTCTCCCTTCCCTCAGACCTGGAGCTTAAGTTCCTGAGCGTTCTCCTTAGTCAGGTCCAGAGACTGCAGCTCTTTCCTTAGGTAGGATTCCAGCTCCTCCAGGTAGCGTGGTTTTGCAATGGTAAGAGAAGCCAGTTTTTTGCTGCAGACAGACAGAAAATGACAGGCGAAATTCTACCACATCTATAGTTTACAATCAATGAGTTTTAGGGTCCCCCCCATAGCTCTAGAGTGGATCGCTTTACTCTAGTGGTACATCTTTCCACTACCGGAGAGACTCAGTGTCCTGAGTGGCTCATAGGAACAGAGGCAGATTTGATTGCCACCCAGCCAGACTTTACCTCACTACTCAGGTTCAACAGGCCACTTCATCAGATGAATGGAGTGAAAAATTCAGTAGGGAGGTGTAAATACACAGCACATGAAAAGATAAGAGTTGCCTTACCAAACTGGGGGTCAGTGCTAACCAGGCCAATTCAATCAGGGTGGATGCTGCCCATTCCCAACAGTTGACAAGAAGGGCTGAGTATCAACAGAGGGAAAATTATGTTTTGTAGTGACCCAGGCACTCTCAGTCTTTATTCAGGCCTCATTTGATGGTGTCAAGTTTGCAAATTAATTCCAGTTCTGCAGTTTCTCATTAGAGTCTGTTGGTTTTTTTTTAAAGTCTTTTTGTTGAAGAATGGCCACTTTTCCTGGCACTTTTAATAATGAAGTGCTAGTCTTACCTTCTCCCATCTGGAGTACAACAGGGTTTTCGATTCTGTAGAATAGCCTGCCCAGATGCATATGCAGGCCACGTGGACAGACGACCTCCAACAGAAAACTGATAGGCCTGAAAGAAAAGCAGAAATCAGACTGTGTGAATCCCTCTGTGCCCAGCGTTCCTAACTGAGATTAGAAAAAACAGGTGCCTTTCTAGAACCAGCACAGATGGCCGAGTGCAGGCTCTTAAGAGACAGTTAAAGTCGGGAAAGAGAAGGTGCCAGAAAACCACTTTCTCTCAGCTGGGGTTGGCCAAATCCAAAGACTAGTGGAACTATTGTGTCTCTCTCTGTTTTTTAAAAGAAAATGACCTGCACTGAGCGGTTTAGTTAATTAAACTAGTGCAAGTCAGTGTGTAAAGAAGGCCCTGGTGGCTGTGGGCCATGCTCCTTAGCCTGCATGTTCCTTGGGTTGGGGACCATGTCTTTGCAGGGATGTCTGGAGCCCCCAGCACAGATTAATACAATAATATCCTGATCCTGACTGCAGACTCTGTGTGCTACTGCAAAATAAATATCATGTCAACAAAGCAGCATTCTGATCTAACTTCCAGATCTGTATGAAAACCAGAATGTGATGCTTCCCTTGGGCCTTGTCTCCATTAGGCATTTATGCAACCCCTCAGTGGAGCAGTATGGTGCGGATGGAAAGCCAAGCGCGTATTGGGGTTGCTTACCCATTTGGGACCAGAACCTGTCACATCCATGCAAGTCCCACTTGATGTTATGCAGCACATCATCACTGTGAGTTTGCAGGGATGTAGCACTGTGAATGCAAATCTCCCTAATGGAGGCGAGCCCTAAAGAGAAGACTCAATTGCCAATAAAAGTGAATTTATCTTCAAAACACTGAATTGCCTCTGAAAAAAGCAGCAGAGCCCTGTAGTGAATTCTGAAAGCTTTCCAGCCATTTCAGAACTTTCCCACTGCTGCATCCTGCAGGGTTTCTCAGTGACACACTGACTTCCATAAAGCCTTAGAGAAAAGTGTCAGAGGAGTTTTCTTGCCACTCTTTATGTTCACTATTATCACGGGATAGTTGGACTTGTGATGGTCTGATACAAATTCCTTAGCTCTGGAAACTTTATAAAGAGTTAACCATGGGAGAAGTTTTAATCTCAGGATGCCAGACATGATCCTGTGATAGGTTTAATGTCTCTCTGACCTCAGTAAGAAGTAGAGAAACTGTACTGGTGGAGCACTGTGACTCCAATTTACAGAGACTTAAAAAAGAAATTGTGTTGTGAGAAAAGTGCTAAAATGACTTCCCAATTGTCGGAACAAACCAGTACAGTGTGCACTGAGAGTTACTCTGTGAATAACCTATACAGCTCACTCCAGGAGCTGACACAGTCCCAGAGTGCCACTAAACTCTTACAATGGGGTGGTTTTCTCAAGAAATAATGTGTGACTTGTCCGTCTCCTCCTTCCCTCCCAAGTTATCTACAATAATATGGTGTTTCTGGAGTTTGCTCTCTGTTAATGGGACACACTCCTACAAACAGGTTAAAGTTTTATTTCACCCAGTATGACTGCCACTTTTGAAGGAACTGATGTTCTTTTAAGTAGCTTTTAGCTCGTGATTACATAGCACGTGATGTCAGGTCTAATTATGTTTACTGCATCAGCCAAATTCTGGCTTTGGTTGTCTGCCATATTGTGGTTATACTCAAAAAAAACTGCAGCCAAGAGGAGAAGAGAATTGAAGCATAACTGTTATTTTCATACACCCCCCCAAAAAATAATAATCTGCCACTGATTATTCAAAGATTCAGCCTGCAATACTGCTTCTTGATCTGAAAAGCCAGGGATTGCAACTTTGCATGCTGAGACATGTAGCTTCTGTGGATTGCACAGAGATGAAAGCAGCTGCAATTCACTTCATTTTGTGTCTGGCATGGCCCTTAGGCTTCTGGCAAGTTGCCAAAGCATCCCCAGGTGGACAAAGATTAGGTGCTTTGTGGGTATATTTCCACTCACCAGAGTCTTTCGTTTCTGCGGAAGGATGCGTTTCAGACTACCAGTTTGTATTTGGTAATTTGAAGTCTCAGGTGAAGGTAGACTAGATGCCCATCTGTAATGGCAGGAAAAGAAACATTCATTTCAAAAAATGCACAACAATATCCAAAATACTATTTTGAATGTCACTGGGTAACAAAATATATGTAATTCCATCACCATCAGCTGGAACCCAACATGCTACAGAAGCCAGTGGTTTAGTGAGCTCTCCTAATAGGATGGAGGTGATAGCAATGGAAGAGGGCAGAATCCAGGGGCAAGGTTACCTACTCATTTTTAGTTAATTGTAGGGAAGCCATAAAGGCTGTTGTTGAGGAATGTATGATGGATTGATTCATGGGTCAGGGGCTCTTTGTATTCTGGCCCTCTATCCTGACTTCCTAATCTTAAAGACTGTTTCTGTTTATAGCTGTTTGTTTATAACAAGTCTTCTCACTCTCAGTGATAGTAGTGTTACCAGATGATAATTGCAGTTACTTGCATCCTGGGTCCCTCAACCACTCTTGACAGATTTTTCATGAGTTTCCTAATAAGAAGTATCTGCAAAATCCTGGTATAATTAGAGTTGGCTGATATCCCTCTAATTATCTTGTTGCAATGAAGAATGAAAACAGGGAAGCAAATGGCCTTGGTTCTCCTACTAAGGGGATGTTTTTATGAGTTCTTTTTCTAGGATCATTTACCAAAATACTGATTAAAACTTACAGATGTTTCCTATGTGTTTCACGCTCAGTCGTGTTTTTCAGGAAATTTAGAAAATATTAATACTCATGTTTTTTTACAATAGCTTTATAAACATACTTGCAGCTATAAATGTACAGTAAATTAAAGCAATCAAATAGTGCATAAATAGCTCATGAATCAATCAACTCCTTCTCCTGTGACGTTGGAGCTTACTTCAAAACTACCTTGTCTGTCTAGTATAATCCCTGGAATAGAAAGTGGAAAATCAAGTCATTTTACGACTGCAAAATCTTTGTTGTAACGCAAATAGAAGTAATTCGCTAGGGCTGCAAGTTTTATGGAACCATAAGGTGGATCATGGAAGCCATTTAAAAACCCACGAAACCTAAGAGAGCCTGTTCAGCTTCATTCTCTTCCTAATAAGAGTTAAATACATCAACAAAAGCCAGAAAAGCCAAGATTAAAAGGTCATCACTGTGTCTAATGCACAGAAGGACGGTGACGACTACACTAATAAGAGCATAAGAATGGCCCTACTGGGTCAGACCCAGGGTCCATCTAGCCCAGTACCCTGTCTGCCCACAGTGGCCAGTGCCAGGTGCCCCAGAGGGAATGTTCAGAGCAGGTAATCATCAAGCGAACCATCCCCTGTCACCCATTCCCAGCTTCTGGCAAACAGAAGCTAGAAACATCACCCCTGCCCATCCTGGCTAATAGCCATTGATGGACCTATTCTCCATGAAGTTATCTTCTACGTTTTTGAACCCTGTTATGGTCTTGGCCTTCACAACATCCTCCTCACTCAGCCTTAGGAAACTGCATGGAGAATGTGCATATCTGTGGGATTTAGGGGAGTTTCCAGCAATGAGGAGGTTAAATGAGTTGAAACTCATTCCACTCCTGACCCAACCACCTTCAAGAAACCCTTTTCATTCCCAGAACATCTCATCCCATTGGTCCACATCCCAAACTGCACAGAGTAGCTAGCATCCACTCTTTATTATTTATGTGCATTGTGGTGGTGTCTAGAATAGTGGTTCTCAATCGATGGCCTATGGGTCCCCTGCGGTCCAATCAGCACACAGCTGCAGCCCATGTGACATCCTCAGGGCCATACAGATAGTATATATACTGTGTGGCTGCAGCCCACATAACACACAGAGAGCTGCATATGCAGCCCACAATGGTAAAGAGGTTGAGAAACACTGGTCTAGAGGCTCCAATCAGTGGTCAAAGCCCCTTTGTACTAGACACTGTACAAACACACAACAAATGGGACGAACCCTGCCCTGACAGGTTTTTAATCTAAGTATAAAGAAGCAAGGTGGCTAAATGACCAAAGTCATCTACGCAGAATTGGTCAATTTTCCAAGGGTTATCCCATCTTGTTTTTCCTATGTATGGAAACACACCTGACGCAAGCACTGCTTTGAAACCTACAACTAGGGTGACCAGATGTCCCGATTTTATAGGGACAGTCCTGATTTTGGGGTCTTTCTCTTATATAGGCTCTTATTCCCCACCCCATATTCCCGATTTTTCACATTTGCTGTCCGGACACCCTACCTACAATCAGAAGGGAGAGTCAAGTCCCAAGTGGCATTCTTACCAATCCACTAAAAATGGGGCTACAACATTATTTATTAAAGGAAAAACCTAGCAGCACCGCACAAACCGAGAGCTTGTCTACACTACTGCTTAAGCTGATATAAGTTATGTTGCTCGGGGTGTGAAAAAAACACCCCTCAGAGACGTAACTTACATTGACTTAAAGCGGCATCTGCAATGAGCTATGTCAGCACTCTCCAGTCGATGTAATGCATCTTTACCAGACATGCTACATCAGTGCCGTACAACCGATTTAGCACAGTAATGAAGACAAGTCCTGAGACCTTACACTAACAAATCAGAGCAAAGCCTTGGTCATACATAGTATGTAAAAGGTCACACCCACATTGCAGAATAAAGAACAGAAAGGGTCTCTTTGATAGTGTCTCTAAAGTTAACCCTTATCTTTAACGTAGAACTTGTGTCTTGAAATAGTAATATTCAAAAACATTCACCATCAAAGCACTCAGAATACCACCATCATATGGGACACTGGGGTAGTCTAGACTAGATGAATTACAGGTTTATTCCAAAATGGCATTTCCTACATCCACTGATTCATGTGAAATCAACAAAATTTCAGGGTGAAGGAACAACCCTGCAGGAACTTTAAAACATTTAAAAATATTTTGTTTATGCAAATGGATAATTTGTTGTTAAAGATTATTTCTTGTTACAGATTGTTTATATCAAAAAAACAGGCTGGATAAAAATCAATGGGTTTTTTTTAATCTGATTTTTTTTATTTAAATCAGATTTTTTTTATAAAATGCTTTTTGACAAAAAAACTTAAAGATAGTTTTAATTAAGATACATTATAGCTCAAAGACATCTCATGATGGAATAGGGATTATAAATTGTAATTGTTGAGGGTGAAACAGATCTGGACAAAGAGAAGAAGTCTGGAGATAAATGTGAGAAACAAGGGACATATGCTTGTTTTGTTAAAATATTACATGTTTGCTGTTGAAGAAAAAAAAATCCAGAATACATAATGTTGTTTTAGTTAAATAAAACAATTTAAATGTCTTTCTGGTGATGTTCTCCTCCTAATACAGCATGGCAAGAAAATCCTCCAAATATTAATGATTAACCTGTTGAACTGGATATAGTTCACCTCCCACTGACTTCATAAATATCTGCTTCAATTACCTTTGGTAAATGAAATAACCAATCAATCATTCATTTTCCGATAGAGCTTAAAACTAATCTGAAAAGTTTTCAAAATAAATCACTGTTTAAAAATGTATAAAACCTTCTAAAAATGAAACCTACATCTATCTCTGAGTTGTGAAGAGTATGTATTCAGTTTATAACAACCAAGAATGCACTTTTATGTAGAAAACCATGATTAAATCATGAAAAAATCTGAAACAAACAAGAAAACAAAACCCAACCAACCAAACCTATTTTCTTAATTTCAATAAACTTCCTTGTTTAGTATTAGAAAAAAGCAACTATTTCTGAGATTCTTTACTAATGTCATATAACATGCCCAAAATGTGAATAGAATATGGTTGGAAAATGTCCTCTAGGTTCTACATACCTACATCGTTTTTAACTGACCACTTTGTTTCATAATGAAATTAAGAGATCACAGTTCATGCAAGCCTGAAACAAAATCAAAATGCTTCCTCTATTTACAGCCACATGTAGCTATTAAAACAATTGCAAGAATTAGGCTGACAATGAGGCTTATTCCAAACTAGGAAGCAAGCAAAAAAAGCCATACTCAAGGAAAGCAAAATCAATGCTTACCACATGGAAAAGACTGGTAGAGAGAAAAATGTTATCTTCAGGCTTTGTAAAGAGAATAAATGATAAATAATTGAAATGTTAAATGGGAATATTAAAGAGTGTACTTTTTATTGTAAATGTGTATAATTGTGGTTAACATAATGTTATATATTGAAAGAACCTATCACCTATGGCATAAGACTGGAATATTCTGAAGTATGTCAATAGGAATATATATGCATACGAACTGTCCATTAGGAGCCTACTGGACAGCATGATCTGTGATCATATCAGATCTCACAAACTAAACAGGGCCAGGCTTGGTCAGTATATGGGATGAAAGGCCTCCCAAGGCAGTGTTAATATTAAATTTACTGCTGGGGAATTCTGTACCACTATACACATGCAGAATTTATGTCCCCCTGCAGATTTTTTTCACCACAGAATTTAAATTCTGCTGGGGTGCTGCAGTTACATGTTTTTCCCACCAGGGGCTGCTGTGGCACCAGAAGAGAGGGCAGCCAGCCAGCAGCCCTGGCCTGAGTGAGGAGGCATAGGAGAGACAGAGTGGGCCATAGGGCTGCTGGGGGGTATGTCACAGACTGGGGTTCAGAATGGCTAGTGGGGACAGACTGGGGTGCAGACTCAGGAGCTAGTGATATTTCAGCATTGAGCCAGGGGCTGAATGGGGTGGGGGGAGATGGTTGCAGGGCAAATGTTCCTGACTGAATGGGAGAGGCTTGGGGTCAGCCAGGGTCTGTTTGGGGGAGACTCCCCAACAATCCCTCCCTCCACAGAAAAAGAACATTCCTTATTTGCCCAGCAACCTCCAGATTCACCCCCAGGCTCCTTGCCTCTCCCTCCGCTCCTCTCTTACCCCTTATCCCCCAAGCCTTTGCACTGCCTGTGTGAGGCTGGACACTGCAGTTTGAATGAATTATTAGTCAAAGTACTGGACTAGTCTGCCTAGTAAGGAATCTCTTTGTCAAAAAACCTCTCCCGAGTCTTTTCGTCTGTGGTCTCTGTATTGTTACAGACATTCTTGCTGACAGGTGTTTTTAAATAAGTTATGCAAATAAGGGAAACGGATGTGATTATATTGTGTTCCACTGACACCTCAACTAGGCGGGAGTTTGCAATATGGCGCACAGGGTTGTTCACATTTGGGCTAGGGTGACCCCACAGCAAGTGTGAAAAATTGGGGGTGGGGGGGGTAATAGGAGCCTATGTAAGAAAAAGATCCGGAAATCGGGGCTGTCCCTATAACACGGGGACATCTGGGCACCCTAGTTTGGGCGCAGACGGCGCCGGGAGCAGGCGCTGTGGGGCTGGGATGGCTCTCAGGGGGGCTCACTCCCCGCCCGCCCGAGGCGCTGCGGAGTGACCGCGGCGCCCGAACCCCCGCGGCCCGTCTCCAGCCCCGCCGGGCTCCGTCCCCGGGACGGAGCGGGAGGGCTCCCCCAGCCTCCCCTCAGGCAGAGCCGGCCCAGCCCCGGGCAAGGCGCCCCGCGGGGCAGGCTCGGGCCCTCTCCGGGCCCCCGGCGCTGACCTCGGCTCCCGCCGCCCGCTGCCTTACCCGAGCGAAGGGGCCAGGGCCATGGCCGTTGCGCAGACGTTGTTGACACGGTCGCCGTGGAGACAAGCCCCGCCCCGCCTGCCAGGACCCCGCCTCTGCCATAGCTGGCCGGCGGCCGCCTGACAAAGGGCCGCGCCACCGGCGGAGCGAGTGGGGCCGGGGCCTGTGGGGTGGCAGAGCCCAGCTGCGGGGGCGGGGGGAGGAGTGTAGGGAGGGACCGCCCGGGGCAAGGCGACGAGTAGCACTGAGCCAGCTACCTATGGAGGGTCACCCTGGGGGAGGCGGGGGGCTGGCCGCAGGGGGGTACCCTGAGGAAGGTTGGAGGGGTTGAGACCGCGGGGGGATGCCCTGGGGGAGGCGGGGTGGGCAGGCTATAGGGGAGTGCTTGGGGGAAAGCGGGTCTGTGTGGAAGCGGCAGGGGGTACCCTGGAAAAGGGGGGTGGGTGGGAGGATGCTGGGGGAGGACCCTAGAGAAGACGGGGGAGGATGCAGGGGGGACCCTAGAGAAGACGGGGGAGGGTGCAGAGGGGACCCTAG
>ML677343.1:3144105-3278740 GCA_007922305.1 Dermatemys mawii | reverse complement strand
GAAGACGGGGGAGGGTGGGGAGGATGCAGGGGGGACACTATAGTCTGCCCCACCCCACATGCGGAGGGAGGGGCAGGCTATAGGGAAGAACACAGGGGGCAGTTACCCTGCGGGACCAGGCTGGGTGTGCGCAGCAGTGGTTTGGTCCTGGGGGAGGTTATGGGGGTCCCACACCAGTATGCCCGGGGCACAGTTCTGAACACGGCGCCGTGCCCGGCTCTCCGGCGGCGTTCTGGGGCTTGTAGTGCCTTGTGCCACCTTGCGGCTGTCGACGGCAGCTATAGCGAACTCTCTTTCCCAGGGTGCAATGCGCCACAGCGCGGGGGCGGGGCCTTTGGCGCGGGGCCTCTCGGGAGCTGTAGTCCAGGCGTGAGGAAAGCGGCTTGCCAGGGGCGGGGAACGGACTCGGATTCCCGTCGGGGCTACGGCCCCATTGTGACCGGACCCGCAGCCCATTGGCTGGCGGAGGGAGCTGGGCCTCGCTCCCCGTCCGGTGACACAATAGCGAATCCAAGATGGCGGATCCGGGCGCAGGGAGCTTGCACGGGGGGGACGGGGCGCTGCCGTGCCCGCCCGAGGAGCAGGAGCTGAGCCAGCGCCTCCGCCGCCTGTACCCGGCCGTGAACCAGGCCGAGACGCCGCTGCCCCGCTCCTGGAGCCCCAAGGACAAGTACAACTACATCGGCCTCTCGCAGGGCAACCTGCGCGTCCACTACAAAGGTGCCGGCAGCCGCGCCGGGGCCGCCGCGCCGGGAGTCCGGCCGCCCTCGGGGCCGCGGGGAGCCGGCGCCGGGCAGGTCCGGGGCAGCCGGGGCGCTGAGGCGCTGGGGGGCGGGCTGCGCCTCTCTGGGAAGAGGGGCCGGGGAGGGGCAGCCCTGGAGTCGGGCTTCTCCTTGCCCAGGCGGCCCCGCGATGAGGGGAGCGGGACCGGGCCGGGCAGAGGGGCGGTCGTTCGGGGGTCGTGTGTCTCCCGCCCCCCAGTCTCAGGCGCTACCACAAACCACCCCGAACTGCCCCTCTGACTTGTTGGGGGCGCGGTTTGGGGCTTGGGCCGTCCCTCGGGTTTCCCCGGGCGAGGGAGAGCTAACGCGGCGCTGAGCCCAACCCCCTGCTCCTGCCTTATGTAACACTTTGCGGTGTCATTTAGCTGGGGGCCTGGCTTCTCCTTGGTAAGGCTCTGCCTCCGTGGGGGCTCCTGTTGTCTCTGCCACCCCCTTACAGTGCTGGCTACAGGGGCTCCCAGAGTTCACAGGAAGCCAGTCAAGTTCGGAGCTCTAACACCCATGATTTCATGTTCCTTTCCTCCCCCCTGTGATGGAGGCTGCCTTTCCAGAATAGCCAGAGAGAGCTGAGCATATGGTGGCCCCTCTGCCTAATAAACACTGATGTCATCTTCATCTTGCACAATTGGTTTATTCTGGGTGCTGAGATTTCAAAACTGGGGGTAGCATTAGGTTTCTTTTTCAACACCTTAAGAGGGTAGGTAAAGGAAAAGCTGCTGGAGCACATATTGTAGGTTATTTACATGGTGGCAATGCAGGCTTGTGGTTTTTTAACTGAGTCATCTTCTAATTTCCCAGTGGATGCAGAATGAATTTTGCTTTTGTAAGTCCTTTGCTCTGTTCATGCGGAGTTATTTTGAAACGAAGGGCCTAGGACCTCGTGTCCATTAAGTACTCATCATTCAATTCTTTCCTAGGTCATGGGAAAAATCACAAAGACGCTGCATCGGTCAGGGCTACCCACCCCATCCCTGCAGCTTGTGGCATTTATTACTTTGAAGTGAAGATTGTCAGTAAAGGTAGAGATGGGTAAGTGCACTGCTCTAATATGACTCCAGTGTTTATATGTGTTTACTAGATCTGTTTTGCTCAGTCTCGCTTGTTGGAAGGGTTAGAGGTTGCTCAGATGACATTTATGTTAGTCAGATATGTGGTGAGTGGTTATGTCTGTGTAGTCAACAGGTGGCAAGCCAATAATATATATTGGAATGTAGGCTGCTCCCTATGCTCTTTTGTATGGGTAATGATGACAACTTGAGAAGTACTAAGTCTCTAATGCAGTTTGAAATTCAATAGTGTTCCCTTTGTTTCAGTAATGTCTGAATAACAGACTGCTGGAACTGAATAAATGAATATTTCCAACATCCTTGATAGCTGGGCTGGTTTCCTGTATCACGTAACTTCAGGGGAAATAGAAAATTGCCTCTGTTTGTAAAGTCTGGGAGGGAACAGCCCATAACCTGAAGCATTTCCCTTAAAGGATTCACTCATATCAAAATACGTGGAAGCTTTGCTAAAGAGTTAGGGGAATGTGCGTGAATGAGGGAGTGACATGGGTATTAATCACTGAGAATTGCTACTTTGTAGAGCTTGGTCTATACTAAAGTGCCATTGATCCAGCTACATTGCTCATAGGTGTGAAAAATCCACACCCTGAGTGACGTAGTTAAATCAACTTAAATCCTGTTGACCTGGGTGATAAATGAGAGGGAAGGTAGCTCCCTTTTGTGGGCACCCAGCCAGTCAGTTAGCTGTAAAATCACTCTTGGTAGCTTTTCTCTACTTGCTTTACCTGTAAAGGGTTAAAAAAGCCCATAGGTAAAAGAAAGAGAGTGGGCACCTGACTAAAAGAGCCAATGGGAGGGCTAGAACTTTTTAAAATTGGGGGAAAATCTTTCTCTTTGTTGGTCTGTTGTTCTCCGGAGAGAGGAGACAGATACAGGGCTGAACTATGATGTAGGAAGCTTTAAGCCAGGTATGAAAAACCATCAGTTCATACCTAGAGATTTACTTACATATCTGGGGTTTCACATAAGCAGTCATGGAAGGTCTAGGAAGACATGATTAGGGTTATTTCTTATTGGCTTGTGGACTCCTCTATGCTTAACCCTAGGTGCTTTTGTTTTGCTTGTAACCTTTAAGCTGAACCTCAAGAGAGCTATCTTTGTGATTAATTTTTATAATAGGCTTTTTGCTAGATAAAAAAAAAACAACTAAGTTCCAGGTGTATTTTCTTTCTTTTTGTGTTTAATAAAATTTACCTTTTTTAAGAACAAGATTGGATTTTTGTGTCCTTAAGAGGTTTGTGCATGTTGTTTAATTAGTTGGTGGCAACAGCTGATTTCCTTTGTGGTTTTTTTTTCCTCAACTCTTTCCTGGAGGGGGGGCGAAAGGGCTTGAGGATACCCCACAGGAAGGAATTCCCAAGTGTGCCTTTCTGGATTCTCAAAAGGCTTTTTTTTGCATTTGGACGGTGGCAGCATCTACCCATCCAAGATCAGAGAGAAGCTGTAACCTTGGGAGTTTAATACAAGCCTGGAGTGGCCAGTATTAATTTTGAAAATCCTTGCAGACCCCCATCTTCTGCACTCGAGGTGCCAGAGTGGGGAATTAGCCTTGACAATCTGTCTACCGCCTTTCTGGATAGTGAGAAAACTCCTCCCATCGCTGTAGGGATGTTTACAGTGAAGTGCTACAGTAGTGCAGGTGCAGCACTGCGTCTGTGCTGCTGTTGTCTTTCAAGTGTAGATACTCCATAGCTTTATTCACACGAGCCCGCCAGCCTCCTGAAAGACCCAATTGAGAAATCACGACACTTCAGGGCTGGCTAAGGACAAATCCTACTTCCAATGCTGGCTTTAGCCCTCAATGTTTGGAAGTGTAGCAAAGGGTGGTGCTTTCCAAATCCGAGGTCTGAACGAGCTTGAACCTCATGTCTCAACCATCACGTTTGCTGGATGAAAGGGAGTAGCAGTAATTGAGCTCTGGGAGGAGGTCAGTCATCTTGTCCAGAAGCTATCATGTGCAGTGAGAAGAAGAGGTATCTAAAGGAAAGAAAATGAGGCCTTTGTGAATGTAGGTTGGATCTGTGTATCTTCTACCATCTGTCCAGGCCCTGGATTTCCACTTGATTAGGTTGTTCTCTGAAGGCTGATTACACCATAGGGGTTAGAGCCAGGCAACAGCTGTGAGATTGGGAAATCTTAGTGCTGGAGGCAGAATGCCAAAATCAGACCCTTCTTCCCATTAAATCTAGCCATTGAAATAGCCTAGGTTCCTATGGGCTGACTTTGGATTGATTTTCCAATTCAACGTTATGCTCCATAGGGCAGTAATGGCTGGAAGCACAACAGAGGTGGTATGTTGTGTCCATGGTATTAGAAGCAAAATGTGAATGTTGTCACTTTACAGTGTTCTCCGAGAGGCAGATCAGTGAGTAGTGCTGAGTACTTAGTTTGAATCCTGTCCAGCCCTCTGTTGCATGTTTATCATTACATTAAGCATTTTTCTGGGAGCTAACTTAAAGGGTGTATTGGAGGACATGGGATTCTGCATTCTGCTAGGGATGTTAGGAGGAGAGGGGAAAAACTAACATAATGTTTTGTGGCTAGCAAGCATGGTGATGGTTACATCTGGTTCTCATCACCTGGCTTGTGTAGATGAGCTAGCCAGGAATTGATGCCCACCTGCTGTACAAGTATTTTCTGTTGGCTGAAGTGTGAATACAAGTGTAGCTATCCAGAGGGGAGACCAGTCTAGGATGAAATTGGTATAATACAGGAGATCTGTGCAGGTGTGAGGACACAGTGGATAACAAGGCAGTGTAGGGGATTGTGGGAAGGACAGCGAGGAACCAAATCAAATCATGGGTATTGTTTCTCTTTTGAGAAGGATGCTGGTTTCACCAGTGAGCACTTGAAATCAGGCGATGTGACTGTTTTATAAAAAGAGCTTCATAGGGGCCTTTTGCCAGTTTGGATTGTAGGGGTTAGGGATGGCAGAGGTGTGTGTTATCACGCGGCAAAAAACTAGTTAATCCCAGTTTAAGGTATTTTCTATTTTAAAAACTGTTTCATTAATGCACACCACGTTGCACTTAGTTTTAGTTGAGTATTCAAATTGTGGTTGCATAAGATTGTACAATCATAAATTCATCTACAATCTACTAAGAAAGTAAAATGTGTTAGGATTAATACTAGTATGTACTGAATATTGAAATGCCAAATCAAAATATATAGACATTTTCTTAAAGAAGTTATGCATGTTATGACTCATATTTCACTTTTCAATATTGTGTAAACAGGAGCTGAAAACACCATTAAATGCAGAATTGTAGGCTTGTTGTATTAAGCAATCAGAAGCACGTAGAATTGCAAACTTCCAGTCCAGGTCCATTTGGCCATGCAGCATTCTGTAGTGGAGAGACCATGCCTGTTCCTCAGTTTTGGCTGCATGTATCCAAAGTTTGAAAAGATTCGTTCTGGACTTGCTGGACATGGATGCAATTATTTTTCCAGATTTCCTAGTTTAACCTGTGCTGTCCTAAACTGTGTTCTCCCCAGGAAATTGCCAACCAAGGTAGGGATTCCAATTTGGACTGCGTTAAGAGTAAATATTTATATTATGATAGCACCCTAAAGCACAGTTAGTTTGTCCTTAAGGTGGACTAGGTCCCTCTCATCTGGAGATGGCAGAATCACATAAACTTGCTGGTTGACCCCCGAGGACAGACCTCTTGATCCCGACAAGCCATTTCTCTGCTGTACAGTATGGTCATTCTTTCCTGTCATAATGTTATGAAGTACCCAGCCCTGTCTACCAACACTGTATGGGTGAAAAAATCAAATGTCCCAGTAAATGACACGACAGCACCATACCAAAACAAGAGAGTTTACTAAGACCTTGTTTTGATGTCAAAGACATGTCTCTGCTTGTTTCCCTGTTGCTGGAGGAGGGAGAAATTAGATGCACAGCTGCACTGAGAGTGCTCAGACTGAGATCTAAAGCCACAAAAGCATGTAGGTTCTCTGTTGTGGCTGCCACAGCACCCATAAAGATTGCTTGTCCTAGGCTTTGCAGTAGTGGATCCTGTAATGGAGGCTGTGTAGCACTATGCATACTGTCCTAACTTTTCAAAAACCTCCCAGGGTATGTAACGTCTCTCAGGTGTGGGACCCTTTGTTAAATTGTGCTGTGGTACCTGGAAACATTAGGGCTGCTACAGCCCCACTAACTGAGAACTTCCGTTGGTGGGCTTTGTCTCATCCTTAATGTTTTACGTTTCAGGCTATCGGTTTGGGATATAGAGTATCGGTAACAGTGAATCAGGCATATATGTCTATACTGCTACTGAGTGTGTCAGGGCTTGGTACATCCGTGATGCTAATAGCTTCAGTTTAACTAAGTGGAATACCGGAATTGAATAAGGAGGAGAGGAGAAGGGTTCCAACAGTATCTGAAATCCCTTAGAAAGCAGGTCAAGAGGACTCTTGAAACTTGTTTAATGCTTGTTTCCAAGCAGCTACAAATCCATAATTTCAGCTTTGTAGCTTACAGGTCTTTAATCGTACTGTTTCTTGCTGTATTGACAACCATTTAGTTTGATGATGGGATGAGAGCTATGTAGTGCTGCTCACTGGGTTTACATTGCTGGGTACTGTGATGTCTTATTTGTACATGTTTTGCAATGGCTAAATGATCAGCTTGCAAAGGAAGGCTGGTTGGATTAGGGTGCTAGGAGAACCAGTTTCAGTAAGTGGTTGTGGTTTCGAATGGGGATGTCTGAATACGATTTTGCTTAGCATGAAGTAGGTTACTCTGTTTTATTAGCTGCGTTGGAGATGGGGCTTTTCTAATCCGTAGGCTGTAGCGAGTGGCATTATGGCAAGACTCCATGGCGAGGCCTAAGTAAAATGGTGGCACTTGCCAACATATGTGGCTAGACAATGGACCACTCTGGAGCAGCTTCCGCTGTATAAAAGGAGCATTCTGAGCGGAGTGAGATTACTAGATTTTATTTCACCACCTGGCACCAAAATTTGCTTTTCTACAATAGCTTTTAGATGAAGGGGAGTTTATGAACTGGCACCAGAGACTGATATGCCTTAGGGTAGTGCTGCTATCATGCTAGGGTTACCTGACGGTGGTAAGGTGGTTCTGATGGGAGGCAGGGCTAACAAACTTTCCCAACACTTGTTCTCATTCAGTAAGCTCTTTGGACCCTAGACGGAGTTGAATTCTTGGAGATTCTGGAGGTGGCAAGAACTGAGAACTTGTTGGTAGCTCTTGACGAAGATGCAGAACATCACTGTTCTCCGTCCATTGACAGAACAGCTTCCCTCCATGTTGTCTTTCCCTATTGTTTAATGCAGCTGTCTTCTAAAGGTGCTTTGCTGAGGGCTGCATGTGCACAGAGAAGCCACATAGACCTGTTTCCTTGTCCTTCCCGGTCCCTAGGCTGATCTGTTGTCGAAGCACAGGTAAACATTGGCTTGGGTCCCAGGTGGATGTTACAAAACAAAGTGCAATATCCAAAGAGCACTGCCTGGTGCCCCATAAGGAATCCTTGGCCATTTTACAGGCAGTTAGGGTCACCCACTCTCCCCAGCTTTACTCCCTCCACATTCCAGGCTGTGAGTTGTGACCACCACCCTTCTGGCTTAGGAAGACTGACTGAGGCTCACTCTGGAGCCTGGCAGTACTGTTCCTCAGTTTGTCAGATAGATGTGATGTCTGGGGAGGGCTGTGCTGCAACCCCCTTGGCCTCGTGGCAAGAGCTCAGGACTTGAAGGCGCACCTGGGTACCTCTTTGTGATAAATCAGAGCTACCATAGAGCTCTTCTACATGTTTGTCATGGCTGGAAACACAAGCTCTCTCCCAGGGACAGTGCACTGTCTTTATGTTACTGCACTATGTCATTTCACTCTCCAGAAGGTCCACCTGTGGTTTGAAACTGATGTAGGGCATCAGGAAACTTATAAAACCTCAATCTCAGATGAGTGTTTAGGAGCAGTGGAGAGGGCGTGTTGTTTGCTGACACTGCTCCCTCTTTAGGGAGGTACCATGCTCCTCATCTCTAGGAGACTGGAGAGGAGGAGCTGAATAAGCTGGCCTGGTACAGTGAGATCCAAGCAGTCTGCTGCAATTGGTTCCAAGCTCCACTAAGACTTGCTGGCCTTTGAACTTCCTGTGTCGTCATAGTACACTCTTGAGCATCAGCAGTTAGTGTGACTTGATTCCTGAGATGTCCTGTGGCTTACCTTATTTAGCAGAGCTGGCAGAACTGTTTGTGGTGACTCTCTTCTGTTCATGACCTATCCACAAACAGCTCACGATTTTATTGGTGTCATGTTCATATCTGTTTGGTCTGTAGGTTTTTGTGAACTATTTGTCTTTGATCCTGTATGTCTCCTCTCTTTGAGCATTTTGGGCACAGAGTCTCAATGTGTTTGTTCCGCAGACTGACCTACACCTGTAAACAGGAACCTTGTCTGAAATGCTCCTTGGAGTGTGGAATTTTTCAGTAACAGAGTGGGGTACAGTTTACAGAGAGGCTTAGGAACTAAACTGGCTTAGTCAATTTTTAGACATTTAAGATCTTTTCCTGTCCCCTCTCGCACAGAATAATTATCGTATTTGGCTAAGTATGTTATACCCCAGATTTAAAAATAGCTGGGTTGCTTCATGACTAAAGGAGAAAGAAGTATCAAGGCCAGATTTATTGGCTGTCTAGCAGACTTACACCAAGTAATCTTTGCTTCCTTCCCCTTTTTCCCTCACTTGCAGTGCTGCTTCGCCAACTTTGTTCTTTTTAGCTTGCTGTGAGTCTGGTAGCTCTCCCTGTCAGCTGCCTTTTGACAGCATTCTGATGGCTCCCAGATGTCAGCAGGTCCATCTCTCTGGCCCTCTGCTTTCAGTAGTAGGGAAAAGGTTTTACAGCATTGTCCCTGGGTGTCGATCCATTGCCTGGCCATGCTGCAGACACCTAGTTCCATGTTTTTGCAGATGGATGTGTTCACGATTCTTTGTCTAGTGCCTAATCATTCCCCACAGCTGCTTTTGCTGAATGATCTCTCACTTTTATTTAATCTTCCTATGTTTTTAAGTTACTGAATGTAATAAGAAAAGCCAAAATGGAATTTGAAGAACAGCTAGCCAGAAACTCAAAAGGTGGTAATAAAATGTTTTTTTAAATACGTCAGAAGCAGGAAGCCTGCTAAACAACCAGTGGGGCTCCTGGATGATAGAGGTACAAAAGGAGCACTTAAAGATGATAAAGTCATTGCGGAGAAACTAAATGAATTCTTTGCTTCGGTCTTCACGGCTGAGGACATTAGGGAGATTCCCAAACCTGAGCCGTCTTTTGTAGATGTCAAATCTGAGGAATTGTCACAGATTGAAGTGTCACTAGAGGAGGTTTTGGAACTAATTGATAAATTTAACTGTAACAAGTCACCGGGACCAGATGGCATTCACCCAATGAGTTCTGAAAGAACTCAAATATGAAATTGCGGAACTGTTAACTAAGGGTTGTAACCTGTCCTTTAAATCGGCTTCTGTACCCAATGACTGGAAGATAGCTAACGTAACGCCAATATTTAAAAAGGGCTCTAGAGGTGATCCCGGCAACTACAGACCAGTAAGTCTAACGTCCATACTGGGCAAATTAGTTTAAACAGTAGTAAAGAATAAAATTGTCAGGCATGTAGAAGAACATAAATTGTTGGGCAAAAGTCAGCATGGTTTCTGTAAAGGGAAATCACGTCCTACTAATCTGTTAGAGTCCTTTGAAGGAGTCAACAAACGTGAACAAGAGGGATCCAGTGCATGTAGTGTACTTAGATTTCCAGAAAGCCTTTGACAGGGTCCCTCACCAAAGGCTCTTACGTAAATTAAGTTGCCATGGGATAAGAGGGAAGATCCTTTTGTGGATTGAGAACTGGTTAAAAGACAGGGACCAAAGGGTAGGAATAAATGGTAAATTTTCAGAATGGAGAGGGGTAACTAGTGGTGTTTGCCAAGGGTCAGTCCTAGGACCAATCCTATTCAACTTATTCATCAATGATTTGGAGGAAGGGGTAAACAGTGAGGTGGCAAAATTTGCAGATGATACTAAACTGCTCAAAATAGTTAAGACCCAAGAAGACTGTGAAGAACTTCAAAAAGATCTCATGAAACTAAATGATTGGGCCACAAAATGGCAAATGAAATTTAATGTAGATAAATGTAAAGTAATGCACTTTGGAAAAAATAACCCCAAACTATACGTACAATATGATGGGGGCTAATTTAGCTACAACTATTCAGGAAAAAGATCTTGGAGTCATCGTGGATAGTTCTCTGAAGATGTCCATGCAGTGTGCAGCGGCAGTCAAAAAAGCAAACAGGATTTTAGGAATCATTAACAAAGGGATAGAGGATAAGACGGAGAATATCTTATTGCCCTTATACAAATCCATGGTGCGCCCACATCTTGAATACTGTGTACAAATGTGGTCTCCTCATCTCAAAAAGGATATAATGGCATTAGAAAAGGTTCAGAGAAGCGCAACTAAACTGATTAGGGGTTTGGAACAGGTCCCATATGAGGAGAGATTAAAGAGGCTAGGACTTTTTAGCTTGGAAAAGAGGAGACTAAGGGGGGATATGATAGAGGTCTATAAAATCATGAGTGATGTGGAGAAAGTGAATAAGGAAAAGTTATTTACTTGTTCCCATAATAGCAGAACTAGGGGCCACCCATTGAAATTAGTGGGCAGCAGGTTTAAAACAAATAAAAAGAAGTTCTTCTTCACGCAGCATACAATCAACCTGTGGAATTCCTTGCCTGAGGAGGTTGTGAAGGCTAGGACTATAACAGGGTTTAAAAGAGAACTGGATAAATTCAGGGAGGTTAAGTCCATTAATGGCTATTAGCCAGGCTGGGTAAGGAATGGTGTCCCTAGCCTCTGTTTGTCAGAGTGGGGTGATGGATGGCAGGAGAGAGATCACTTGATTTTTACCTGTTAGGTTCACTCTCTCCAGGGCACCTGGCATTGGCCACTGTCAGTAGACAGGATACTGGGCTAGATGGACCTTTGGTCTGACCCAGTAGGGCCTTTCTTATGTTACTAGCTTTCCCCCTTTTTTTAGTCTTGTCTCTGTCATCCTTACTCCCAAGCAGCCAGCACATATAGGGATGGTGGTGGGAGCATTTTGATAAGGAATGTTTGTTTGCATGCTAATCCTGATGTTTGCAGGAATAGAAGCTGCTCCCCAGACATTTAAGCAAATTGAAAAATCCTGAATGTTCATTGCAAAATGACCAAAAAGTAATGAAAGTGGCTAGAATTAAGTCACAGTTCAGACTGTGAACATGTTCACAAAGTCTTGCCTAGCTCTGCTGCTGTCTGTGGCTGAATTCACTACTCTTTGCTAATCCTTCATTGCTCCAAAGTGCGCACCGGCTTTAGGTTTCTTTGTAACCCTCGCTTCAACTGATAATACGTGGCATTGAACGCTCTTTTGTGCCCTGCAATGTTGTTTTGCTAAGATCTTATCAAATGGAGCACTACTGAAAGCAGAGCTTGAATTTAATAGCGGTCTGGGGGCTGGGATCTCTGGAATGTGTTTGGGAAGAAAAGCTTGTGATGAGCACTGACAATGTAAGTTTTGAGGCCGATAGATCAACTTCCATTGGAGGCAGAGAAAGAAAGGGTGTCTTATCTGTCTTTACCCTTTCTCAATTGCAAGATCTTCCTAATCTCAGCATTGAACCTGAATTCCTCCTGTTACCTCACTGTAGAGCACTTGGCTTTGGTGCAGCTGTGATTAGTACCCTGTGGTGCACATGGAGTGAGGGATGTCTTCTATGTTTTGTGCTGGACTGGTTTCTCTTGTCCTACTGAAGATTGGTTTACCTGGTCAGGCATTTATTTATTTGGCATCTGCAGTCCAGTCAAGCCAAGCTACGCCACAGCGTTCTTATCAACTATGTTTGAGGCACCAAGACCTTCAGGAAGTTGTCATTTTGCTGTCCTCAACAATATGTGTCATGGTTTGGGGCTGGCCACATTGACATAGTGGACTGTCTCTAAAATATCACTGAAATTCTGCTGCAGCACAAATTCCATGTCTGGTATGAAACCAGTTCAGAAGGCTCCATTGCCTTTGCAGTAAATTGCATTGAGTGGTGTCCAAGACAAGATAATTATTTGTCACTTTCTTTGTGGAACATGAAGCTCACCATGTGTCCTTTACTGTAAACCCCACTCCTGGTAAAGTTATCCACAACAAGTCACGGGGAGGGCAGATGACCATGTAGTGGATTAAACAATTTCATCTCTAGCTTGGCTGTGCTTTCCTCTCTGTGGACACTGAATGGAGCAATATTGCAGAGAACCAGTAACCATTGTAGAGAAGCAGTTGAAATAATATGCATGGTGGAATTAAGTTGTACGTCAATCATCTTTGTGTGAGACGAGCCAGCCCGTACTGGAGCGCAATTTCCGCCGCTGAATAAGAGCGCGGAAGTGGAAAACATTTAGGCGTTGCTGCCTCAGCTCATTCCGGACAGTCTTCTGAGCAGGTGGTTGTGCGTTTTGACCTTAGTCGCTGTATTTGTAAGGTGATCGCAATCTGTGAGAGTTCTACTCAACGTGATGCCTAAATAGTCCTGTTGTGAATCATGCTTTATTCTCTGGCTATTGGGGAGCTATGCTTAGCTCCCTGCCCACTTGTCAGGCATAGGCACCATCCTTCAATCCTTCCCCTCCCTGGATCAGGGCTACAACACAGTAACTGCCATATAGAGACAGGAACAAAAGTCTCTTTCCTCATCAGAGCGCCAGCTATCCAAGTAAGCCATGGTGACAGTAGCATAGAGTACTCCTTTGAATTTGCGATCATTTTTTCAGTGTCAATCATCCAGTCTCAGGGTTTGAATTCACATTGTCTGTGCTAGCCTGTGCTGAAATGTCAAGAGGGCATTGCTGTCAGTTTCACTAGCAGGCTGTTCAGCTATTAGTCGCCACTATGGAACACGTCTCCTTTTCATTCGCAAGCCCTCTCCGTGCACTGATTTTGGCCTCACATCTTTGATAAATGAAAGCAAGCCATTCTAACAACCTTCAGACTCCCATCTGCACTAGAAAAATGGCCTGTTGCTGAGTGGCCCACCTTCTTGTGAGCCGATGAAGCCAGTTGAACCACTAGTGTACATGGGACAAAACAGTTTTTAGCAACATTAGTGTGATTGGGACCATGATTTGTTGTCCTACAGGACAAATAGGATAACAATTGCACTCGTGGTCTACAATCAAAATGAATAAGCAGTGAATGGATATGGTTTTCTAGTCACCAATTGCTGGGGTACTTAATCATAAAATCATAGAAGTATAAGACTGGAAAGGTACCTCAGTAGATTGTCTAGTCCGGTCCCCTACACTGAGGCAGGACTAAGTATCATCTAGACCAGGTGTTTTTAAAGAAAAGATTAGACAACCTCTGAAGATGGAGATTCCACCATCTCCCTAGGTAACTTGTTTCAGTGCTTTATTACCCTACAGTGAGGTCCTGCCTCTCTCCAAACGTTAGTTCACTTCTAGTTATCCTTGATGGAATATTGTGAATTCCCACCATTTCCCCATCTATCTCATCTTCTCCTCACCCCGGGGCCTGGCATTATGGCAGTGTTTAATTTTTATTGTAGTGAACTAAACTGGAATTCTCCTTTCAGCCAGGCAATGGTGAGTCTAAATTACTGCTTATAGAGCAGTGCAGTTATTATTCCACAGTGTCATTTTGCTCTAAGACCCACTATATTCAGCTATAGATGAATGTTGAGGGTTTTCAGGGCCACTCTCATGAACTATAGGTGCCCAAAACGTTTTACACAGCTGGGAAGCTGAACTTACTTGTTTTTTAATGGGATAAGGCATGCCTCAAACATTGAAAGGATTTTAGGGTTCAGGTCTTAAAATAATGCCATTCTGATTGCCATCTTTTTCCTTACTTAAGTCTGACCTGATTTTAGCCTCTGACTCAAACGGCAAGAACTAGAACCCAAAGTCTTATGTCCTACGAACAGTGTGAGATCCCATCATTCTAATGATATAAAACATTAATCTCTGATTCCAGCTATTTGTGAGATCTGGTGATAAAATCATGTTAGGACTCAGTTGGTGGTGGGAAAGCAAGTTAACTGGAAGGACAGGATTTTAGGATCTAGTAATTTATTGGTGAAGGAATAGAAATGCTTTCAGGACCCAGTAAGCTTTCCACGCGCTAGTCTAGTTCAGACTTGGAGCAATTTACCAAAGATTGTGGTGGATTCTTTGTCACTGGCTATTCTTAAACCAAGATTGGATGTTTTTTGAAAAGATCCGCAGGGCTTTGGAGCGGAGCCCGGAGCTGGAGCGCGGAGCAGTGGAGCTGCAGGTTTTTGCCTGGAGTGGAGCCGGAGCACCGCTCCAAAGCCCTGGATCTGCTCTAGTTCAAACGGGAATTATTATGGAGACATTCTCAGGCCTGCATTATACAGGAGGTCAGACTAAATGGTCCCAGTGGTTCTTTCTGGCCTAGGAATCTGATTAAGAAAAGGAACCCTTGTGTAACTTAAATTTTATTGCTCGGGGGCCAGTTCTATGCATTCACCTGCTTCCCTGGTCCTCACTGGCCTATACAATAAAATGTGAAACCCAGGAATAGTCCACCACACAACCAGAGGAAGACATTGCCTTAGTGAAGGTGGTGGCCTGCAAAACACGCTAACTCATAGTGAATGCAGTCTGTGTTCTGATTCCTCTTTACTTGTCTGTAAGTGTTCTCATGCTAGGAATACAGCCTGATGATCAGGCCTGTAACTTTGCCTCTTGAAATTGATGTGATTTGTCCAGTGTGTCGGTGTGACACTCTCAAAAAGAAATGGGTGCCCCTGGCTTGCAGCAAGTAGACAATTGACATATGCTCGCAACGTCCTCTTTCTGCCTCCATTTCCCTCTTTAAAATGGGACTGAGCCTTGTCTGCCTCATCGGGGTTGAGGCTTTTTTAGCACTTGTAAAGCGCCTCGGGTGGAGGATGCTAAATTATCATTTATCAAGGTGCAGATCTCATTGTCAAGCTTCTCAGAGAATTTCAAACACAAAGGGGCAGAGATGATTTTTAACTTCTTGTATCCCGAGTTGTCTGAGAACCACAGGGAAAGCACATGTTCCTCTGTGACTGAATTAATCTGCGCTCCCCTGTTGTTTTATTTACTTATGAGCTGGGCACTTTCCAGTCACACCAGGTGCATGGTCTCTCCTCCAAGGAGCTCATAGTCTAAGAATACCAGAAGTCATGCCTTTTGCCAGTGAGGGTCTAAATACTTTGCCCTACGATTGCTACATCCCCGCCAGCCTGAGTATACTTCCTGTTTGTATTTAACTGTGACAGCAAACTGAAATTAGTGGAGTTTCAGGATGTACCAGGTACACTTAGCATTACAGGGCAGGTTTGTTTGTCCCAGCTCCTTCCTGTGCTCACGCGAAGCTCTCTGAATAGCTTACCCTGAACGAATGCTATGGCTAGCCTGTGAAAGCCATTAGGCAGTAGGTGGGGGGGGGAGCTATTAATACAAAAATACACATGAACTGGGATTTGTGTTGCTTTCACAGTAACTTAATATCCATGTGTTCTTTGTAATGCACTTAGAAACTTGCAAATAAATGAAAACGACTGAATCTTGTAACATCCCCAGCCATGTTGTTTCTCAAAGGCTCTGAATCATCAGTCTTTCTTCTCCTGTACCTGGAAGGGGGTCAGTGCCAACTGGCAGATGAGGGCCTCTCTGCTCTCCGACAGCACGATGGAGAAGCTGTTCGCCTGTACTGTCATCTTGCTCTTTGGCAGGTTCCCCAGGGACTCGTGCTGGCACCGCAGGAAAGCCTTTCAGCTGCTGGGGTTGCCTGTCACATGGATAGACTTCTCCTGGGGACCATTTTGCTTTGGCTCACCTAGAAGACATAGACATTAGTCGCTTGTGGTGGTTGGAGACTGAAAACTGTAAGACAGATTTTAGGGGTTTAAACAGGGCTTTGGGTGTTGGGACTGCAGAATCCTATTCTGGCTTTACCCCTGACTCATTCGCTTTGGATGAGCACTTCAGAGGGCAGGACTGAGTGGGGGAATGGCATCATCATTGCCACAGGGCATATTACTTTACCTTTTAGGGGTTTGTCAAGCTTAGTAAATGTAGAACACCTGGAATCCTAGCGGAAAGGTGCTGCAGAAGAGCAAGTTATCTTCTCTGAAGTCTTCAGGCCTCTTTCATAAGGCACTTTTGCAGCTAGTTAGCAGGAACAGGCTATATGACCCACTGTGGAGCTCTTCCCTCGCAAATGGTTCTACGCCATTAAAATGTGCTGTGATATTGAGGTGGGAGGGTCATTGAGGTGATGATCAAATGCTATGGTGATAGCACCTGTATGTTAAATTGACTTAATGTGGTGTTTTAAGCTGCAACTGAGAATATATCTTTAGTCTATTCCCTTAGTGGACATTTATTCGTATCATGAAGATATCCCGTTCAATCTGATTGGCAGACTCAGTAGCTTCGGACTATGCTGCCAGTCAGGTTTGAAATCCAGCAGTAGAATTGTAGGGTTGGTGGTGGCTGTGCCAGTCCTCGAAGAACAAGAAGTGCTGTGGGTCTGGGTGTAGGTGCATTGACAGAGCTGTGTGTACCTTCCCTTCTTACACTGAAGCACTGAGTAACTTAGTCTAATACTTTTCATAAACTCAGTTGCAATTTCCTTCCTTAAAAAAACACCACCATTGATTGGAGTTCTTTGGAGTTAGAAGCATGGTTTGCTAGTACAGGCACCTGCATGATGGTGTCTCAGTCCTAGTTGGTGGCCTTTGGGCACTTCTGGAAAACAAATCAAAATTCTTAGGTGAGGAGTGAGGGGTCATTGTGGTATCTGAGTAAGTTATAGATAACCGAGGTGACAGTCACGTCTTCATCTGTTCTTTTGGTTGAATCATTGGCTTATTCCTTGGAGTGTGTTTCTGGATTGTTTTCTTCTTTAGAGAATGGTTTATCCATGAGGTGAGTGGCAGCATGATCCGAAGCTTGAGGGTAGGACTTTTCCTACTCTCTCTCTTGTGCCTGTTGTTGAGATGGCCCTTCCTTCAGTCTTAAGCCTGGCCTCTTAGGGCATGTCTACACTGCAGTTAGACGCTTGTGGCTGTCACATGCCAACTGGATGTGGCTAAGGGGCTGTTTAATTGTGGTGTAGACATTTGGGCTTGGGGTGTAGCCTGGGTTCTAGTACCCTACAAGGTGGGAGGGTACCAGAGCTCAGGCTACAGCCCAAGCTTGAATGTCTGCACTGCAATTAAACAGTCCCTTAGCCCGAGTCAGCTGGCAGCCCTCGGTATCTAATTGCTGTGTAGACATACCCTTAGGCACCTTAATTA
Source organism: Dermatemys mawii (assembly GCA_007922305.1). NCBI lineage: Eukaryota > Metazoa > Chordata > Testudines > Dermatemydidae > Dermatemys > Dermatemys mawii. The sequence continues at coordinate 3,261,519 of ML677343.1, read as the reverse complement.
TGGCTATCTTCTGTGGCTGGGATGGTAGCTTTAAACCATGCAGACCTCCTCTTACTATCTGTCCAGCCCACCGCCAGCTGAAGCATCTAAAGACTTTCTTGTTGAGCTCTGAAAGTGTTTAGAGTGCGATTCTCTTTATCCCTTCTGGGCTACTTTTACTAACACACCTGCTAGCCACAGTTCCCCCTCTATGGTCTTTCAGGGACCCCCAAGAGGGGAGGCCAGTTCACGAGTGGAGAGCTCTGTGTACTCCTGCTAGCTGGACCAGAAATCTGCAACGTGCCCCCTGGTTTTGGAGCTCACATGAACTAAAAGTTCTGTGGCAGATACAGGTACTCCAGCAGTAGTGTTTTTAGTGAATTACGTGTGAAATTTAATGCAAGCTGCACATACAGTATCCCCATTCTAACTGAATATCTGGGCAACAAAGTTTTCTTTGTTTCAGATTTTTGGATGGCTGGAGGTTTGGGATTTTTGGCACTCAGGAAGTCAAGAGCAGTTCTAGTTTTTGGCACTGTGAAACAGATTGAGGCTTGAGATGGCATTTTCTTTACCTCTTCATTTTGACTATGGCACAGGCAACACTAAATTTTAGAGTAGATAAGTCTTTAAATTCGTTTTCCCCTACCTGGTATCTGTCATCTTATTCAGAAGTGATAGATCAGCAGGTTAGCTGTCTTCTGCTGAAATGATCAGCAGTGAAATAGGTGACAGGGTTAACGTTTTGAGTGCAACTCTTGGGTTGCAGGGTTAAGATCCATAGAGATGAAAAGAGACAGTTTGCATCTCTTAGACCTGTTTCAGGTTATGTGTAAACTCAAGCAGCGTTGTATTGGTTATATTTAGTTTCTTATTTTGTCTATTATCTTTGCAACTATAAGGTCTTGAATATTAAACTTTTATTTGAATTTAGATTCTGGAGGACAGTTATGTAAAGAATATCGTACCAGAATGTCTTCCTTATTCAAGCCATGTATGTGAGTGCAAAGCCAATAGCACTGCTAGTGCTGAAATAGAGAAACAGTTGGTAAAGGTGGGAATGCATCAGGAATCAGCTTTGTTTGTTCTTGTCCTGCATACCCCCTAAGGAACATACAGGAGACATCTTGGTGCATTTTGTCTGCAGATTATATCATTCTATGCAGTGAGGAGAAAGATAACCTAGAAATGGATATTGATAAATGGATAGGTATGTTGGAGAAACCTAGGCAGAGGAAAATGAATAGATGACATTTAATTTCAGTAATGTGAACACTGAAGAAATATCCTTGAAACTAGATGAGTAGAGAGTACTGAAAACAAAGGTCCAAGTATCTGGGTTCCGGAATATGGGGAAACGGTTGATGAAATTAGAGCTAGGATAATAAACGCCTGGCTCAGAAGGAAAGAGGTAAGTTACGTAGTATGTAATAGGAAGATACCAGTAAGATTAAAAAGGAAGTCTATGAAATGGTGGTTCATCTAGTTTTAATGTAGGGTACTGAGTGTTGGGCAGTAAAGAAGAAACATGAACAAATGATCTGTTCTGCAAAAATGATTCATATGAGGAATGGCTTAAGCAAGAAAGACCATCTGAGGAATGTGTGTGTTAGAAACATTCTCAACATACATAAATGAAAAAATAAGGGAGCACAGGGTTCAGATGGTTTGGTCCTGTAAAGCTCAGTCCTGGCAACTTTGTGGGTAAGAGTCCAAGAGATCTAGACTGAAGGAAAAAGAGGCCAGCCCAAGAAGAAGTGGTCGGATGTCATGAAGGAAGACATGTTAGCATGTGGAGCGATTGAGGCTATGGCACCGAATAGAGCACTTCAGTAGGAGAGGACTCATAGAGTGGACCCCATTTGATGGAATTAATACGTGGAGGAGGAGGAATCAGCACTTAGTTATGTGACAGTTTAAGGAAAAAGGATAATTATGTGGCCATTTACACCAGGGATTCTCAGCCTTTCTCTTTGAGGCCCCTCAACATAAAAACTCCAGGGCCTTGCATGTGCATGGTTTTCTGCATATATAAAAGCAGGGCTGGTGTTAGGGGGTAGCAAGCAGAGCAGTTGCCTGGGGCCCCATGTGACAGGGGTCCCCACAAAGATAAATTGCTTAAGCTTTGGCTTCAGCTTCTGGTAGCAGGGCTCAGGGCCCCAGGCTTCAGCCACAAGTGGTGGGGCTTTGGCTTTCTGCCCTGGGCCCAAGTGAGTCTAACACTGGTCCTGCTTGGAGGACCCCCTGAAACCTGCTCACAGCCCCCAAGGGAACCCCGAACCTCTGGGTGAGAACCACTTATTTACGCTGTTCATGTTGTGATAAGTGTTTCCATACTGTCAAACATCGAGACTTAATCTTAACTTCGAATGTTGTCCTCTTAATACTTAGTTTTTGTAAAACTACAAGCTCACAACTTTAACTCTGCTTTTCTCTAGGAATAGATGTATGTTATGTATTTTCTTGATCTTGCATATATCAGTATTATTTTAATATCTTTTAAATAATCAAATAACAGTTCAAGCCACTTCATTCACTTAATCTAGAAACGAAGAATTTTGATTGTTTGGGGCAGAAAAGGGAAGGCGGGCTCTTCAGTGGCAAGCGAAGGGGCTGCAGGGATCAGTCAGGGGCAGTCACTAGGGTAGAGGGAGAGGCCACGGCAGAGGGCTGCACAATTGGGGGTCTCTGCCCTGCCATCACATCTTGGGCCTGTAAATCCAGGCAATGGCCTTGCACTCTGTATTGTCTTTGTTGTAATAAAACACAACCCTATCAAATACCTTAACATAAATAAATTAGGGCAGAAAGCATAACTATTCAGTCAATAGCCTTTACTTGAAGATCTTACCAATAGCTCCACATGTGTCAGAGTGAAGCGTGGAAGTTTTAATATATTGTACTAGAGTAACTGCTCCCTTTCCCTCCCCAATAGTATAAAAACTAGGAACATGTTAAAACTGGAATGATTTTAAAAGGTTTCTGACTAAGATTTTACAGTAAATTAAATCTGGATCCCTCTGTGAGTGTTGAGTCTGGGAACGCAATAGCTTGGTTTTCTTAGAAATGAAATAAGTCTCCAGTTAAGGCTACATTTAAAAATAGAAGTTGAACTGTGGTGTTGTGACCAGTGCCTGGATTTTTATATAAGTGATTAAAATCTCTAGGGCTTCTGTAGCATGTCACTGACGTGCCTCAGTAGAGATGTGTTCTTACGCCACACTTGCTTGCTCTTCAGAGTTGTAATGACAAGAGTTTGATGATGAAGATGAGCGAATAGTAGGAAAGACAACGGAGGAGTGGTTGCTTAAGATCTTCCCCTAATGTAATTGGGGCACTGACTTAGAAGCAGCTCAGTTGGGACTAATTATCTTGTATGAAACCTTCCCAAGTTTCTCAGTGCTCCTGTAAAAATAGTTTAGCCATTGTATTGTCTAGTTCAACATATGATGCCACTTCCCCTATGTGTAATAGACATCCGCCCTTGGCTGTGGGTGGATTTGGAGTCTGCTCTCTGCCTGCTGAAGCAAGATGGTGTTTTTCAATATGACAGACTTCTGCAAGTCTGTAGTGTCAGTAGTCAATGATTGGTTGCATTTAACCCAGTATTTGGGCTGCTACAGAACTGGGCATTCAGGAATTCAATAAACTTCGTAAAAGATCAGACTCCTTTTGGTGCTCAGTGCCCTCTCCCCACCCAGGACACTTCAGGACAAATGTCTGCTTACCTCAGCTTTCATTTTGGTTTCTTCTGTAAAATAAGCTCTTGATTCTAGGTGCTCTTCCTTTTCTCTGTCTATTACATCTAATACTGTGTTCCAACCTCATAGTCTAAATGGACATCAACAATGGAATGGACTCATTCTTATAAAAAATATACCCAGTAGGAAATATACCCAGTTAGGGGTCTGATTAATAATAAACAAAACACTACCCGGTGTATTGGGTGAATAATCTTATGCAGTCATAGCACTATTATAGAAATGTTTAGACTGGCGGCGGTTTAGGAGCAGATGCTATTTCAGCCTATACCCTACCAGGCTTTGTAGCCATGATATTCACTGATACAGCTCCAGCAGAGATAGCAGTGGTGGTTTCTGTAGTGTAGATGGGGCTTGCGCATAGCTACTGTTGTCACCTAACCCTGATCAATAATACTTCAACATTAGTGGCAGTATTTTATGTATGTTGTTGCGGTTAATCTGTGATAGCACTTGCTGTGTGCTAGGAGCTTTCTAAGCACTTGAGGAATGTCCCTTCTCCAAGGAGCTCTCGCAGAACAGAGCTCTCTCTCTTCAACTTGCTCAGAGCAGGGGAGGATGCTGAAATGTGCACATCTCTTCTGTATAATACCTAACGTCTGCCCCTTCCTTAAATGAGTTCCATTTGGAGGAACTGTCTCTTCCTTGGTTAATATTTGCCCAACCCATGTAGTAACCCCGTGGCATTTAAGCCAGATAACCCTGTACTACAGAACAGATAATTATGTGGCTGTGAGGACTTTGTAATTGATGACAACATTTGGAATTTGCAAGCCAGCCCTGTGTGCTTTCCTGTGTATTATTCTTTGCTGTCATTCGTGCCAAGCCAGGCACTCGGTAATATTTAGTGAAATAATAGGCCATAATCATCCGACATTGTGAGGTGCCTGTTACACTCGTGCTGATCTTGGCTTTTTACCATCCCATGGAAATGATTGTGTGATGTTCCTTCTCTCGGAAGCAGTGAATAAACACTGAATTCATAATTAACATATGGCACAGCTATAGTTTAATTTGTGTGGTTGCCCCACAGAGCGGCAATTTGCTCCTTGTAACTAGGTTAAATTAAATTTTGGCTCCTAGTGGACATATATTAATCTGACTTGCAAGTCTGTATTAAGCAGGATACCCTAGTATTTCATCTTCTAGAAGCTGATGCAACCTTGTTCTTTGGATGCCCTTTCCAGTGAATGTCCTAGAAGGATGTGAGTATGTCCAACTGAGGTAGGGAAGTTCATTAGGTGGCAGGATCTCTTTGAGTACTGTGGTCAGCAGTGAGATAGGTATGATTGCAGGACTGTTGGTACTGTTTAAGAAGGAACAATCAGTTTCATACGTACAAACTGGGCAATGACTGCCTAGGAAGGAGTTCTGCAGAAAGGGATCTGAGAGTCATAGTGGACCACAAGCTAAATATGAGTCAACAGTGTAATGCTGTTGCAGAAAAAGCAAACATCCTTCTGGGATGTATTATATTAGCAGGAGTGTTGCAAGCAAGACATGAGAAATAATTCTTCCGCTCTACTATGTGATGATTAGGCCTGAACTGGAGTTTTGTGTCCAGTTCTGGGCACCACATTTCATGAAGAATGTTGAAAAATTGGAGAAAGTACAGAGAACAACAAAAATATTAAAGGTCTAGAAAACATGATCTATGAGGGAAGATGGAAAAAATTGGGTTTGTTTCAGACTTCTCTTTTCCAGACTAGAGGGGACATAAGTTTTCAAGTATGTAAAAGGTAGTTACAAGGAAGAGGGAAGAAATATTGTTTTTCTTAACCTCTGAGGATAGGATAAGAAGCAATGGGCTTAAATTGCAGCAAGGGAGTTTTAGGTTGGACATTAGGAAAAACTTCCTAGCTGTCAGCGTGGTTAAGCCTTGGAATAAATTGCCTAGGGAAGTGGTAGAATCTCCATCATTGGAGATTTTTAAGAGCAGGTTAGACAAACACCTCTCAGGAATGGTCTAGATAATACTGAGTCCTGTCATGAGTTCAGGGGACTAGACTAGATGACCTTTCGAGGTCCTTCCAATTCTGGGATTCTATGTTTCAGGTAGTAAATACCTTCCCCTGAATTAAAGCTGGCAGGGGAAGTTGAGGTGGCCCTTGGTACTATTGTTTTTTACTGCAGGCTCACCAGGGTAAGTCACTACATTGTCAAATCTGTTTGAAGACAGAAGAGCTAGAAACTCCATATTTTAAAAAGAAAGTTTATGTTCTGCAGGCTTCTGTAAAAACCTGTGCGAAGACGCTTAAACCCTATATATCCTGTGCCAGGGGAGGCCCATCAGTTGTGAATGGCGGAAACTTAATCAAATCTTACTGCCCTTTCTCTTACCCCAGGGCTGCATAAAGTGCTTCCAGTATGTCAGTGTGGGCCCCATTGTGAAGGCGCACGGACGCAAGATGGGATTTTGTTTGAATAGCAGCATGTGTCAGGGGCGTGCACCCTCTGTTATCTCATGCTCCCTAGACATCAGACTCCAGGGCATGATGTGACCATCCATCAGTTCCTTCGTACTTTCTGAGACAGACCCCACCAAGTGTTCAATTTGTGGCTCTTTTCAGAGACCCTAATTTGAGCCTTTTTCAACTGGCTTAGTGAAAAAATCTTACCTTTAGGCTTCAATCTTAAGGGCATTCCTGAAAAGAAAAATCAGCTGACTTTCCCCCTGTGCACTTTGTGCCAATCTCCACTCCTCATGGCAGAATCCATACCGCAGAGTTTAAACCCTTCCTGTCTGGTGACAGGCTTATCCTCAGCAAGGATAGACACAGCTAATGCCTCTTTCCTAAGGGAGAGCCATATCCCAGTACATGTTCTGGGGCAAGTCCTTTCTCTCCAGGACCTTCAGGTCCAGGAATGCTTGGCTCAAGCTAACCCTGCTTGAGCAATCAGTGAGAGTCAATTGTAACCGTCACCTCTGGTTTCTAAGCAGTGTGAGGTCGCATATAAACCAACATCTGCCCTCACTCCCTTGAGTACGCATCACACTCCAGGACCGGGCAGTGGAAAGAAGGTGAAGAGGATGCTCACAGAGTTGGTACAGACAGCGTTGACACTGACCTCCTTATCCTTAGTGAAGTCCCTGGTGCACAAGACCTCGCTATGGACCACCCTGGTACTGACAGCCCCAGTACCTGTTTCAGCTGCCGCGATGATGGCACCTCAGGGTGTGTCTGCTCAAATGAAAGAGGTCCTTTATGGACAGCCCAACATGGGTGGACCCGCTTCGAAGAGCCACAACTACTTATTGCACTTAAAGCAGACCAGCCTCTTGTTCAGCTTGATTTCAAAGCCCACCTCACTGTGATCCCAGCTTGCCATCCACCTGTACCATTATGCTCAGACTCTTCTTACCCCATGGTATCAGACTTTCTCAAAGGGTTATTACAGGTTATCCACCATTCGGAGAATCAGCTCCTGCCTGAGACCTCGATACAGTCCTCCTGAGGCTCAAGGAGCCTCCATTCAAACCTCTGTCAGTCTGCTCCTTACGCCACCTCAGTCTGCTCCTTACGCCACCTCACTCTGCAGTGTGATCTTCCTAGTGGCTATCACTTCAGCCAACAGTGTGTGAGCTTCAGGCGTTTATGGCCAAACTGCCCATACAATATTACACAGGGACAAGGTGGTGCAACCAAAGCTCATTCCTAAGGTGGCTTGAAAACTTCATCTGAACCATCCAGTCCATCTGCCTGTCTGCTTCCTGAGACCATACTCAGCACTGAGAGAAACACTGCACTCGCTAGATGTATCCAAGACTTTATTATATTGACAAAATCAAACCATTCAAACTGTTGCCCTCTCTATTTCTCACCACAGCCATGAGTCTAAGGATATGGAAATAGAAAATAATTTGTCTCACTGTTACCAGCTGGCTGGTGGACAGTCCCACCAAACATCCCTGTTCGCTCCCCCGGAATGCAAGCAGTATTTTCCGCCTGCTTCAGGAGCGTTCCAGTATCCAAACTGTAAGGTGGCAACCCGGAGTGTCCCACCGACTTTTGTCAAACACCTACCCTGGATTTAGTTGTGAAGTCAGATGTCAAGTTCTAGAGAGCAGCACTACAATGACTGTTCGGCTCATGCAACTGAAACTCCTCATTCCTACCATCCGGGGAGGATACTGCTTGCCAGTCCTCTACAGCAGGGTCCACACGGACGTGTACTCAAAGAAAAGAGAATGGTTACCTAGCCTATGGTAACTGTGGTTCAAGATGTAGTGAATGTGGATCCTGCAACGTGCCCTCCATCCCTGCTTTTCGGAGTCCCCAGCTATCTTGGGCTTTGAATTGCAGCTGCTCTGCTCTTGAGGCCCTCACATAGGCACATGAGGAGGCCCAGGCTTGTGCTGCCCTGACAGACATATTTATTAAAATGTCCAGTCTCACATACCTGAGGCATATGTGCACCTACAGTGGGAGCTGCACTGACAACACCTCAGAGAACCACAGTGAGGCCAGGTCTACACTAAAATATTAGGTCAACCCAGCCACATCATTCAGGGTTGTGAAAAAGCCCCACCTCTTGGCATGTAGTTAGATCCACCTAATCCCCAGTGTAGACAGCGCTAGGTCAACAAAATAATTCTTCCAGCAATATAGCTACCACCTCTTAGGGAGGTGGATTAATTATGCCAAAAGGAGAACCCCTCGCGTCAGTATTGGTAGGGTCTACACTGAAGCACTGTTGTGGTGCATTGCAAGTGTAGACAAGCCGTAACTGTAGGGCAAGTAGCTGTTCTTTTGTGGGCTCCAGTTTAAAGTTGATAATTAACTGGGGTTTGCAGGCCTACTGAGATGAGGCTTAAACAAGTTTTACTATGGAGTCCACAAGGGCAGAGGCTGTCAGCACTCATTCAATTTGGAGAGACATAAAGGACAGAGGCCTAATTCTGGTAATCACTGGCATTTTATTAGAAGGGACGTGTATTTTACTGCTCTGTTTTCTTGGGGGAAAAGTGTGTTAACCTATTGGGAAACCTGCCAGCTCCTCTGTGCAGCCAGGCTGAGACTGCCAGTGCAGCTGTGCACTTAAAAGAATTGGCCTGGCCCATTCAATTAGCTGCTTCTACCACAAGCTCAATCACTTGGTAGCGTGTGCAAGTTCCATCTCCAGAAGTGGGCATCAGCTTTGTGAGCATGTGACAAAAATGTGCCAATACCCTACCAGAAGAGGAGGAGACTGGAAGTTCTTTGAGGCAGTGGCTCTTTCATTGACATATTGTGCCTCTCTGACCATGTCATCAGTGCCTAAACTAATCAGTTTCCCTGAAGGTTCAAACCTCTCTGCTTGTAACGAGGCGTGAGCCCTCAACTTCCCTTGCAGAATGAACGGTCGGTCTGACGTTGATTTATGTAACACAGGCGGTTATTTCCTGAATACCTTTAGTGATCAGCTGCTGTTCAGGCGAAGCATGGTTGCACTGTGACTCAAATCCAAATGCATCACTCCGATAAAATCCTCTTTCTCTGGGTTGCAGTGCCACTATTTGTAGCACCATTTGTTGAATTTGGAAGCACCTGAAGCCAGTGACACTTGGGATCGGGGCTAGCAAAAGTGGGGTGGGCAGAATCTTGTTTCCTCTGCCAGATGCTCTTTGAGTGGGTTTGTGTGTGTCTGTTCTGTGGCCACTCTAGCAACTTGCCAGGAGCCTGGAGGCAACCTTTGCTTTTCAGCAGTTGTATTTAAAAGGATTGTTTCTGTAAAAGGATCTGATTTTTATTTTTCTGACCTTTTGACTCTCACTCTTAAGTTGGTATAGAATCATAGAAGATCAGGGTTGGAAGGGACCTCAGGAGGTATCTAGTCCAACCCCCTGCTCAAAGCAGGACCAATCCCCAGCTAAATCATCCCAGCCAGGGCTTGGTCAAGCCTGACCTTAAAAACCTCTAAGGATGGAGATTCCACCACCTCTCTAGGGAACCCATTCCAGTGCATCACCATCCTCCTAGGGAAGAAGTTTTTCCCAATATTCAACCTAAACCTCTCCCACCGCAAGTTGAGACCATTACTCCTTGTTCTGTCAAATGCTATCACAGAGAACAGTCTAGATCAGTGGTGTCCAATATAAATTTGATGCTAGCCACACTGCTAGCCACACTTGTGGTTTTGAATTTTTCTTATTAGCCACATTATAAAAAAGCCACATTCATTTGCCACAATTCAATAGCCTATTAGCCACATGTGGCTAGTGGCAAACGTATTAAACACCACTGGTCTAGATCCATCCTCTTTGGAACCCCCTTTCAAGTAGCTGAAAGCAGCTATCCAATCCCCCTCGTTCTTCTCTTCTGCCCACTAAACAATCCCAGTTCCCTCAGCCTATTCTCATAAGTCATGTGCTCCAGGCTCCTAATCATTTTTGTTGCCCTCCTCTGGACTCTTTCCAATTTGTCCTTGTGGTGTGGGGCCCAAAACTAGTCACAGTACTCCAGATGAGGTCTCACCAATGTCGAATAGAGGGGAACGATCACGTCCCTCCATCTACTGGCAGTGCCCCTACTTATACAACCCCAAATGTCATTAGCCTTCTTGGCAACAAGGGCTTACTGTTGACTCATGTCCAGTTTCTCATCCACTGTAACCCCTAGGTCTTTTTCTGCAGAACTGCTGCCTAGCCATTCAGTCCCTAGTCTGTAGCAGTTCATGGGATTCTTATGTCCTCAGTGCAGGACTCTGTACTTGTTCATGTTGAACCTCAGATTTCTTTTGGCCCAGTCCTCTAACTTGTGATCAAATGGGTTCGCAGGGCTGGGTGGTGAAGCTACAGGTATTGGAGGCAGCTGGTAGTGATAAGAAACCGGATGTTGGGGGAAGTGGGTTGGCGGTGACATGGAGGCACAAGGGAAAGAGCTTTGGGACAAGGACTGCAGAGGGGGGCGGGCACGGATCTGCTCAGTCTGCAATGCTATGAGCTCCTGTATCGAGTCTGCTTGGCATTCCATAATGCTTGTGAGCTGGTCCTGCTTTAGTGCTGGTGATCCGGTGGAGCCGCCTTTCCGTATCCCTCCACTCCTGTACTTCTTATTTTTCAGGAAGGGACTGTTGCACAGGTACTCTTTGATTCCTCCTGTACGCCATCTGATTCTTTGTAGTCTTTCAGCCTTTGATAACAAGGACGGCTGGGATCTCAAGGTTGCATCTGTAAAGCCAAAATGCAGCACTTCACAGAGGCAGCATTGTTAACACTCGACAGAGCAATGATTGGCCCGCACTTAGACACGTGCAGTGTACACAATAGCAGAAAGTGCTGGTCCCAAAGCGAGCGCACATAGCCCAGAGGAGCCCAAAATAGTGAGTAAGCACAGGGGCAAGGGGGACTGATTGTTTCAAAGCCGTAGTGTCTTCTGGGGTTGGTTCTGTGCCTTGGGGAGAGCCCACAGCTGCAGGGGGCCCCTAAACTGAACAATGTCCCCACATTTTCCACAGGATGAGTTTGTCCTGGAAGCTATCTCGCTGCTGAGGGTGACCTGGGAAGCAAGAGAGGGTCTTCTACTGCAATTTGACTTCTGCCCTGGCCCTTACGCAGTTTGCTTGTGTGAAGCAATGTTCCCCTCGTGGCACAGTGGCACGGACATGTTAGCCTTACTAGGGCAAGGATCACAGTAGCTCTGCCAAGGAACCTGCACAAGCGCATTGCCCAAATTCTGCATGAGACCTTTGAAGAGATCACTGAGGCCAATTACTGCGATGTGAGAGCACATCAGTGCCCTATTCTGCATCTAGGCATTCACACAGTCCTAATCCTCCTTGTCCCAAGAGCCTGCACTGAACAACTACCTTCCCAAAATAAAAGCCACTTACCGGACACCTCCTCTGTTGTTTATTCTTCCCCAAGCACCACCCGCTGCGACTGGCACCTCGTTACCAGCTCTAAAACAGCTCCTGGCTGCATGTATCTAGGGATGCCAGGGCATCCTATGGCACTGGGTCCCCCTCATCCTCAACACCCTCATCCCCTCTTTCCTCCTCCTGCCTTGTTGAACTCTGTGCTTCTACGGCCTCTGAAGTGTCCATGGTCATCTTCAGAGTGGAGGTGGGGTCACCCCCAAGTATGGCATCCAGCTCTTTGTGGAATTGGCAGATTGTGGAGTAGCAGTGGAGCGGCCATTTGTCTTGAAGGCTTTGTGGACTGTGGCTCGGTCATGGCCTCTTTCCATCATGTCCCTTGATATCTGCCCTAATTCCTAAGGCTGGAGTGCAGCTGGGATTTGATAGCTTCCAGTCTCTGATGAGGTCCAGCACCTTGCCATTGCTCCACATTGAGTATCGCCTGACATGTGGAGGCATGGTCACCTGGAAAGATTTGCTGAGAGAACTGCACGCCTGGCTGAGCAAATAGGAAGGGGAATTTCAAAATTCCCAGAGACTTTAAAGGCGGGTCTGATGGTGGGTCACCTGAGGGCAGGGCAGTAGAGCTCAAAATGATGACCAGAGTGGCTAGAACAGGCATCGTGTAACACTTCTGGAGGCCGATCAGAGCACATTAATAGACCAGGGCATCCATGCTGGTGCCATGGCGCTCCAGCCGGGGCGCAGTAAGCTTTAAACTTCTCATGGAGGTGGATTACCAGGAGCGCTTGACCACGGAGTCTGGGTGCTCTATGTGCCTTGTCAGTATGGACCACCTCAGGAGTTAGGGCATCCAGGCCTGATTTAATGTGCTCTAACTTGCAGATGTAGGCAAGGCCTTGTCTACATTGCCACTTTACAGTGCTGCAACTTTCTCGCCCAGGGATGTGAAAAAACACCCTCCTTGAGCCCTGCACATTTCAGCGCTGTAAAGTGGCAGCATAGACAGTGCGCCAGTGCTAGGAGCTACTTCCTTCTTGGGAGTGTGTTTTTTACATCCCTAGGAGAGCTGGTGCCAGGACTTCACAGCTATGTTAGCACTTTAACGATGCTAGTGAAGACAAATCCTCAGTGTGAATTTAAAAGTGTACTTCATTTTGGAATTGAATTAAGCTAAAGCCACTTCACTTTTCAATGAAATTGTCCACACGGGTTTAATGTGTGTTTCACAAATACACTTTGAATTCAGACCTTGGTTTAATTCAGCTTAACTTCCTTTGTATGCGAGACCCCAGTGTTTCTATTGAAGAGAAAACCCTGTCGGTTTCCACTTCATTTGATGGCTTTTAAATCTTGAATTTCAGGGAAGAGGAGAGTGAAAAAAATATATAGCTCATGTGCTGAGCCTGAAGTATCTCGGTATAATGAAGGACTATTCTAGGCACTTTCTAACATGCAAGAGGATAGGAGGGGAGAGTAAATCTAAAACATGGAACCAGACTCTTAGAAATCCACATGCAATTTCGTATGTAAAAATGTGTATGCACAACTCTTGTCTATATGGAATCATGTATTCTGTCTTTTTTTTAAAAGCTAGTTTACACTGCAAGTGCAAATTAAGAACACTTTAAAAAAAGTTTATGCGTATTTGGAACAACTTCATGGTTGTTGTAATCATGTAAGTATGCATGTAGATCTGGGACAAGAATGTAACTTCTTGCCATGGACATGTTAAGGAGCTTGTATATCTGGGGCAACACTGAGTTCTTCAAAAATTATCTTACATTTTTGAGGTTCTCCTACTGGAAGGTCTGGGTGCCCAACTGAAAAAAAATGAGTCCATTTGGGCTACTTAATACGCATTCATTTTACTTTTAATATACACCATCATAAACCAGTGACTTTAAAAATGGAAACAACTCTTCCATCCTCACTTGGAAGGATGCCACTCATGCACTTTGGGATACATGGATACATTGATGGAAAACATTCCAAAGCCCAAGGTCCTCAAGACCTGCTTTAGGTCAGTTTGGTATTAGCTCCTCCTGATTTCTCATAGTCTAGTGGGAAGGAGGGTAGTGGATGGTCCTTTCAGTATTTAGGTAGGCTGGGTCTGTAGATATGATAGACCTAGACTGAGGCCTCACTAAAAGCAACATCTTGAAGCACAGTTTGTAGCATAATATGCAGCCAGTGCAATTTTTGGCATGTAGGCTTTTCCAGTTGTTGCAGACATTCTTCCATTGGCCATGCTGCTGTGCAATAAAATACTAGAAAGTGTTGATTCGTGTTTATGTGCCTACCCAGGACTCTAGCTGCTGTACAGTCATTAAATTCAGTAAGTTAAAATGACCAATTACCTCCTGAGCTACCACACTAGACTGTAGAGAACAACTCTTCAGGTGCAGGGGAACAGACTAGAAAGATTGCTTAATGAATCTTTTCCACCTCAGTATGACAGAATGCAACCATAGCTGCAATTAATGGCTTTTCACAGATAGTTTCAAGTAGCCTATTGTAGCGGTCACCTAGCTCTAGATGTCAAAAAACAAAGTGGTGATCAAATTGAGAGGAGAAGGTTGCAAGTTCCATATATTTTCAAAAGGAGAGTCATTGTCCAGGCATGGTGCTTCCACATTCAGCTCATGGTGAGGGGTGAACAAATAAAAAAATTGCAGTTTAGAAATCCCTCAGATAAAACTTACAGGAGTTCCCACCTCAGTCTTTTTCAGGTTGAAGTATCAGCCCTGCCACAGTCTTAGCGATCCACCATGACTTCTGTTCAAGGCAGTCTATTAAGTGGTGCATGCTAGGTGAAGGTGTATGTGTGATTACACTGCTCTCAAGTGATATTTGGTCCCTCCAACCTACATGGCGTAGGAGAATAACTGAGGGATAAGGTCATGTCTATATTAGGAAACTTGTACTGGTGCAATCAAACAGATTTAAAATGAATCGAATTGAACTGATGCATACTTTCAAGGTACTTTTGAACTGAGTAAAACTTCCCTTAAACCAGTTTAGCTTCACTTGGTAAGTTTCCAAAGTAAACAAAGTTTAAACTGATTTGAGTGAGTCTACGTTAGTAGTTTCCACTGGTATAACTAGATACAGTAGTGCAATTTTTCTAATATAGACTAACCTAAGACTTTAGGGGGACACTGTTTAGCTCTACTCCTCATTGTGGGGGGATTGGTGCAGGCAGCCCCAGAAGTGGAGCCCATTGCAGGAATCCCTTTTGACAGTGGTGTGGATTTACATTGGGTAAGGATCAGTAGCCAATGTATTGAGTTACTTAGAATGATCTGGTGCTTAAACCTTGTTCACTCTTGTCGGCTGCTTGTAAGTCCTCACCTTATCTTGATGCATGAAGACCAAGGGGCTTGCTGCTCTGATTACTGTGATGTTCTAGTTTTCATACCAGTTAGGAGTTGCAGGAGTGTAGCTGCAGTTGGAGAGCTGAGAGGCATCAGTTTCCATGGTTGATTAAGGCATTTTCTCTCTGATTCCAGAAACTAATCAAAATGCTAAGGAAAGTCTCCAGTGAAACACTGCGGTCTAATTTAAAATGGTTTCCTATATTTCTGGAGGGGAGATTCTCATGTGACTTGATCATTCTGTGTTTAACTAACAGAATTTTGTTTGTTTGAAGGTACATGGGGATAGGACTTTCAGCCCAAGGAGTCAACATGAACAGACTTCCCGGTGAGTCATGTTAAGAATTGTTTGTACGCAGTGTATTAATCTTTGCAGTGAAATCATATGATTCTTAGGAAAACATGGTCTG
The DNA here is from genome assembly GCA_007922305.1 of Dermatemys mawii. Taxonomy (NCBI): domain Eukaryota; kingdom Metazoa; phylum Chordata; order Testudines; family Dermatemydidae; genus Dermatemys; species Dermatemys mawii. Next base: position 3,246,192 of record ML677343.1, on the reverse strand, counting down.
TTTCCTGTTCATGAGGTTGGAAGCAAGGATGCTGTTTGGAGAATGGAACATCTGAGCTATGGATGTGTTTGCATTTTTTAGGGCTGGTCTTCCCAGTCCATGACTGTAAAGTTCTTACTCATTGGTTGTATGTGGGATTCCTGCCTTAAAATGAGTTGGCATTGAATGTGCACAAAGTGTGAACTCTCTTCTGCTGTTGTAAGGCTACTTCACAGAAATCTTGTGTATTATTACACACACTACACACCCCTGAGCTTGGGAGCCTTTGCTACTGAGCTGCTGCCAATTGTTATATTGTCTCATTACTCTTCAGGATTCCTTTTTAATGTAAGATCTCTACGTTAGTGATTAGTTTTCTTTCTTTAGGAGACATCAAAGTAACACAATGTTGTAAATGATTCTTAATAAACAGGAGGACGTTCACTTTTAGACCTTGGGTCCTGGTGACCCAGTTCTTTCAGCTGACTGTTGACATTAGAATATTTCTGTGTTTAGCAGAAAAAATGACGGTGGGAGGAGGGAGGTGGAAGAATAGAAGGGAAGAGAATATGTGATCAGAGGTGCGGGGAGAAGGGTTTTTCTTGAAAATCTTTTTTACATTAGTGCTACAAATGGATGGTTAACCAGTTGGTTGATATGGTGGTCTGCAGTTGAAGCACATGTGGAAAAGGAGAAGCAAGAGATGCAGGTAAATTCCAGATTATCTGAATAGTTCAGGCGGGCATTGGCTCTCAACCTTTCCAGATGACTGTACCCCTTTCAGGAGTCTGATTTGTCTTGTGTAGCCCCAAGTTTCACCTCACTTAAAAGCTACTTGCTCACAAAACCAGACCTTAAAAATGCAAAAGCGTCATAGTCACACTAATACTGAAAAATTGCTGACTTTCTCCTTTTTACCATATAATTATAAAATAAATCAACTGGAATATAAATATTCATTTCATTTCAGTATATAGTCTACAGAGCAGTGTAAACAAGTCATTGTATGCAATTTTAGTTTGTACCGACTTCGCTAGTGCTTTTTATGTAGCCTTTTGTAAAATGAGGCAAATATCTAAATGAGTTGATGTACCCGTGGAAGATCTCTTTGTACCCCCAGGGGTATGAATATCCCATAATGAGAATAAGGGACAAAACTGTGACAGATCTCTGAAAAGTGCAATTTTCATTTTCGTGGATGCTTCCACATTTCAGATGATCTGAGTTGTGGATAGCTGCATTTGCCTGGACACTTACCGTCTAAGAGGCTGGCTTCTTTTACCACTTGTTTGTGGTATTTTTTCTAGTTTGGTAAGATTTTTATCAGAGATTAGAAATAGCCAATTTTCTCCCAGAGAAGGAAGTGGGAAATAAAGCTGTATAAAATTAAGTCCCAGCATAACGGCTAAAAAAGCCCTTCAAGGGAAGGAAATCTTAATGTGTTCAAAGTCTAGGGGAAAAAGTCTGTTGCAGTAATTGTAATGCACAAACTGAAACAAATGTATCCAAGCATACAAGAGAAGTCAGAATTATCAGTGCTGGTAGACTAAACCTTAACAAACTGTCTCATTCCCAGGTGGATAATGCCTGTGAATTGACTGCTTATGATGAACTTTTCCCATCTTCTAGGAGAGCTACTGTGGGAGATCAGTGAAAATCTCCCGCAGCAGCGGGTTGAGACATGTACAGTAAGGACTCTGGGCTGGAATGTGTCCTGACCTTTGACTTCTCTCGCTGCTGTCACAAGATCATACCATTGTAGCATAGTGGTCAGTCAGCTCTCAATCAAACCCTCTGACTCTGAACTAGAACGAGAGATGGATGGATGAGGTGCACATCTGAGGCGTTGGAACGGGAAATCTGTATGCAGCCAGAGGCTGCTAAGGTGCAAAAGACATAGGCTGGTGGCAGAATAGAGCTGGGGAGAATCAGACTGGAGCATTTTGCAAGGCCTTGGGGAGAAGGGACAATCAGCAGCTGTAAAGGAGTACTGAGGAGGAAAATTTGACTCTTTCTCCAGCATTTTAAGGGTTAAGAGTGAAGCCAAAAGCAAGAGAACATTTTTGTCTAATCTCAAGCCTAATATTTGCTCTGAGAATCATGTTTATCTTAAAAGTATCACAGGCCACTAGAACATACAACCCTTTATCTGTTTTACAGCTCTACAAGTTAAGTTAGAAAAACAGCGATTGAGGCTTGCCCTGCAGACCAGCACTGCTGTGATCTGCATGTGCTAGCACGGGCAGTCAGCTGGGCCTTGGAGTGGTGTATGCGTATACATGTGTGCCTTTCAGTGACTCCTTTCAGCTAAGCAAAGAGTGGCCTTGAGGGGCTACAGAGGTCTGAACCCTTTGTACACCACATGGTCCTTACGATGAGCAAAAGTTCAGAGTCACTCATTGCCAAAAGAAGCTGCTACTGGCTTTCTCTAGTAGCAGTCTGTCTCCCAGGACTGTCCGATCATACCTGTGTATTGGAAGGACCAGGTGTTTGAGGAATTGTAATGGTTCCTTTTTGGATTATATGTGGGACCCCATGTAGTCTGTGGTTCTGGAATTTCCTGTAGATTCTGAAGAATTGTTTCAGGCTTTCAATGAATTTTTTTTTTCACCTGTTAGGTTGCAAAAAGAACCTAACAAACATGAACCAAGTGCGAAGCGATGCAGTAACATCTGCCAACTTGCTGAAAGAAGGCTCTGTGTTGTGAACTGGCCCAGTCTCTCAGTCGATTAATGCTGAACCTTAGTGATGATTGGAAAGTCAACAATTAACTCTTTCACTTCTGGTTATCTTCAGCAGAATCGTCAAACTCATGTGTTTACTTCACAGTCCCAAATTGCTGCCCATGATTTCCCAGGTGCAAAAAGGCCCAAGCACTCCCTTACCCTACTGCCAAAACCTCCACATTCTCCTTGCTAATTTCTATGAGGCAGTTGTATATTCAGTACAAAATTCTGCAGTGCACTTGCAATGAAAAATGATGCAGCCTTGTAAAATTAAAATGTAATATCTTAACAGTCCAAGGAGAACCATGCTGCTGGAATTCACTTTCATGTTTAATTGAATACAAACTTTTTTCAACTTCTGCAACTGCTGCAAAATTTTTAATTTGCTGCATGGGCGTGCTGCAGAATCCAGGTGCCATGCTGAAAAATGTAGGTCAAGCTTACCATGCAGTGCACAGGCTCTAAACCAGTTCATTAGTTGCCATTTAGGACAGCGTTGTGGTAAAAGGGTTGCTCTTAAAGCTGCAATGGGGTAGGAAAATGATCTTTGCTGTGGCATTGTGAATGGAGGCAAGTGAGGACAATATTGCATTTGTTGAGGCCAGAGAAAGGGATGTTGCGGTAACTGGGATGTGAAAGGTCCTCTCTTAGAAATGTTACACAGAACGAATCTGCAAGATTTAGACAGTCTGGATAAGAGGACCTAGAGCGAGATCTGAGTCAAAGATGACACCCAGGGTATGGCCCTTAGTGGCCAGCAGGATGGTGGTGATGTCTGCAAGGATGGAGCAAAGAGGCAGTGGGAAGAGTATATTTCTGTTTGGCCATGTTGAGCTTGAGCTGGTGGCTAGAATTCCATAAGGAGATGTCATAGGAAGAGGCCAAGATTTTAGCTTGGACAGGAGATGGATCTGGAGTAGAAGTAGATCTGTGACTCGTATGCATAGAGAGGGTGATGGAATTTGTATGTGTGGATGAGATCACCCAGGGAGAAGGTGTAGAGGGAGAAGAGAAGGGGACCAAGGACAGCCTTCTGGAACCCCCATTGAAAATTGAATGGGATGAGGAGGATCTCTGAAAGATACGCTGAAGGAGCAATTAGAGGTCGGAGGACCAGGGATATGGGGTAGGCAGACGCACTTGTTCTGCTTGAACTACTGTGCTAAAAATAGCAGCGTGGCTCCGGCAGCCCAGGCTAGCCACCTGTGAAGGTGCACAGGAGGCTGAGGGGGAAGAGGTTTGTACACGGGAGGCTAGTCTGAGCTGCTGCCTGGGCCACTGTGGCCTCATGGCTATTTTTAGCGTGCCAGCTTGAGCAGAGCTTGCACGTGTCTGTTCGCCCACGTTAGGAAGCACATTCCCAGCTGCTTTGTAGAGCAGGCGTGGGCAAACGTTTTGGCCCGAGGGCCACATTGGGGTAGCAAAATTGTATGGAGGGCTGGATAGGGAAGGCTGTCCCTCCCCAAACAGCCTGGCCCCACCTGCTATCTGACCCCCACCCACTTCCCACCCCCTGACTGCCCCCCTCAGAACTCTCAACCCATCCAACCCCCCCGCTCCTTGTCCCCTTACTGCCCCTTCCTGAGACCCTCCCCCACCTTAACTTCCCCCCCGGACTCTACCCAACCCAGCCCCTACTGCTCCCTGTCTCCTGACTGCCCCGACCCCTATCCAGACCCCCCAGGACTCCATGCCCTATCCAATCCCCCATCTCCTGACTGCCCCCCCCAACCTCTGCCCCATCCAAGAGCCCCCTATCCCCTGCTGACTGCCCCCTGGAATCCCCTGCCCGTTATCCAAGCCCTCGGCCCCCTTACTCCATGCTGCTCAGAGCAACGTATCTGGCAACTGCGCAGCCCGCTGGAGCTAGACACGCAGCCCTGCAGGAGCGCGGAGCGTGCAGCCCTGCTGGAGCCAACCATGCCGCTGCCCAGGAGCGGCAAGCCAGAGCGCTGCTCGCACAGCGCGCTGAGGCTGCGGGTAGGGGGGAACAGCAGGGGAGGTGCCGAGGTAGCATCCCCAGCCAGGAGCTCAGAGGCTGGTCAGGAAGGGCCTGTGGGCTGTAGTTTGCCCACCCCTGTTGTAGACATACCCCAGAAAAAGACAGAATCATGGAGGCTGAGAGAGGACAAGAGCATAGTCAATGGTGTCAAAGGTGGCTGCCCAGTCAAGGAAGTTGAAGATGGAGTAGTGGTTCTGAGCTTTGGCTAGGAAGAAGCCATTAGACTTTGGGGGCAGTTTCAGTGGAGTGCCAGGGGTGGATGCCGGATTGGAGAGGGTCTAGAATGGAACTGGAGGAGAGGAACTCCAGACAGCAGTTTGTAGACAGCGCGTTCCTCCTCTGTGTGTGGGGAGACACGTGTTGTGGGAGAGGCATCCCATGTTTGCAGCAATTCCCACTGCCAGGCAGATCTAATGTTGAGTCAGAATTGCCTGGATTCTCCTCTTAACAGTCTGAAGCCTTTGAGTGGACCTGCCTGTTCAGGTTTAAGGTGGACTCTTAACATTTGAAATGTAGTTGTTTGTAGGTAAATTGTTCAGTAGTAAAGGACCAGTTGGTAGCAGTCTGCACTAATCCCTGTGACAAAGGGCTCAAACACACACAGTGGACTTTGCTGAGAGTTCCCTGCTGTGTATTTGTGTGGGCTGTCTTTGCAAGAGGATTCATTTGTATAGCTGGTGTCTTCAAAGCCCCATGTATGTACAATGTAGAGGTAATTTTCTGGAAATTTTTAATTAGTTCTTGGTCTTTATCTGTTTTAATTGTATAGTGTGCTCCTTTCCATGCATCTCAGTCCAACTGGTCTGCTCAGTCGATTGTAGGAGAAATGTAATTTTGAAGGAAAAGGGAATAAACGGCTGGAATTGCAAAAGAAGCTATGCACGATAAATGCCATTCATTATAGTTCTCCCCAGCTCATTGACACATTATTAATTCAGCTTGTGCCATTCACTCATGAGGGCTTTCAGTGTATGTGACTCCTCCCTGTTAAAGGATGTCAGTGATGAAATTGTCTTTTGAACCATCACATTCCAGTGATTCCTGTATCTCACGGGTTCCCTCTTGTTCCTGACCAAGGTTTTCTTGCAACATACAGTTTTTCACCCCAGATGGGACTTGAACCCACAATCTCTGGCTTAGAAAACCAGTGCCTTAGCGATTATGCCAGTGCAAGGAGAGTTATCTGTTCTCAGGTTAACACAGAAATATGTATTGTAGCATAGTGTAAGTACTTTCTAGGAGACTCCTGCTTCTCCTAATAAAGTTTTTAAAAGCTATATCCTCCAGTCAATATTCAGACAGAATTCCATATATCTCAGTGATGGTTTTGAGTAAGAATTGACCGTAAGTGTATGTCGATCTGGCAGGTAGCAATCTATCTATCGGGGGTTGATTTATCATGACTAGTCTAGACATGATAAATTGATCCCCGAGCACTCTCCTGTCTACTCCTGTGCGCCTTCGCATGAAAGGCGCAGGCAGAGTCCACTGCAACAAGAGTCCCTTACACCAATTTTTAATAAGCGAGTTTATTTTCTCTTCACCTGAAAGCCACCTATCAGGGGAAGCTGTGACAGGGAATCGCATCTAAATACCACAACCAGCTTTCCTTGCTGGCCAGACTGTGTTATCTTTATTTAATGAAATCCAGTCTCTTAGGTCGTATTAACTGCTCCCTGGATTAAGGTATGCCAGCCAGGCTTCATGTCGTAACACCTGCGATACGATCTTATGCTGGGCAAGGGTTTTGTGTGGCCGTGGAACCTTAGCTTCACAGTACATGATTTGAGGCCTTATGTACATGGAGAAATTGCGATGGTATAAGTTGTGGCGTTAAGACAGCACAAATCCATGTGGGTGCTTTCATTTTGGTTTAGCTTAAGTCAATTCGGAACAGATTTAAGTTAAAACAAAATAAGCCCCTCAAACCAAAAAAAGTTGCTGTCTACATGGGTTTGCACTGTTTTAATGAAATCAGTTTTAAAATGTAATTTAAATTAAGTGGTGCAACCAGACTAGGCGTTAGGTTTGAGCTATACAGATTTTGAACTAGTGTAGCTAATTCAGTTAGGGATGATCTTTTTAAGCAAAAAAGTTGATTCTGTTACAAGCCCCCTGTGTGACTGCAGTTACGCTGGTATAAAGGCACCTTATATTGGTATAGCTTATTCACCCTTCCCATACAGGAATAGCTGTATTGTGTCTAAACACCTTTATAGTGTCATATCTGCGACCACACTGAGGGATGTACCTCTTTAACTAAACTTGTGTGCTTAAAGCCATATAGCCTTTTGTACAGACAAGGACTTAGTTTTTCATTTCTTTCTGTAACCTCTTCCCCTATGAAACTTTAGTTTTTTTAAAACTCTGTAGGTTCTGCTGAAAAGCACAATTTCATATAAGTGAGAGAATATGTACAACCTGCTTTCAGTCCTTTAACAGTGGGCCCCGTGAAGTTTCATTCTTTAGAGTGTGTCTAGGGAATACTGTACTGGTTTCTGAACAGATTTCTCTGTATCTCTTTGAATTTTATTTTATCCATATGGCTGCTATGTCATGATACTTCAAATCAGTTTCCAGCTACATGGGACAACTTTTATTCAAACTGAAGACTTTTAAAAAAGTTTTTATTGAAAAAGTTGTTCGTTAGGATCTTATTAAATATGCAAATGTCTTGTTGTCTAAAAAGCTAATTGTTCTCAGTGAAGATACCTTTCAGGGTGTTCAAAATATCACTAGTTATGATTTACACTTACATAGCCTTTCATCTGAGGGTACAAAATAACTTCACAAACACTAAGCATCACAACTGCCCTGTGAAGTAAATAGTAATTCTGTTTTATGGATGTATAAACTGAGTGTATGAATGTTTAGTAACTTGATTAAGATGACATCAGTAAGTTGCTCTAAAACTTTTCCTATCCCTAGCTCATCACCCAGACTGACATATTTAAATACTTTCCTCAGATGAGATACACTAGCTGTCTGCAGGGAGGGAGGTAGAACCCAGTTTTCATGCTCATTTACCTAGTACTGTACAGAACAACTTTTTCTTTCTGGGGTTAAGAGTTAACTAACCCCACTCCTGATTCCAAATGGAACTAGAACCCACAGACTGCATGGAAATGCCTGTCTGATGAGCTTTAGACACAAAATGTGGCCGTCTGCTGTTTGAATGTCTTTGTACTATTTATATGCAACGCTGTTGTAGCTGTGTCAGTCCCAGGATATTCGAGAGACAAGGTGGGTGAAGTGAGGTAATATATGTACTGATATGTTCATTCTGGAATCTGCTTGTTGAATGACTGCCCTCTTTCTGAGGGTGGTAAGTGCAATGAGGAGTTAATGAATGTTCAAGACCTTCGGTTAGCATTTAACTGCCCGTGAACCTGTTTATGAAGTCACATGCAGATCAGCCTTTCAGGAGAGATCTGTGGACATTATTAGAGTGAGCGCATGTGGTCTGTGCTATACTCATTGCTTAGCAATGCATTAGAGCTTTGTTTACTATTTAACCTTTTCAGGGCTGATAGGAACTGTATCTGAGAGACAAGGTGGGTGAGGTAATATTTTTTTATTGGACTAACTTCTGTTGGCGACAGAGACAAGCTCAAAAGTGTCTCTCTCTCACCAACAGTTGGTCCAATAAAAGATATTACCTCACCCACCTTGTCTCTCTAATATCCTAGGTTGGGGGATCGCAAACTACAGCCCGTGGGCTGGATCCGGCCCATCAGGGCTTTCAGTCTATCCCGTGGGATTGCCAGGCCCGTGGCGCAGCGGGATAAAGTAGGGTCCGTGCCTGCCCTGACCCCGCGCTGCTCTCGGAAGCAGCCAGCAGCAGGTCTCTCCAGCCTCTGGGGGCCACAGGGCTTTGTGCGCTTCCGTCTCCTGGAGGCACCGTCCCCCCCCCCAGCTCCCATTGGCCGGGCACGGGGAACTGTGGCCAATGGGAGCTTTTGGGGGAGGTAATCACAGGCGAGGGCGGTGCTGGGCTGGAGCCTGCGCCCCGAACCTCTCCTGCACCCCGCACCTTAACCTCCTGCCTGGAGCCCCCTGTCCCAGCCCTACATTCATGGCTCTGCATACAATTTCCCCACCCAGATGTGGCCCTCGGGCCAAAAAGTCTGGCTACCCCTGTCCTAGGACCAACATACCTACAGCAACACTGCATACAGCAAATGTATCTGGTAGTAATTTTCAAAATACTGTTGAGTTAAGTGACTTGAGTATCAGGAAATGCGTCAGGTTTAGTTCACAACCAGGTCTTCCCCAGCAAAGACACTGCCCGGGCTCACTGAGAAATGCCAGGTTCAGGGCCAAAGGTTTCAGGCCTCAGATGCTGTTTTTTGGCCTCTAGTGGGTGACAATGGCTGCCAAGTTTGGCTTGTCTAGACCCTTCCTATGTTGCTCGTGCTGTCCTAGTGTTACTTTAGAAGACTAGTCATCTTTGCTAAGCACTCTGGCAAGGGAGCTCTCTAACCACAACAATGGTAGGCTGGCCACACCAGTGCCTGAACTTTCTCACTGGCGGTAGCAGGGAGCATCTCTGCAGAGCATCCCTCCAGCATTATGCCAAGAGGCACTTTGCCTGCAGGATACCATGTCCATGACTACCTTCCCCATGGAGGAACACTTTGGCCCCCACGGTTCCAGGGCAGGACATCTGCTTCATCCTGAATTCGCTTTGGCTGAATGAGGCAGGATGGAGTGTTTGGGAAATGGATGTGAGCCCGTGGAAATGTGGTTTGGAAGCAAGCTGAGCTCGTTCCAAAACAATCGAATCTAAGAATGGCCTTAATGGTCCATCGAGCCCAGTGTCCTGTCTTCAGTCAGTATCCACTGCGAGGTACTGAACAGGGTAATTCTCAAGTGATAATCATCCAGTCCCAGCATCTGGCAGTCAGACTTGGGGTATGGTTACACTTACAAGATTATAGCGCTATTGGTTATAGCGGTCCCCTTATACAGTAATATGTATAGCGCTATTGTATGTCCACACTCAGATGCGCCAGTGGTATAGCATGGCCATATTTGGGGCACTTAATGCGGCATTAAGAGCAGCGCATTAGGGCAGGTATCCCAGCATTCAGCTGGGTGCAATGTGCTTTTTAAACGAGGGGGGTGAGGGGGGATGTGTTGTGTGTATGCGGAGGGAGAGAGATAGTGATTTTTCCATTCTTCTGAAAGCCTGTCAGTGAGCCTCCGTTCACAGAGGGCTTTGTTTTCACACAGGCTCCCTCCTTAAACATTTGCATTGCTTATCTGCTGAGTTAAGAGAGAAACTCTAAAGAGGTACTTCCGCATTCCTCCAGCCGAGTTCAAAACAAAGGGAAGAGTCGTCAATTGCCTTACATGGCTCTAGGCATCTCCAGAGATCACTTGAAGCGCAGTGGGTGTCCACATTCTTGCTGTAGCGCTACAGCCCTTATTCCCCATGTGGAGGTGGATTAACAATAGCGCTGTAACTCAGCAGTTATAGCGCTCTACGTGCCTTGCCAGTGTGGACAGGGAGGAGGTTATAGCGCTCGTGGGGGCTTTATAGCGCTATAAAGTGCCAGTGTAACCAAGCCCTTGGGAACACCCAGAGCATGGGGTTGTATCCCTGACCATCTTGGCTAGCAGCCATTAACTTATCTCAGGGGTGCCCTGCCCCCCCACCCCCTGGACCGCCCCACCACTCCCTATCCCAGGAACCCCTGCCCCTTATCCAACCCCTCCCTGCCCCCTTACCATGCAGCTCAGAGCAGCAGGAGCTTGCGGCCACCCGGCGGGAGCTAACCACGCTGCCCGCATTGCTGCAGGGATGGGGGGCATCAGGGTAAGGCTGGGGGTTTCCTTTTGTTTGCTTTCAACGTGTTGCCTATTAATTTCATTGTATGAATCCCTGGTTTGTTTGTTATGTGAAAGAGTAAGTAACATTTCCTTATTTACTGTCTCCTCTCCATTCATGATTTTACAGACCTCTATCGTATTCCCCCCTTAGTCGTTTCTTCCAACCCGAACAGTCCCAGTCTTTTTAATCTCTCCTCACATGAAAGCTGTTCCATACCCATACTATTTTTTGTTGCTCTTCTCTGTCCCTTTTCTATTTCTGGTCTTTTTGGTCATGGGGTGACTAGAACTGCACACAATGTTCAAGGTGTCTGTATACCCTGGGTTGATATAGTGATATTATATTTACTGTCTTATTATCTATCCCTTTCCTAATGGTTCACAACATTGTTTGCTTTTTTGAATGCTGCTGCACGTTGTGTGGATGTTTTCAGAGACTGTCTTTTTCGAGTGGTAACAGCTGATTTAGATCCTATCATTTTGTATGTTTTCCAATGTACATCACTTTGCATTTATCAACGTTGAATTTCATCTGCCATTTTGTTGCCCAGTCACCCAATTTTGTGAGCTCCCATTGTAACTCTTTGAGTCTGCTTGGACTTAACTATCCTGAGTAATTTTATATCAGCTGCCAACTTTGCCACCTCACTGTTTACCCCTTTTTCTAGAACATATATGAATATGTTGACTAGGACTGGTACCTGTACAGATCCCTGGGGGATGCCACTATTTCTTCTTCTCCATTCTGAAAAATGACCATTTACTCCTCCACTTTGTTTCCTGTCTTTTAACCAGTTACTGATCCCTGAGAGGACCTTCCCTCTGATGCTATGACTGCTTGGTTTGTTTAAGGGCCTTTGGGTGAGGGACCTTGTCAAAGGCTTTCTGAAAGTCCAGGTACACTATATCCACTGGATCACCCTTGTCCACCTGTTTGTTGGCCCCCACAAAGAATTCTAATATATTGGTGAGGCATGATTTCCTTTTACAAAAGCTGTGTTGTCTGTTCCTCAACAAATCATGTTCATTTATGTGTCTGGTAATTCTGTTCTTTACTATAGTTTTGACCAGTTTTTTTGATATTGTAGTTAGACTTGCCAGGATTGCCTCTGGAACCTTTTTAAGAAATTAGTGTGATAGTAGCTACCCTCCAGTCACCTGGTTCAAACCACAGTTAGTAGTTCTGCAATTTCATATTCGAGTTCTTTCAGAACTCTTGGGTGATTGCCATCTGGCCCTGGTGACTTATTCCTGTGTAATTTATCGGTTTGTTCCAAAATCTCTTCAATCTGGGACAGTTCCTCAGACTTTTCACCAAGAAAGAATGGCTGAGATGTGGGAATCTCCCTCACATTCTCTGCAGTGAAGACCAATGAATAAAATTCATTAGCTTCTCTGCAACGACCTTGTCTTCCTTGACTGCTCCTTTAGCACCTTAGTAGTCCACTGGCCCTACTGAATGTTTGGCATTCTTCCTGCTTCAGATGTATTTTTTAAAAAAATTTTGCTGTTAGTTTTTATCTTTCTCTAATTGCTCTTCATATTCTTTTTTGGCCTAATTACACTTTTATACTTGATTTGCCACAGTTTATGCTCCTTTCTATTTTGTAGTGTAGGGCGAGGCTTCCATTGAAGATGGAGTGTGCTGTGCAACACAATTGGCAAACCTGGAAGTAGTTTGGGTTCCTTGAGGCACCCTGTCATCCCTGGGTGACGGTTAAAGCAGACCTTGCATGACATTTGGTAGACATTTGCTTAGAGCTGGCCAGTGTGTTCTCAGCTCTTACCTCTGAGTTTTGACAGCGGTGCTGACTCATCTAATTTTTGTCTCCTTCTCTGCTCTGAAGTAGAACACTTAGCGTCCATGATCAGAACTAACACATGGGAGGTTCTTGGTAATTGTATAACACTTTTCCCCATTTTGGGGTGGATCAGGATTTGAACCTGGATCTGCACACAGAAACTGCCGTTTTTGCATCCTGTACATGAGATTCCTTGAGGTGGATAAGGGATACTATTCCAGAGTGAGATGTTATAAGCTTACTGAAAACAACCTGTAACAGATCTGTATTGGTCAAACTGAGATGTAGGGGTTTCCCTGCCCTTCACTGGGTTGTCTCAAATTCTCTTAAGGGAGACGAGGTACATGAGGTAACATCTTTTACTGGACAAACTTTTGCTGACAAAAGACCCATGCTGTCAAGCTTGCATAAAATCAGTTGAAACTTAAAGGTCAATGGGGACATGTGTTGTAAAACAGTCCATGGTGCACACGCCTGCTGAGAGGCACAGTGCTGAGTACCTGTGTCTATTTGAGGAAGGTACAAACTTTCATCACATGTTTTGATTACTGGTTACTGTTTCTCATCAACATGTTGTGTTGATTTTTATTTTGAGACCTGTTATTCCTATATCTAATTCTTTTATGGTAAAGCTCACCCCTTTTAGTACTTCCTTCCTGTATCCTGTTAAAACACCAACCAGCGTGCGTCTGTTTTCTGGGGAAACATTTTGAAAAAGTGAGTATTGTACTGTTAGGTCCAGAAGGACATGAGAAGAGTAGCTTCCCAGTTCTGCACTCTGTTAATATTGAAGCCGAGCTGTGAGCTGGGCTGTGTTGCACAAATCCTTTTACAACCGTTTAGTGTTGGGATGCATTGTGCAAAACTAGTTTTGTGATGTTTAAAGTCCCAGTTTAACTGTTCTGTACAAGGACTTCATCTCCTCCTCTGCAAGACTGTGCTTGGAATTATGAATGAATCGATGGGCTTTAATCCAGCTGGAAGAAGTATTTAAGATTACATGCTGTAACTTTACCCCATTGAGAAGATTTGGAAATTACAGGCTACCTTAATAAGCTTTTTTAAAAAATAAACCTTTAAGATTACATTGAAAAATTATTTGGTTCTCTGGTCCCTGTGTCTGCAGTAAGGAACTGCAGTCTTCTCGGTCACTCTGATGCTGCATTAACAAGTAAATAGCAGTAGGATTCTTCTGTAGGCCACCTTGTTTATTTACTCACCCTGTTTTTCTACCAGCCTGCCTGATAACGCTAACTAGGACAACCAACCTAAGCCCAAATGAGACTGTTGGCAGCTTGCCAGGAACTAAAGGGTTGCACCTAATCTGCATAAAATGGAGGAGATTGGAATCATTCACATCATTAGTATGGAAATAAGATTCACAGATTCCAAGGCCAGAAGGGGACCATTGTGATCGTCTAGTCTGACCTGTAGAACACAGGCCAGAGGCCTTCCCCACAATGATTCCTAGAGCAGATACTTTAGAAAAGCATCCGGTTTTGTTTTAAAAATTCACGGCCCTTGGGAAATTGTCCCAATGGTTAATTACTCTTGCGGTTTAAAATTTCTCCCTTATTTTTTGTTTTATTTGTACAGCCTTCAGGTTAAGTCCCAGGTTCCACGTCACCCAACCCTGCGTTCTCGCCATGCTGTTGATATTGAGGTAGAAGTAGTAAACATGGGTAGTTTATAAAAACATGCTACACTTAGGGCCCATGGAGATAAGAGAATGGAAATGTTTTTTTTTTTCCACATCCCAGAGCATCTTTGCAAACATGGAGTGCAGTACAGTGTCACTATTCTTTCCTGTCCGTGGCCTGTTTCTCTAAGCCCTGTGTATGATGTTCTGCCATCTAGTCAGTGGTCAGCCTCTAAGTTGAACTGTCCCTTGGCTAGAAATGTGTGGTTATGTAGAAATATGGAGAGACGTAAGGGGGAAGGTTGACATTAATATATGTAAATATCCTTGAATTGTCCCTCTGGATACATCCGGAAATTCCTAGGGAGCCTTGGAAAATGTTAATTGGAAACAAGCTATGTCATGTTTAATTAAGGATTTAATTCAGAATGGGCTGCCTAAGTCTTTGAACAACGTAAGCAAGAATCTGGGATTTCAATACATGCAACTAAGATGCTTTTATAAAAGAAATTTGATGTGATAAAAACGAAGTGTGCTTCGTGAGACTGCTCTGCTATAACTGAGAGGAAGGTTGGGGGAGAAAAACCCCACTTCAATTTATCACATGATCTTGGAGAGAGGGCAGAAAGCTGATTCTCTGACAAAGGTGGTTGTAGGGTTAACCCCATGTATGCTATTCTAGGCCTGTATTGAGCACAAAGGTTAGCAACACTCAGCAAAAAAATGTTTTTTACAGTGTAAAAAGGTGGAATTTCATACCCATGTTGTTGTAGCCATGTCTCATTTTATCCATTTTAAAATAAGAATAATACCTAACATAAAGGGGTGCTGAGAGACTTAACTGGTGATTGTGAAAGGCTTTAAGCCCTTAAAATCTATCTGTATAAATTTGTTTATTATTGAAGCAGTGTGTTTGATTTGAAGTGTGTCAGAGACTCCCCTTGGGATAACAAGCCTGGTACATATCAATTTCTTTGTTAAATTGACGAACTCATATAAGCTTTCAGTGTTCAGTGGGCATAACTGGACACTGCAAAACAGAGGTTCCTGAGGTTGTGTCCGGAACTGGAGATATTGGCTAGTGTCATTTGGTTGCACAATCCAAGCAGTTTACATGCCAGGAGCTGTGCGTGCACAGCCCAGGAATGGGGGTTCTCACAGCAGAGGAGGATAAGACTGGCTCTGAGTCGAGGATTGGAGTGATTTAGCGGATCACCGGTCCACATAATACCAGGGGAACATCACAGTGACTTGGATATTAATTTCTGCCAGTGCCCAAGTACAGTTTGTACACCAAGGTGAGCACAGTGCTATTAAATTGCGTGCCCCCAAGTTCCAGATACTGGCGCAAATGCTGCCTGGTGACATGGACGCTCATTTGGTCATGTTCTAGATTTTGGTTTCATCACTATGTGCTAATTTGGCAGGCACCCAATGAAAGCTTTAAATCAGACTTTTCTAACCCCTTGCGTAAAGATGGAGAGCCTGTAAGATGAGCGCGTCAGAAACATTGAAGGGAGGGTCTTGTGGTGAGGACTCCTACAAGGTTGTTCATTCCACTGCTCAATTAACTGGGCGATGGCTTTGAAAATTGATATGTAGCAAAAGTTGCCTATGTCATCTTTAAATGAGATGATTATAAGCTGGCGGTGTATTTGGAAATTATAGTGAGCTGTCTCCTGTGATGGGGGAAAGAAAGAAGTGGGGCGTTCTGTTCCTTAGGGCTTGTGTGCGCAAGGTGCGTTAATCTGCAGTTTTTCAAGTTAATCTGCTTTGAAAATGCTTGCCTACACATGGTGTAGTTCATTGCAGTGCTTCGACTCTGCATTTATCGCAAACTCTGGAGCCCTCTTTCAAAGGGAACTAACTTTGCTGTGAAGAATTTCATGCCTTGAGCACTGTAGTTAGGTTGACGTAACCCCAGCGTAGACACAGCTAGGTAGATGGAAGGATTCTTCCGCGGACACAGATACCGCCTCTCTGAGAGGTGGGTTACCTACATTAATGAGAAAAAGCCCATCTGTCAATGTAGAAAGTGTCGTAGTGTAGACGTACCCTTGTTCTGCAGCATCCAAACTAGCCTAGTAACATCCAGTACTTGGATGCACTTTAAATACAGCGGTGGGAAGCACCAGCATTTCATGCTGTGAATCTCCCAATGCTGTGCAGTATCGATGCTCCCCTTTGGAGCTATGAAGGTTTGGAATTGGAGAAGGCCTGAAGAAGCTTTTTGTGCTTCCTCCATGTTCAGCCTGTCCTCCTCCTGCTGTCTCTTCCTGACCTGTTCTGCTCCATGCATCTCAGTGTCTCCTCTCAAAAGGCTGCTCCCTTGCAAAGCTCTGCTCCCCCTCTGGCCTCTGCAAACCTTATGCTGCTCCAGTATCCCCAGGAAGCCTGACCCTGTTTTGCCCTACCTTGCCATACCCCTTTGCCCACCAAGCCCTCCTTATTTGCCCACCGTTATCCTCCTTCCAAACCCCACCCTCTATCACCCTCACTTCCCATACGTGTGTGTCTCACTAGACCACTATTTTCAGGAAATTCCCACTCACGCTTCAGCCCAAATATACCTGTAGCTTATCAGCCTTACTTGAGAAAACACTCTCTGAAAGCAGACTAGCATCCGCTGCATCCTCCGCCCGATACTGAGCTACCCAAATCCTCCACTCTCTTTCCTTCACTTCGGCTCCAAGTCTCACTCTCGCATCTGGAAGCAGGGCCTTGGATTTTTAACATGGCAATAAGAGACTTCTGAAGAAAAGGAGTGTGTGTATTGATCAGTCTGAATCTTGCTGGTGTCATCTTAAGATGCACTTGAATGCAGTTAGAATCAGCTGCCGGTGTGTTGTGGGTGGCTGTATGTGAAAAAGGAATATAGCGTGGAGTGAGGACCCTGCATGGGGGTGTGGATGTTTTGTCCGTAGGGTGTATGAATTAAGGTTGGTCCATGTGTTGAAGTTGCCTTAACAGGTGGGAGTTCCTTGGTGGGGCGAGATCAGGTTACACTGACAGCGGACAAGTGTTTTGAGGTTGGATTATCTAACTTCTGTGAAAGCAGCATCTCAGGGTACGCTCCTCAATCTGAGGATAGCAACAGGAATGAGCTTTCCTGCCAGACAGCCCATGGGATGGGGGATGGTACATGTGACTCTCTCCTCCTGGATTGTGAGCTCCCACTGAACCGGGCTGGGGATTCCAGCCGATGTTACTCTCCCGTTGACCGTGGGAGGAGAGCTTGACAAGTGCAGTGCTCAGGATAGAGATGGTGGGGACAACCAGGAGCAGCTCTGGTTTCATTGAGTCAGGCCCTCCCGAGTCTCCCCCTCATGCCCACGACGGCATGAATGTGGTTCCTTTTCGTTCCCCAGTGCTGCTTTGTATCATTCTGAGAGGCGGGGGTCACGCAGGATCTGAAGAACTTGCTCTCCCACAGCTCAAATGTGATGTCTCCACCGCACCGCCGGCCTCCAGTGTCTTGGGGAGCTTGGGATTTTGTACTGGATAGGGGCAAACTGCCTGGCCCACTCTGACTGTACCTGTACCTTGCCCGGAAAATGCAAAGAACTATCTGGATTGTATTATGATATGTCTGAAATCCCCCCTTTCCTTAATAGTGTGTGGTGTTCCCCAACACGTGAAGTTGAAATGGGGCCCTTCCCCATGCTGTCTCTGAGCGGTATGGTTTCTTGTATAGTTACGCAGTTTATTGCGCACAAAACCCCCAAACATCTAATTTTGCTTCTGTCCTGAACATAAACCAGGCCCAGACTCTAATCACTTCTTTGGTTGTTAAGACTCAGGCCCCACTTAACGCAGTTTTGGGGGATTTTTTTGAAGGTGCAGTTTTAAAACATTTGGGCTCTTTGCAGGCCTAGGAGAGTCGAACTCTGGTTCACATCTGTGACGTGGACAAGCTATTTACCCTGCTCTTCTAGGTAGCTGAAGTACCCAGGAACGAGAACTTCCTCTCTTTGTGCGCTCCTGTGCTCCGTCGCTCACGTGCTCTTCCCCGTGTCGGATTGTTTTGTGCACAGCAGGGTTTAGCTTTGCTTAGGTGGGGCCGTTGTTTGGATGTGAGCATTCTGCTGTCAGCTGATATTGCATAAGTCTGCAGGGCATGGAAGGGATGCACACTGATATCTTAGATCAGCCCGTGGCACTTGGTGTTGATTGTCCCTGGCTGTGGAGTCAGCTAAGGTCACTGCACTTCGTTTGACCTGGATTCAAATATGTTGGGGTTTGAGGGTAACAGATGTAACATGCAAACACCAGAAAAATAGGTTGAGTTTGGATTCTGTTAAATGCTATCTCATGGTTAATATAGAGAGATTTATTTCAAAATTAGACTTGCACAGGGCTACCCTTCCCCCTTCCAAACCTACCTCAGTGCAGTATGCATGGAAAATTGGAGAATGTCCCCTTACTAGACGGGCCTTGGGTATATTTGACAGCTCTGTGGGATTGTGGGTTTTGTTCAGCCCTGTGTTCTATGCTACCATTTCTTTGTAGAGCCAAATAATTTTGTATGTCTTTTGATTTTGTATGTGTAGCACCTATTGCTAGATGCACAATTTAAAATGCACAAAATAAGTAAAACAGTGAGCCCAGCCTAAGAACCCCAGCAAGCAACCAGTCCGGCATCAGATCACCCAACCGCTGTCTAGCCCAGGCATTCTCAACCTTTTTCTTTCCACCCCCCATGCTATAAAACCCCCACGGCCCACCTGTGCCGCCACTGTTTTCCTGCATATAAGAGCCAGGGCCAGTGTTATGGGTTAGCAAGCAGGGCAGTTTCCCGGGGCCCTGTGAAACTAAGTTGCTCAGGCTTTGGTTTCAGCCCCAGGCTTTCACTTTCTGCCCTGGGCCCCAGTGAGTCTTGTACTGGCCCTGCTTGGCAGCCTCCTAAAATCTGCTCGTGGCCCCTCAGTGGGCCCATGACCTCTGGTTGGGAACTACTGATCTAGTCTACAGATCCCAGCTGCCTGCATAACCCAGTTTTCCCCACTTTATGGGGAAATAGATGAGTTTTATAGCATGCCCAGAAAATCAACTAATTTAGGCTCTTTTGGAGTAAATTCCAAAACCAAGATCCTTTCACAGAAAATGACTTGCCCCCATCCCTCTTCTTTCAGTGGCTGATGGCTCGAATGCCTCTGCTGATTGAAGATTTGGTGGTATCCTAGAGAGAGAGCTGGTACTGCCATATATAGAGATGTATCTAGTTTTAATGTTAGGCCCATGTCGACTGTATTGCACTAGCCTTGTCTTTAGGTGACAGTGTTATGAGTAACTATAGCAAGGCCAAAACAGAGGTGAATGGGAAAAGTACTCTTGCTACTGCTTTCAGCGCCTCTAAAACCAGCTGATGGTCTAGAATGGTTCTCCCAAATCACAGACTCAAAAAATAATTCTCAGGGTGCCCTTCTGTTAAGAGGTTAATACCATCTCCCTCCCTGCCTGTTGCTTTCCCAACCTACCCACCTCACTTCAGTCTTGTCTTGATCTTCGTCCAGCTAACTTTCGTTCGTGCCCTAATCTTAGCCAGATATTTGATGAGGACCTCCACTGCACCATCTCTGTTGAACAAGAAGGATGACTCAATGGTTAGTGCCCTAGCCTAGGACTTAGAAGCCCTGGGTTCAAGTCCCTGCTCTGCCATGAATTCTCTGAGGGACCTCAGGCAATTCACTTAGCTTCTCTGCCTCAGTTCCCCGCCTATACAATGGAGACAGGAGTCACAGGGTGTTGTGAGGATAAATATGTTAAAGATGCCCTGCTGAGGGGGGCCATAAGTACTTTAGATAGACGCATAATAGAGACAGAGAACTGGGTGTGTGTCAGCATACCAGAAGCCCCTTAAAAGAGCACTCCTAACAGCCTTCTCTACATGTGGAATGAGAGACTGGCAAGGTGAAACCCTGTCCAACCCATCTGAGAGCCAGGGGGACACAGGAGTTGTCTGGGACCCTGGGACCTAGAGGAAAGGTGCTGCTTGAGTGACTCTGTTCAAACCAGGTGAGGTTTGCTGACAAAGCCATGGTGTGAAGGGCAATCTGACCATCAGCCTACATGACTGGCTTTCATCCATTGTGACAAGGAGAAATGCAGTTTCCATACCATAGGCTGATCTGATCTCAGATTAACAGGGGTCAAGGGACTCTAACAGCCGGATTAATTCTCACTACAATCTGCTGAACAATCTTACTCAATGGTAAGCTATCAGGAAAGATAACTGACCAGAGAAATAACAGTGCTGGTGTAGCAGGGTCAGTCCCAGGATATGAGACAAGGTGTGTGGGGGTGTTATTTTTCATTGGACCAACTTCTGTTGGTGAGAGTGACAGGTGTTCCATTGGCTCACAACTGAAGAAGAGCTCTGTGTAGCCCAAAAGCATCTCTCTCACCAACAGAAGTTGGTCCAATAAAAGATACTGCCTCACCCACCTTGTGTCTCTCGGATAGCATCAAGCAGAGGCTGGAGAGGTGCTGGCTTAGACAGCTTCTACCCTGCTTGCCGCAAAAGAGCTGTTGAAAATGTCCAAAAATGGCCTGTTCAGGGCCTGCCTGCACTACAACTTTTACCTGGGCCAGGGGACAGCTGAGTTGTGACTGGGTCACCAGACCTGGTTTAGCAACTCCATAATTAATAACCGTGCTAGAGCCTAAAGTAACTCATGGTTAAGAGCAAGGGGTCAGACTCAACTCAGTCCTGTGGTTTTGGGCAACATCCTCCCCAGTAATTAGAACCTGAAGCTCATGGGTATTGATGTGATTAGTCAGGGCAATATGCAGTTAATCCTGTATGACTGCTTCTGGCTAGACATTGGAGACTATTTGAATATTTTGGCAACAAGCTGAAAAATCTTGTTTGCTAGCAACTGAATGTACTATCAAGCTTTCTTACCTGAATCTAGCTCCCAAACGCAGGAGCGGGCCCGACAGTCACATGCATTTGACTTTCTTCACCCAGAAGGCTAGTCAGGTCTTACTGCAGTAGCAACATAGGGCAAGTTCAACTATTGCTAGAGAGGTTTCATGCCCTCCTTTGCCCTGAGAAGATTAAGACACTCCCTTCTTCGCTGGCATCCTTCCCCTTTGTCAAAGGAGGAATTTTCCTCATTGTTTCAAATGCAGCCGAAGCTAGTTTACTTCCTTGTTTTCTGCACCAGCGGCACTGATGAGGTAAACTCTTTGAATAGTGTGTAACCACTATTGCAGACCCAGCAGGGGGAGCCCTTCCATTGTTTTATAGTGGGCCACATGTAGCTCCTGTTCAATGAGAAGTGGGGATTTTGGACTTTAATTAGCAGTATAAAAGATGCCAGGCCTTCCCCACCAGATGATAAACCTTAAAAATTGATCAAATTCCCTCTAGCTCTGGTGATACTATTTTCCATGCATGTATGCCACCCTTGTGTGTTCTACACACAGCTTCTACAGTTTTAAATTTCAGTATCATTGACCTAATCCGTCTCTCTGTCTCTCTCACACACACGTTATGTAGCAAGTCATTAGCAGTGCAAGGTGTAGAACTCTGGGCCTATCACTACACATGCTTTTTCTGGAATGCTTTGCTCCCAATAATGGCTTTATATTTGCATATACATTGTGTTTGTTAGCTGTGAAATATCCTCTTAGGAAATGTGTTTTTAACAGAGGCTGGGGAGCCAAGACTCCAGGGTTCTGTACTTAGCTTTGCCCCTGACTTGTTGTCACTAAGGGCTTGGTTACACTGGCACTTTATAGCGCTATAAAGCCCCCACGAGCGCTGTAACCTCCTCCCCGTCCACACTGGCAAGGCACGTAGAGCACTATAACTGGGGAGTTATAGCGCTCCTGGTAATCCACCTCCGCATGGGGAATAAGGGCTGTAGCGCAGCTGCTGTAGCGCTACAGCAAGAATGTGGACACCCACTGCGCTACAAGTGATCTCTGGAGATGCCTAGAGCCATTTAAGGCAATTGACGACTCTTCCCTTTGTTTTGAACTCGGCTGGAGGAATGCGGAAGTACCTCTTTAGAGTTTCTCTCTTAACTCAGCAGATAAGCAATGCAAATGTTTAAGGAGGGAGCCTGTGTGAAAACAAAGCCTTCTGTGAACGGAGGCTCGCTGACAGGCTTTCAGAAGATCGGAAAAATCATTGGCTTTCTCCCTCTGCATACACACAACACGTCCCCCATCAGCCCCCCTCGTTTAAAAAGCATGTTGCACCCAGCTGAATGCTGGGATACCTGCCCTAATGCGCTGCTCTTACTGCTGCATTAAGTGCCCCAAATGTGGCCATGCTATACCGCTGGCACGTCTGAGTGTGGACATACAATAGCGCTATACATATTACTGTATAAGGGGACTGCTATAACCAATAGCGCTATAATCTTGTAAGTGTAACCATGCCCTAAGGGCAAGATACCATGTCAGTTTATCCTTCCATAAGCTGGGTGTTTTCTATTACTGTGAGGGCTTCTTGTGAAGCTGGCTTAATATTCGATAAAGTACTTTTAGATCTTCAACTAAAAGACACCATGCAAGTACAGAGTGTAATTATTTATTCTCACATGGTACATGGTGTAGAATCAAAACTCTTTGCCGTTAGAAAAATGGCAAAACTCCTGGATATGATTATAGCTTAGGTTCTCTTTTCTACATTGTTTTAAAGCTGCTGTGTCAGAGGACTGTTCTAACACAACAGACCTGACCATGCTAGAATGCAATTTGGCCTTGTGTATGCAGATAAAACTAACCTGTTTTGTAACCACTTTTTGTATTATGCTATCATCTTGACAGGAGTGTAACATTGCTTGTTAAGACGCTTATAAAGTGGTTTGGTAGTATGTACATAGAGAAGACTGGATTATGGTCTAATACTGTTGGGGCATTATCAAATCATCATGGTTTCCTGACACATTAAACTTGTAGTTTAGAAAGGCTTTCTGCATCCAGTGACTTAGAGGTAGGAGGGATCTTTGTTAAAGTTGCTAATAGAAATCACATTCAGGGGTAGGCTGCACACACAGCAATTGAAAAAGAGGGCTCAACGTCAGATGTCTGGGGCGAGCAGAACAGACTGTTCTTACTTGTGAGGCTTCTTCTGTGAACAGCATACGGAGTCTGCCCTTGGTATTGCATGTTGTCAGTGGGTAGGGTACCATTGTATAAAGAAACTTAGATGTTGCCACGGTCAATGTCTTTGCTGCATGCTGGCTCACTGCATTGTGTTCAAATAACATTGTTCGCTGTGGCTTAGGACTTGGAATCCCTAGGTTCTTGTAGCCTGTCAAGCGCGGGAGTTTGTGTATCGTTCTGCGAAACACTTCCACCTACTCCTCGCTGCCATTTCCAGGAGAAAGAGAACTTCATTTTGGCCCTGAAGTGGTAAAAATATTCTTATAAGTGCCAGGGACTCCGTCCCCTCCTCCACCTCTCTCCTCTTTGTCTGCCAACTGATCACATAGTCTGAGCAACTTTCTGCTCTCTTTGCCTGGCAGCATTAATGAAGTCATGCATCTCTGGGAGCTACTGTCCCCGTTCTAGCACCAAAAGACACTTGATTGGCTTGATTCTGTTCCAGTGATAGCTGTTTGGCATCTTTGTGCTGACTGACTGTTGAGGTCTTTGTGTTGCTTGTCTGAAAATGGGCCCAGTCAACGTATGTAAACACTCTGGGTGTCATCTCTGTTCTCAAAACAGCACCTGGGTAAGACACAGGTCTCAGGAGAGAGGAGCCCTGAAAACCATCACAGATTAGGTGCGGCTTTGTGGAAGTCTCTTCACCTCTCTGCCTGTGGCCTCATCTGTAAAACAGGGTAATGCTTATGCCTCCTAGGAGGTTGTGAGGTTAAATTACGTTTGTTAACTGCAGTGAACACTCTAGATGAAAGCGACTAGAGAAAGACAAAGTGGTTATTTAAAAACACACACCAACTGTCGAGTTAATTATGAGTCACAGACTGCTCATGTCATGCTCGGGTACTCCAGAGATCTCTTTAAAGATTGACCTAGAGGAGGGGTGGGCAAACTTTTTGGCCCGAGGGCCACATCTGGGTGGGGAAATTGTATGCAGGGCTATGAATGTAGGGTTGGGGCAGGGGGTTGGCGTGCGGAAGGGAGTGTGGCGTTCAGAAAGAGGCTTGGGGCAGGGAGTTAGGGTGCAGGAGGAGGGCGGCAGGGGTTGGCGTGTAGGAGGGGGCTCAGGGCAGTGGATTGGTGCTCAGGGCAGGCGATTGGGGTGCAAGAGAGGTGCGGGGTGTGACAGGTTGGGCTGCAGGGAGGGTGTGATGGGACTCAGGGCAGGGGGTTGGGGCACAGGAGCAGGTGCAGGGTGTACAAGGGCGCTCAGGGTAGGGAGTTGGAGAGCAGGAGGGGTTCAGGGTGCAGGGTCTGGCCCAGCGCCACTTACCTGGAACGGTTCTGGAAGTGGGGGGTCAGGCAGGCTCCCCACCTGTCCTGGCCCTGTGAGAGTGGCCAGCACCTTGTGCCTGTGGCCCCTCTCTCCAAAGCTCCCTTTGGCCACAGTTCACTGTTCCTGGTCAATAGGAGCTGCAGGGAGTGCTGCCTGGAGGCCAGGGCAGTGCACTGAGCCCTCTGCCTCCACTCTGTGGCCCCAGGGGGCTAGGGATGTGGTGCTGACCGCTTCCAGCCACGGCACGGGGCCCACGGTGCCAAGGGGGCAAGTCAGATCCAAAGCCCTAATGGGTCGGATCCAGCTCGCGGGCCGGAGTTTGCCCACCCTGACCTAGAGCGATGGCTTGTATCCTACTGGGTAAGGTCAGATCTGCTCCAGCTGCATATAGTCTCCGAGAGTGCCCTGTGTAACTTGCCAGTATAGAGAATTGCTTAAACAGCTTCCTCCATCTCGCATCAGCAAAGGATGCAGCATGATTCTCAGATGATAGCAATGCTCTGGAGAGAGCACAGGGGCAGCTGTTTGTTCTCGGGAAGGTGTTTTGTGCCTACCTGATGGATGTTGAGTCCAGGAGAGCTACGTGTTAACCTAGTGTAAATAATCCCTCCTTGATCCAGAAAGACTGCAGCAGAAGCTGGCATTTAAAAATCGCGTGTGCATGGTGTGGGGCTTTGTGTGCAGGGTAGCGCACGCAGGCAGATGTTATGCTTTCCAGGTACTACTTGCTGACCGGCAGCCTGCTCTCCTCGATGTCCGTAATGAGCCTGGATGCTGCTGCATTTTGATATGCCTTGGCACGTGAAATTTAGAACACAAGAATGGCCATATTGGGTCAGACTAATTGTCCCTCATCTGACAGTGGCCAGATACTTCAGAGGGAATGAACAGAACAGGAAAATTTATCGAGTGACTCGTCTCCTATCATCCAGTCCTGGCAACTGAGGGACAGAGATTTTGGGACATCCAGAGTATGGGGTTGCATCCCTGACAATCTTGGCTAATAACCACTAATAGATCTATCTTCCCTGAATGTAGGTAATTTTTTTGAACCTTGTTGTGTTTTGGCTTTCAAGCATCCGCTAGCAACGAGTTCCAAAGGCTGACACTGCCGTTGTGTGAAGTTCTTCCATAAGTTTGTTCTAAGCTTAATGCCTGTTAGTTTCATTGGGTACCCCCTGGAGACTGTTTTTCAGGAACTTGTTAAATACTTTTGTTTCTTGGAGTTTAGGCTGGAAGGAGTTTGCTTCCAACCCCCTTCTTAAAGCAGGAGCAATCCCCAACTAAATCATCCCAGCCAGGGCTTTGTCAAGCCTGACCTTAAAAACCTCTAAGGAAGGAGATTCCACCACCTCCCTAGGGAACCCATTCCAGTGCTTCACCACCCTCCTAGTGAAATAGTGTTTCCTAATATCCAGCCTAGACCACCTCCACTGCAACTTGAGACCATTCCTCCTTTTTATGTCATCTGCTACCACTGAGAACAGTCTAGATCCATCCTCTTTGGAAGATAGAGGTGTTTCTAGTGGAGTTCTGCAGGGATCAGTACTAGGCTCAATGCTAATTAACATTTTCATCAATGACCCATAAGTACATATAACATTACTGCTGATAAAATTTGCAGAGGACACAAAGCTTGGTCCTGTGATTAAATAACAATGTGGACAGGTCAGTCAGAGCGATTGGGATCACTTGGTAACCGGAGCGGCACATGACAATCCTCAGAAGTTCGAAAGTCAGGGCGTACCTGCTGGAGATTGGGGCTTCATCCCTGTGGCAGGGTGGTAGGGCTAAAGGCTTCTTCCCCTTGGAGTCGAGGGGCTTCAGCCCCATAGGGCATGACTGCCAGGGTTCGGGGCTTCAGCTCCACTGCCCCTGAAGCCCCAAGACCCAGAAGATGTCTCCCGTTGGGGTGAAGCTCCAAGACCCCACTCCCTGCCACGCGGAAGCCCTTAGCCACACTGCCCTGAGCTTCCCCAAATAGTCTGGTAGACGGAGAATGGGGGTAGGGGACTCCAATGAGCTGCGGTTTGGCCATTGCGACACAGGGCATTGGTGAGTCCGGCACTGGAGCACTGCCTCTTGTTCTGGTGTCTGCATACTCATAAGGGTGTGAAAAAATTGGTGTGTGTGTGCAGGAAAGAGGCACAAAGACAATTGAAGGGGTGGAGAAGAGGCCTCATGTGAAGAGACTTCAAGAGCCCAATGTGCCTACTTGACCAGAAAAAGACTGAGATGTGAGTTGATTACAGTGTGTAAATACCTCACTGGGAGAACATACTGGGTATTCAAGGACTCTCTCACGTAGTGGAGAAAAATGTAACAAGAGCCAGTGGCTGGAAGCTGAAAGCAGACAAATCTAAATTAGAAATGAGGCACAGATTTTGACATTGATTAATCCCTCGAGTTGTGGATTCTCTACTTCTTGATGTTTTCAAATCCACACCAGATGCCTTTCAGGAAGATCTGCTTTAGACAAAAAGTTACAGGGCTCCATATAGTGCCAACGGAGTGAAATTTCGTGGCCTGTGTTGTACAGGAAGTCAGACTAGATGATCCAGTGGTCTCTTCTGTAGCTGAGCCACAGTCCAGCCCCAAAGGGTGAAGGTTGGCAAAGGGGCAGAGTTCTCACCCCCTGTCCTGCTCTAGCTCCCCCTCTCTCATATGCCCTCACTCTGCACTGAAAAAGTTAGGAGAATCTGAAAATGTTTTGAGCTGCTCACATTAGGGCAACTGTGTATCCGGAACCCCTTGGCCAGATGACTCGGTAGCTTGCATTCCTTTGATCAAACTCAGCCCTGGTGTTCTACTCCTAGGGGCCTTCTGCGCCAAAAAATAAAACGTTTTGCGCACAGTATTTTAAAATTCTGCGAACAGCACTGTCAAAATAGCACTAGTTTCAATTATTTTGGTAATTTATTTCAAAATACCGGTCAAAGTATGTCTACAACAAAACAAACACACACAAAAATTGCCCCAGTAGCAGAGTTAAAGAAACCCCTATGACAACCCAATTCCTGTTTGTTTTTACCCGAACCCTGTCATGGCGCCAGACACTCACACCCCCTCTCCTGCTAGAGCCCAAGGATCCAGAGGGAGAAACAGCCTGATGCTTAGTCCCAGGCTTGCACAGTTTCCTGTGTGCCGCCCTCTCCTTCCCTCAGGGCATGATGGGAACCCTCTAACTCCCTCCCCCTCTCCCAGCCATGTCTTTTATGTGCTAGCTGGAGTCCGCTGTGCCCAGTAGCCACTAGTGGTGGCTAGCAGTGCTGCAGTCTTTCTGTGAGGGAAAGGAAATTCTGCGTGCCACAATGTTAATTTCTACAAAATTCTGCATTGCGCAGTGGTGCAGAATTCCCTCAGGAGTATTGTTCAGGGAACAGTTGAGGAGCATGATTCCATTATCCTGACTGCTTTCTGTAGAGTCTGTCTCGTTTCATCAACGCTAATTTCCTTGAGCGCTCTTAAATCCAAAATTTCAGTCTCTAAGACTACAGTATGTCACTTTGGCCACCCAACTACTGTGACAGCCACATGCCTGCAAACTCTCTGGCTTTGATAGAGCCCTTGTTTCGTGGCACATGTGCCTTT
This sequence comes from Dermatemys mawii, assembly GCA_007922305.1. Lineage (NCBI taxonomy): Eukaryota > Metazoa > Chordata > Testudines > Dermatemydidae > Dermatemys > Dermatemys mawii. The sequence goes on along the minus strand of ML677343.1, from coordinate 3,218,219 downwards.
CACTCTTTTTCATCATTTTGTCTCGATCTGACCTGGAGTAATAAGCTCTATCCTCAATCAATAGCGTTTGCTTCCCCAAAGGAGCAGCGGACGCTGTGCACTAGCTGAGGTAAATCCTCAGGGGTGATATCAGTCTGAGGAGAATCAGAACTGGGACATCAGTCTGTCAGATCATGAATCATCATAACTTAAATATCAATAGTAACTATTTTGCTCCTGTTCGTTTGGCAGAAACATCCCGTTAATATGCTTGGCCCTCAACCCCCAACAACCTCTGCCAGTGTCAAAAGTACCAGCTGCTGGAACCTCTAGTTTCCCTCCTGATCTGGTCTGTTCATCCTTACTGCTGCAGATAGGTATTTCCTTTCCTTTTCTCCTCACATGCTGCTGCAGCATGCTCAAATGCTCTTCCTTGCCCGAGGCTCTTCAAGCACTTTGTGGGGGCAGCTATCTGCCTGTTCTGATAGCAGGAGTGATGGACTAACCTAGAATCAGCTAGGCTCTTGGGAGCAGCAACTGCTTTCCCAGGCAGCTCTTCAGATCTGTGGTATGCCCTGTCATGTTTCTGCCGCAGGACACAGCTTGGTAGTGTTCAGGGGTCTGCAGCTGGAGACCTTCTGGCTTAGTTTAACTTTAAAATTCCTATGAGCATCTTGACTCCTGCTCCACTCAGGTGTGCCTGGGAACGAGGTGTATATTAGGGTATTCACTCTAATCCTGTGTGAGTGGGTTGTAACTTAAATCAAAACCCCTCTCCTCTCTAAATGGTGATTAAAAACCTATCTAATATCTATTCTTGATTTTTCCAGTCCTGCAAGTGAACTATGACTGCCCTTAGAAATGAAGTGGTCATTCTGGAAATTTACTAGCCACCCCTGCCTGGCACATATAATATTGAACAGATGGCGTTATCGCAGGGGTGGGGCAAACGTTTTGGCCTGAGGGCCACATCGGGGTTCCAAAATTGTATGAAGGGCTGGGTGGGGAAGGCTGTGCCTCCCCAAACAGCCTGGCCTCTCACCCAATTCCTGCCCCTGACTGCCCCCCCCTCAGAATCCCCAACCCATCCTGCTCCTTGTCCCCTGACCGCCCCCACCTGAGACATCCCTCACCCCAATCATCCCCCTGTGATCCCATCCCCTACCCAATCCCCCATGCTCCCTGACCGCTCCGACCCCTATCCACACACCCCAACCTCCTGACAGATCCCTGGGACTCCCACACCCTATTCTGGACACGGCGTGCTGAGGCGCTGGGGGAGGGGAAAGCCTCTCCTGCTGGGAGCTCAGGTCAGCATGCGAGCTGTAGTTTGCCCACCCCTGCATTATCGAGTATGCAGCCAGTGAAGGAGAGCCTGTCCTCTTTACACTCTTAACCATTATCCTACATTATCCACTGGAGCAGTTACTGCTGAAAACCTGGGGTCCCTGCTGTAAACAGAAATCTCTGTCCTTATGGAATGCTACCCTCGACAGATAGAATCATAGAATATCAGGGTTGGAAAGGATCGCAGGAGATCATCTGGTGGTGTCAAAGCAGGACCAATCCCCAATTAAATTAAATCAGCCAACAGATTTTTGCCCCATATCCTTAAATGCCCCCCTCTAGGATTGAGCTCACAACCCTGGCTTTAGCAGGCTAATGCTCAAACCACTGAGCTATCCCTCCACCCAAATGATGATTTTGGCAGCAGTGAAGGACTATTGAACATGATGATGAGACCTAGCAAACCAGGAGGACAAAGTCCAGGACAATCATTTTTCTATGGAGTTCAGCTGCTTTCAGTGGACCTCTCAATGCTGGTTTTGTGACCTACAGGCCTTGTTGGAACAGCAGGAGTTTGTCCTTCATTCAGGTAGAGATGATGTTATATAAATGGGAGGGTCTCCCTGATACATTCTGTTGTACCTGTGAGACTGCCGGGTCTGTCTGAGCTGACACTGCAAGGCTTCCTGGGGATTGTCCTCGTGGACTGAGGCTCAGCGGAGTGATCTCTAGAGTAGGGGTCGGCAACCTTTCAGAGGTGGTGTGCCGAGTCGTCTTCATCTAGTCACTATCATTTAAGGTTTCATGTGCCAGTAATACATTTTAACATTTTTAGAAGGTCTCTTTCTGATCTAGAACTTTCCTCAAGTTAGCCCATTGTAGTATGTTCCCTTGATTTGTAATCATTTGGAATATCTAAACATAATTTATACGGAGTTGTCAGAATAGAACCTTGTAAGGACAAGACTCTCCTGTGTTCTGGGAAGGCAGGATCTTGTGCTCTGTACAGTATTAGTAAACAGCTTAGGCTAGATCTTGCTCAGATTCCTTGTTTTAAATCTCAAGGTAACTCCACTGAAATCAATAGTTCCTTTGATTTACATTAACACATCTAAGATCAGAATCTGTGTGTGAAGGGAGGCTTTCAAAAAATATTAGAACATGTTTCAGTGGATGAACAAATAAATTGCCACTGCCGAACAGACTAGAGATTGGGCAATACAAACTATGGAAGCTCCAAGTGAAGCTGTAGTCTAGATAGTTGCAGGGTTCTTCCTTCTGGGCAGTCATGAGACCAGCTCTTATCCTACGGAAGGGGTAACTAGACAGAGGCAGACCCTTGACTGGTCTACAACAGGTTCTGTGATAGCCTAGCATGTGGAGAGTGAATTCAAACAATTGGCATTTGCCAATTCTTGCTGAGGTCTCCTGATTTCATGGTACCTAGACTTGCAGCCAGCATGAATGAGATCAGGAAGGCTGCAGTCATGTTGTCTAAGTAGTGGATGTTCATACTGCTAACACATGCTAACTTGAATTTTTAAAATGGCCCTTTAGAAGCTTGAAAAAGTCTGTCTAGTTTTCTTTTTCTCATTCTAAATCATTGATCATCAAGTGTGCTTAATGAAATGGAAACGGGCTTTTTTGTTTCCCAGTTATCTATTAAACTTTCATGCCAACACAAGAAAACATCACTGGTTAAGCAGCACTGCTGGTGTCAGCAAAAGCTGCCTTTTATGTTCACTTGTGTGGTGATAGGGAGTGTGACACCACCAAACTCAATTCAGTTGGATTCCAAATGTGGCTTTGAATTCAGCTCCTTGAAAATAAAATGGGAGTACACCTCTTAGCCCTGCCTCGTTACCAGTTTGATTGCACAGAGTCATGTTAATGTATTGAAATTCATGCTAAGCTGCAAACCCGATCATGTTCTGTCCTTTGTGTTCTAAGGAAGTCTCTACAGCCTGAATGAATCAGGACAGAAGAATGAAATTTAATACTTTTAATGTAGATTAAAACAATTTGCATTTCTTCAAAGGGGGGATTTTGTGAATTTTTTAAAAGTTTTACTAATTTTTTTTACATTGTTTAAAAATGACTCTCTTGCATGTAGCTGCCTTCCTCTAAACAGATGCCAGAATGCTGCCCATGCATCTGGTGGTAATGGTATGGTAGAAGAGTTTAATTGGCATTAGATTAGAGCTACCCACCCTACGCATGAGTGAGTTACTGTACGGAGGTCAAGGGCTGAATATTTCCCAATGTGTACCGTAGAGTAGTCTAACTTTGAACTGGAGGTATGGGTGAAAAAGAAAACATGGGAAGTACAGTATTGAAAGTTTGCTCAGTGCTCTGGAACGTGAGATGGATTAATGGATGGCACAGGTAGTCAATGAAAGATATAAGATGATTGCTCTTTGTCTCAGGAATATCCCCACTATGTGTACAAGAATTACTCTTGCCCGTATCCAAGGTAAATTATATCAGCAGTTTAGCAGCTCACACCACCATTGTAGAAATGTAGAGCTGAAAGGGACCTTGAGAGGTCAGCTAGTCCAGCCTCCTGTACTGAGACAGGACCAAGCATACCTGTCCTAGACCATCCCTGACAGGTGTTTGTCTAACCTGTTCTTAAGCAACGTGACATTGTAGAACAGGAAGTGAGGAACAACATATTTATTCAATACTGGGTAATGAAGTTAAGCGCACAGAATATAATTACATACACTGGATTTTCCCTAGGCTGCTGGTGTGTGTTCCTACCTCTCTCCAAAAGCTCCATGAGATCTTTGAAAACCAGAGATGGTCAGGACCTGGTTTTGGGGTCTTATCCAAAAGTCTTCGTCTTTGGTGACCCTGGCCCTGAAACCACTGGATCAATAGTGATTTGGGGGAAGGGATCCCACTTTCTGTAGAGTTTAGGTGTTCTGTGGAGGTGTCCCATCAAAGTACAAAATCAGCCTAATCACATCTACACCTGGGCTTAGGTCTGTATCACTATGGTGCTCAGGGGTGTGATTTTTTCACATCCCCGAGTGATGCAGCTAGGTGAATCTAAATCAGGAGTGGGCAAACTTTTTGGCCTGAGGGCCACATCGAGGTTACAAAACTATATGGAGGGCTGGGTAGGGAAGGCCCTGCCCCCAATCTGGCCCCCTCCCACTTCCTGCCCCCTGACTGCCCCCCTCAGAACCACTGACCCTTCCAACCCCCCACTCCTTATTCCCTGATCAACTCCTCTGGAGACTCTCCACTCTGCCCCCCCCCGAAACCGCACCCCCATAAGCCCCCCTGCTCCTTGTCCCCTGACTACCTCCTCCATAGACCCCCTACCCCTAATCATCCCCCCCAAGACCTCACCCTCTAAGTCCCCTGCTCCTTTCCCCTGACAGCCTCCCTCCAGAGACCCAATGCCCCCTAATCACACCCCAGGACCCTACCTCCCTATCCAACCCCCCTGCTCCCTGACCCCTAGCCACACCCCCGCCCCCTGGGACTCCCACGCACCATCCAACCCCCCCATTCACTGCCCCCCCCCCCCGAGACCCTCTGCCCCCTTAGCCAACCCCCAGGCCCAGCCCTGCCACAGCCCGCTTACCCCGCCACCGCTAAGAATAACGTGTCTGGCCCACAGCCAGACACACTGCGCTGATCCGCTGGAGCGCAACGCAGGGTCTGGCCCGAAGCCAAACACGCGGTCGTGCAGCCCCGCCCCTGAGAACTGAGCCCGAGGCCGCGGAGGAGAAAGACAGCAGGGGAGGGTCCGGAGCAGCCTCCCCAGCTGGACCTCTGGGGCCGGTTGGGAGGAGCCCGCGGGCCGTAGTTTGCCCACCCCGATCTAAATGTTAAGTATGGACCAGGGCTAACTCTTCCCTTATAAGAAAGGGAATGTCCTGGTAGCAAACCAGTGAAATGTCACTGACCTCTAGAAAGCACAACCAGAAGCTAATTCTAATTGACCTTCATAGCTGTTGATAGAAACATTGGACAGAGCTATTCTTAAATGTGATCTCTTGGTTATCACTGTGAGGAATCAATTGACAATGTCTGGGGAATCCCCAACCTGTCCTGCTTCAAGATGCTCATAGGGTGCTCTGACAACGTACACAGGGCTCAGTTAACTTCAGTCATTAAACAAGATAAACTGAAATTGCTTCTAAAACATTTTGTCTCTAGACAAAAACCATGACCTCCCCAAACATCCATCACACTGATAGCTGTAAACAAAAGGCCTCGTTTTCTCAGTAGTGAAGGCACACGCTCGTCCCATCCTCTGAGCTAGAAGATTTAATCCAAACAGCACCAGCATCGTCAAACTCAGCACAAATTGAGGCACTTGTTAGGTTAAAACATGACAAAAGGCTGGGCTCTGTGAATAGGGAATGAGTGGCCATAGTACAGAAGAAATGTAAACTTAATTTCTAACCTAGGGCAAACAAAACAGTTAAAATGTCTCCGTATATTCCATAGGTCACTGACTAGGTTTGAAGTCTTCAGTTGACTGTACGCTAGGATTTGATTTTCAGACAGGTCTGCAGTTTCCCCGATCCACCTGTGCAGTTTTGGCCCCTCAAATAACCCCCTATTTGCCATAATTAGCAGGGTGTGGTCACAGATAGCTGACTTCCAGACAGCCATGGAGACTCTGGCAGCAGATTAGAGAGACAGTTGAGTGCACCACTTTCTGAGTATCAAGCTCTTCACACAGACACTTCCGTTAAAAGGTTTCTTTGGTGCATCCCAGGGCTATGCCCAAGCCAACCCCCGAGATATGAACACGCGCATCCCAAACTTTGTACTATATCTTTGTGCTGAATAATACCTATACCCTTGTCCCTGTGCCCTTTTGTGCTTTGGCGCATTGCCAATGGCTGACTGCCATTTTAAATTTTCCTCTGAATTTTCAGCCCTCCTCAGTTTAAGCCAGTCCCTTAATGCTATTGTAACCTAGTTTTTTATTGTAGGGAGGAGAGAGAGATTTAGCATTGCAAGGTACTGGGTAACTTTCCATGCGTTTCGCTGCATTTGTTCTGAGGATGCATTAGCCAGCTCACCAGATAAACCAGTTAAACAGCATTCTTGATGAGTAGCCCATAATAATGCTGCCAGTTGAGACAGTTTGCCTTCCGCATGATCCTTGTATTCATCTCAGAGCTGCACCGTTCTGCAAGAAGTCAGGTGTATTTTTTTTTGCAGCCAGGGAACCTGCTGTCCTGGTGCTGGGCTGCCTTCTCTCGGGGCTGATGGTATACGCCTCCTGTCGTTGATCTTTCTAAAATCACAAGTCTCTCTCGTGTAGTCAGCTGTTTAAAGCTGGTTACACTTGTATTTTCAGTGTAAAAGGCTGTGATGTGCATAGTGCAGTTCTCATGTGTCTCACATCTTATAGGACTAAATTTGGAGCATAGGATTTAGGATTGCATTCCCTAGGACAGTGGTTCTCAACCCCCGGCCCAATCAGCACACAGCTGTGGCCCATGTGACATCCTCAGGGTCATTCTGTTAGTATCTATTTTATGGATGTGGCCCACATAACACAGAGAGCTGCACATGTGGCCCACAATGGTAAATAGGTTGAGAACCACAATAGGGTATACTTGTGTAATGTATTCCCTGGCCACTGCATGTAACAGGCATGGTCTGCACTCAGGAATGGGAGCCCCAAATGCTGCAGTTCTTTTTCTAGCTTGGACACTAACTCCCTCTCTCTCTTTGGGCAAGTCCACTGAACTGCCTTGCCTCAGTTTCCTCATCTCTAGAATGCGGTGGGGGTTACTTAACTGAGGATTTATTAGCTAAAATTTGGCATGCCTCACTTTCTAGCAAAGTGTGTCTACATAAGGTAAATATCTGCCTGTAAGCGTGGGGCACGATGACTCACCCTTGTGGCACCTCCTGCTGGTCATCCTGGGAATTAGCTCTTCCAGCTTCTGGTGTGCCCTCTGCAGGCTGGTGTCTCGCTGTCCACTGGTCCCGTGTCCCTCTTGGACCCCAGTACCCTTTGCCTGGGGTGCTGCCCCCTGGCAATACCCCCACAGTCTAGCTCTAGGTCTCCCCTCCCTGGGGAACCCCCAACCCTCTAATCCCCATCTTGCCTCAGTCTAGGCTACTGCCAGTCATCAAGCCCCTTCCCCCTGGGGCAGACTGCAGTGTAACAGCCAGTCATCACAGGCAAGGAGGTTTGGGCCAGCTACCTTCCCCCTAACCCCCAGTATCCTTTCACAGCCTTGTCCTCAGTCCTGGAGCCTGGGAAGTTGCCAGCCCTGAGCTCCCCAGCTCAGCCTGCCCCTTTCCCCAGCACTGCTCCACCTTAAGTACTGTCTCAAGCCCCCAGCAGCTCAGATTCTGTCTGAGCTCCAAACTGTCTGCCCTTTTATCAGGGCCAGCTGGGCCTTAATTGACCCAGCCACAGCTGTGGCTGCTATGCCCCAGCTGCTTCCACTGTTGCAGCCCTCTGCTGGGCTGCTTTTTCCCAGCCACAACCCTTTGCAGGGCTGTTTTAACCCCATTTCTGCTGCCCCTCTGCAGTGCCCATTTCACTTTTGTCGTGTTTTCAGTTTGGTAAATATTGCCTTTCTTACGTATTTTGGATACTATTGAAATGCACATGTATTCTCTTCTGTCCTGCACACTCAGCTACATCAGTACATACACACAGTGTCAAGACCCCTGGGAACGGTTGGCTGATTGACTAACCGCGTTATGAGATCTTGACACACATTGTGGGGCCTGTAGAAATAATGGCTTTTATTTACTTCAACTTCTCATGACTGAAATGGTGAATTTTAAAATAGAGAATGCTCCTCAGACAGTTGTAGCCATTTTAAAGGAAGTGCATTTTGGGCCTTAGCTTTTCATCCATCCCTCTAAAATATGTAGATCTCAGAAGTTTATCCTCAATGGACAGTGTTGCTTTTGCCAGTTGGCCTAAAAGGATCAAAAATAAGTTGGAGGAGAATGAAAGGGCTAAGTCAGTGATACTCAGACTGAGGCTCTCGAGCAGCAAGTCACTCTTTAATGCGTCTCTTTGCAGCACAGGATAGTAAAACACTCTGCGATTGAATCTATAGTAAAGGAAACAGTGAATTTACGCTACACTACTGTGGTTGTTTTTGGTAAACCTGATCCCTAATTTGACTCCTGAACAACTAAGTTCGGAGAAGCAGGAGGTGAAGTGATTGGGGGAAGGGATAGCTCAGTGTTCTGAGCATTGGCCTGCTCAGCCCAGGGTTGTAAGTTCAATCCTTAAGGGGGCCATTTAGGGATATTGGGCAAAAATAGGGATTTGCCCTGCTTTGAGCAGGGGGTTGGACTAAATGATCTCCGGAGGTCCCTTCCAACCCTGAGATTCTATGGTTCAGCAGTGCCTAAGACCTTCCTGATTCTCTCTACTCAAACTCTGAACTTGCTAGAAATGTGCAAGCAGGTCTATTTCCTTTTTTTCATTTTCTACGTCATTGATTGGTACATTGCCTGCTATGGAATTGCAAACAGCTATTAACCCTTCTAGGGTAGTTGTATACATTCACTGTATTATAAGCTAAGTGAATTTAATCAAGGAGAGTGTAAAATTAATCTCCTTGATCATTTTGGCCCCCACTTCTTTTTAGATGTTTGAATTTTTAGGTAGACCATGTATTTATGTTGAAATGATTAATGAGAGGTAGTGTTGCTTGGGTGTTTGGTTCCTGTGAGCTCTTTCTCCCCCGTCCTCTCCCCTTGTAGTAATCTCACCTTTTTATTATCCCTTCCTTCTGGTTAGTGACCTAGCAAAGGGAGGAGGGAACAACGTGCACTGTCATTGAGGTTTAGTGCATGCACGAATAACTCATCTGTCAGAGTGGATCAGATAACGGAAAGTCGTCCTCTTGCCAGCAGGCTGCTAGAATTGCTCTGTGACTGGACAGAATGAGCCTTTTAAATTGGTCCTGTGCTGGAGAACACCAGCCTTTAGAAGAAACACACGTTTGCCAACAGTTGAGAGCAGATTCTGCAAACGGGGAAATTCCTCTGTCTGAATAACTGAATTGGCATGTTGGCTGGCGCTCGGCCGAGTTACAGCCTGGCTTTGTAGGGGAATGTTTGAAGCCAGCCAGCCTGCCTCTAACACACACCCAGCTCTCACTCTCCATCCCTGCAAACATTGCAATGGCTCCATCTTGTAGATGGGGAAACAAAGGCCCGGAGAGCTGATGACTTTTCCCAAGGTCACATAGTGAGTTAGTGGCAGAGCCAAGCAAAGAACCTAGCAGTTGTGACTCCTGTGTCCTCTAACTCCTAGACCACATTCTGGGATGTCCATGTAGCTTTGGGGACGTGGGGAGTTTTACAGCCTAGACACTGATGAGAAGGGTAGGGGAAGCCACCTCATTTGGGACTGGGACTTATACCAGGGTACTTGGGCTCCTTTCTTGAGTCCATTCCATGGTTGTATGAGCACAGCCGAAGCTGTCCTGGAAATCAGTGACCTCCATGACCACAATGGAAATGAAATTATGCAACATGGTGATTGTTGGCACACATTAAATAGGGCCTTAGAGAATATTCATGGGCACAGGCAGGATCACTTTGGGGGTAAATAGAGGTGCATATACAATGTGATTTGTCCCCTCTTTCCATGAGGGACAGCAAAGAGCTAATGGACTTCATTCTTCGGGTCTAGGGGCCTCAAATTCCCTGTAGTGACATTCTTACTAATTTATAATCATGCTCCCTGCCTCCCCTCTGCTGACTGAAGAAATGTGGCAATTACAGCAATGGAAAAGTAACACTAGGAAATACTATATTTTTAGCTGCTTTTCATGTAGTTTGGTAGCTAGAAATAGGAATGGTCAGCCAGCATCACGTGACTAAGGACTGTGATTTGGGAAGCACAGCTCTATGTGTGTGTGCTTTTCAGAACGGGAGCTGAAGAATAGACTCTTCCCCTTTTTCTGGACAAGAACTTACTGTTGTAGGCCTAAATGACCTCAGTGCTTCTGGACTCCTCCTCTTTGCTGTGGTCCACGAACAGCTTCCAGAATTCTTCCTTGTTGAATGCAAGCCGTTCCCCCTCTGCCAAGGAGAACTAGTCTGAGACACATCTGTGGAGCATTTTTTTTATACCCTGAATAAGCCTGTACTTCCAGCTGTAAATCCCTATCCAGAAAGAAGACACCTGCTGGTTGTTCGGGCAGTCCCGGTGTTAGTTGTAGCTATTACACCGTGTGCCTGGAGCAGAGCCTGGACATTCTTGTGGCTCCATTGAGTTGCGCTGTTTTGGTTGAATTTGTTTGAACAAGGTGGAGAGTTCATTCTGTCACCTGTTCTCAAAAGCCAGGTGACTCAGGCAAGTGGAAAACCAAATCATCTAGTAAACACGTAAATTACCAGGGCTTTGAAATTCAGTTGTGTAGCAAGGTGGGTGTTATGGATGCTGTTTAAAACGTTAGCAGGATATTTACAAGCCAAGTAACCCTGCTAGCTCTCACTTCTCTGCAGTATGAGCTGGAAATTAGAACTACACATGGAAAGTGTTTGGAAGAACAGCCACTTCCAGTTTTGTTTCTTAAAGCACTTTAACTGTTTTTTGGAGCATTTGTATTAAATTTCCTTGCATCGTGATTTGTGGGTGGCTTGAATTTGGAACAGACTCCAATTCAGCCCTAGTGGTTGTATGCCTTATTTGGAGAGGGAGCTGCCCAAATCATTTTTTTGGAAGAGGAAGAGATCTAAGGGTCTGGGCCCAGAGATGGTGGATTTGATGCTGTGGTTTCAGTAGTCAATCTTCTCTTGATGGATAAAGACCAAATAGCCAGGTTGTTTCTGTAGATCCGACAGCTGCCTTTGATACTGATTCCCCGAAATGTCGACATGTCTGCAGACTCTAGAAGTGATTGAGACCCAGTGGTTCTCAAACTGTGGGTTGGGACCCCACCTGGGGCAGCGCAGCTCAGACTGTGCCACCCTCTCCCCCAGGGTCATGTAGTAACTTTATTGTCTGAGGGGGGTCCTGGTGCAATGAAGTTCGAGAACCCTGTAGACTGAGTCTATCAGTAAGTGTCTATATGATTGAGTGGCTCTCTGCTTTTCTGCTGGAGAGAAGCTGGAAACTGTATTGGACAATTGCTCATCTCCCCAGAGAGGACACCAATGGGGCGCTGCAGAGTTCACTCCTCCTGTTCAACATGCACACAAGGCTCTGAAGAGTTAGCAGGACGGTTTGGGTTGCGATGACATCAGGATCTCGGATGTTCTTGTCATTTGTGCAAAATATTTGAAATGTCAGGCACTGGATTAGTTTTTGTCCAGATGGGCTAAAGGGGGCACATTCAATTCCAATTCTGTACTTGGTGGAGCCACTGTTGTTCAGGGAGGGAAAGTGGTTGGGGAGAAGGTAAGTATCCTTCCATCTGCCCTCACTAATTTAAACCATCTCTTTCGTGTGATGTATCTGTTTTTGTATGATCTCCGTTACCCATTAAACACCCAGCTGCTAAAAACCGAAGGGAGGAAACTAAACTTGGAGAACTTGACTCTTTCATTAGCACACCTAAGAGCTCCAATACATCCCGGGGCCCAGCAGGAAATAGAGGTCTAGGTTCCCCCACTTGCTATTCTCAGTCGTGGCCGGAGTCAGAAAAGCACAGTTATGAGATGTCCGTCAGTGAAGTCCTGTCACGCTACTACTGTTTTTTAACTTGATTTTGACACGACTTTATCAGTCACATCTTGAATTGCTAGAGCAGACGCCAGGACTTTCATGGTAACATGGTTACTTCCTACAGGGCGTTTGAACACTGTCTGCTGCAAAAATCATGTTGCAGTTGAATTGGGGCTGGCGTGGATGGGAAAACATGCTGGTGATTGGCAGATGTCGCTCAGGGCTGGGGAGTCTCATCCGTTGCCAGAGCAAGAGGTGTTTTGGGACCAGTGCAGAAGCTTTCGGGGCTTGTAGCCTCTTCCAGTCACTGGTCCCAGAAGAGAAATGTTCAGTCATTGGTGGGACCGCTGGAGGCATACCTCTAAAAACATTGCAACCGATTCTCCAAAGTGCCGTAGATACCAAAGTGGAATAGACGACACATAAGTGTAACATAGAGCAGGCGTGTACTGGGGACAACCCCAAAGGAAGTTAAATATACAGGAATATACAGCAGAGCTGATCAAAGAATACCCAGCACGTCCCCCAGCTAGAAAGAGCCCACAGGGGTCTACCAAGGAGGAGCTGTTCAGTCAGTTTCAACATGGAGGAGACCCCCGTGAAACCTGCAGGTCCCATCATGCACTGTTCCCCATTGGTGCAAGCCGTCTCCCTGGGCAGCAGCTACGTATGAAAGATGAGGGATGTTTTGGGGCCGGTGACCTCTGTCATGTTTCTTGTCAGCGGACTGGTGGTTTTTATATGCACATGTGAGTTGGGACCTAAACAACTCAAGGGTCCCTGTTTCATGGGCAGTAAAAATTGGAGGTCGAAGAGCAGAACCAAGCAGAGAGCTCCCAGGTCATGGGGTTCATTTTCTGGGCTCTCAGCGGCTGGAACGTTTTGTTCTGAGCAAGCTGCGAGTTATTTCTGTAGCTCTCCTAGCAGGGCGGAGGATCCGGCTGCTCTGCCAGTCCAGGGGATCCACTGGAGCAGCACGCTTACGGGTATATTTAGCCCTTGATGGCTTGTATGGGGCTTGTGTAAGGTGACGCTGCAATACAGCTTTGTCTGGAATCTGTGCGGTTTATATTAAAAAGGAAAAACGCGTCTCCAGTGTTCAGCTGAGCATGAATCTGCCTAATGCAGCACAGGAGCTTGTTCTGGGAATACAAGACTCCCCTATTCATATGAGGAGGCCTTCTCTGCAGCTGCTGACATAGGGGCTTTCACATGTGCCCTGTGGTTTTCCCATCCAACGCACAGGTGCTTTTCTTGGCTCTGGCTGTCAGGAATCTGGAATCTGCTTGTGCAGAAGGCAGGGTTGGGTCCCTCTCCCAGTCTCCCCATGCCTTGAGACTTTAGCTCTCCAGTTCTAGATGAGGATTCAGCAGTGTTCAGACCCTCCCAGAGGGCTTAGTTTTCCTGTGCATGCTGGCATAGGCTCTGTACCCAGAGTCCCAGGCTGTCAGATTGTTGTGCCCCTTCTGTTTAATGTTTGGCTGTTCATTGATCACAGTTGGGATGGCAGAGGGGAGAGCTAATGTTTGTCCTTACCTGGCAGGCCAATGGTACAGACTGTATTACCTGGGTTTTCTTCTCTTTGCTTTCCTCTGTGCTGTGTCCTGTTGGCACTGCTTCCTGGTGTTCTGTACAGTCTAGTAGGTAAATACATCTCTGGATTTGCACCAAACACATTTAGGCTCTGCGTCAGTGACCATCAGAGACCTTCACACTCATCACTCAAACGCTTGCCTTGTGCCACTTTATCTACAGAAACAGCCTGATAATGATGATGAGACTCATTTCTCAATGTCCCCAGACTTAGGAGAGGCGGGAGAGAAGAGATTTATGCTTTGCATTTCTGAAGTACCTGCTGGCAACAGCTAGGAGCATCTGACTAGAGTTGGTCATGCTGCTTTAAACAGTGTAATTAATTTCTCTTGAATAATAGCCTTCTCCTTTGGTTGGTAAACCAGCAGAACAGATGATTGGAAACTGCTTTTTCCTGCATTGGGCTCTTTTGCTGTCATGCTACTTGTAACTTACAAACTTTGTTACCAGTTCATAGCCAGACAGAATCCTTTCCCCCATGGGACTGTTCCGATCCTTCTCTGAAGGAGTCACAGGAGGGGCCTGGCCTTTGTTACGCCTGCCACTGTGAATCTTTCACATTTCCTTCTCCATGCAGCCCAACCCTCTCCTCCCTTTGCAGAGGGAGGAGGTATATTTCCCAACTGAGCATCATGTTTGGCCCTTGCGAATTACTACTGTATCGTTTATCTGAGATGTATCTATGCTTACTCTTGGGATTTAAGTATGTTAAGATATGAGGCTCTCAATAAAGGAATGATGAGGCAGAGAGTCAGGGCAGGGAAACTGCCTATGTGTCTTTTAAATGAGACATACAATTCCCAATCCCTGGCTTGTAAAACACATGATTCAAGCAGGAAAATCCTACTGCCTAATCACCCCTGCACTCCTGCGCTGTGTCAGTTCCCCATGCAGGATCAGATGTGTTCATGTGGGGCTGGGTCACTTCCGTTCATCCTCATGCTGCTTATCTTGTCAAGGATGCTGTAACATGGCTAGTTTGCAGGTGTGGAGGTGGTGGTGACCTCTGCTATAGGGAGTGAGGTAGAGAGGAACAAGGAGGAATCTGAAGGAGACAAGGGGAAGTGAGGGAGAGAGGTGGGAATGGCTCTAGAGGAGAAAGGAGCTGAAGGTCTCTTAGCCCATCGTTGTCTGCAAGGGTCTGTGAGGAGAGAGGAGGTCCCGCAAGAATGAATTATAAGGGGGACTGTAGCAATTCCTATACTGAGGTGGTGTCACCTTTCATTATAATGAATTAATGCCTTTGTGGAGAAGCTCCAACACCCCAGTGCTGGAGGCAGTCCTTCGAAATTTGGCGGAGAAGTCGTCCTGGGGCTACAGGAAGTGCCTTTTCCTTTGTCCCATTAAGTTTTGTTCTGGGATGGCTGAGAGATCAGTAAGTGAAATTATTTCCATTGTCTCACTCGCATTTGTCTTCTGGGAACTTCTGGTAGTCTGTGAAAATAACAGAATGCACAGACATTCGAGTGCCTACCCCGTTGCAGAAACTCCCACCTTGAACACCTGGGAGCTGCCAGAGATGCTGGAGCAGCAAGAGTTGGAGCTGAGCTGAGCAGAGAGCTCCTCTTCTTCCTCAGTTGAGGAAGAGCTCTGTGTAGCTTGAAAGCCTCTCTCTCATCAAGAGAAGTTGGTGCAATAAAAGATATTACCTCACCCACCTTGTTTCTCTAATATCCTGGGACCGACACAGCTACAACAATACTGCATTATTCATACACTGAAATTCTTTAAAAACATGTGCCACTCTAATGTAGATACTTCCTGCACCGATGGAAGAGGTTTATCCAGCAGTGTAGGTAATCAACCTTCTCCAACAAGTGGTACTTAGGTCGATTTCTTCTGATGACCTACCTGTGTCTACACTGGGGGTTAAGTCTACCTAATTACATCACAAAGGGTGTGAAGTTTTTCACAGGCCCTGAGCAATATAGCTAGGTCAACCTAAGTGTTAGGTGTAGGCCAGGCCTTAGTCAGGTGGGTTAAGTAATGGAAAGATGGCACAGCTTCTCTCAATCACTTCTCGTTTTTTTCCTAGTGTGGCTCCAGTTCTTTCTTGTTAATTAGATGGCGCCAGATTTCTGCGGCAACTGTTACAGCCGCATCAGCAGCTTGTCATCTGCCCTGTCCCTCCAAAGCCTTTTTCAGACGCTGTTGTGACCCTAGTGCCTCTCTCTAGCCCTGGTTGTGGTGCTTGTCAATGCATCCTGCTGATGGAGGGGGCTGGATGCAGATGGAGAGACAGACTTCCTGAAAGGACCACCAGGTATCACTGGGAAGCTGAGGCATCCGTCACCCTCCTCTTCTTCAGTTGACCAGCCATAAGGCCGATGGGTGTTGAAGAAGAACTCCAGCTGTTGTCTCTTGTCTTATATTTACACAAGTAAAATTTACTGGGGAGGGGAGGTAGGACCTGTCTTTTTGCTCTGTGCAGTACACAGCACAGTGGGTTTCAGGTCCAGGACTTGGGCTCCTGGGAGCTACAGGAATACTGATAATAAATAGCAATTAACACGATCTGAAATCTTCCATCGCCTCGTGGCAGGAAGTGCTCTCTACCTACTAACCCACCTGCCTTCTGAGCCTCCGCCGTTCTGTCTTGCACACCTTTCCCAGCCCCTGGATCCAGGCTCCAGAGGGCTCTTGGTCTCCTGGATGTCATTTCTGTGCTGTGAAGGGTTTGTTTGCTCCTGTCTCGGAAGCAGTTGGAACAGCTGATTGCAAAATTTCTGGCTGAGGATCCAGCCCTGTCTTGCTAAATTGAGGCTGCTCTTTTGGCTCAGGCTTTTCCACACTTGTTCCTCGTGATGGTCATGGTTCGGATTGTCATTCTCCTGCAGCAAAATTAGCCTCGGCCACCTTCTCCCTCCCTCGTTACCTCCTTGGCAGCTGATGGCTGCTCTCAAGGCTTTGCCCTTTGAAAGGGGTTTACGTTCCAGCTAGGACCAAGTCTGGAGCAGGCTGTGTAGTCCAGCATCAGTGCTGTTATACTGCCCCATGGCGGAGGATTTGCGTTTTCTAGGCAGACATGTCCTTTCCCCAAGTGCAGAGTGAGAGCAGAGTGCCTCAGTCCTGACAGGCTGCCCAGCACTTCAGCTGGAAGGTGCGGGGCCGGGGGCGTCCTGTTGGGTGCTACAGGAGAGGAGGGAGGAAGAAGTCCAAGCGATACTGTGGTGGGAGAGCACCTCAGGGCAAAATGCCTATGAAAGCCAGATTCCAGCATGCCCAAGGAAATGGTATCCAGTGCTGTGTCTCACTCCGAGAAAAATTGGGATGATTTACTGATCTTTGAAGCATTACATAAGCTACAGCTTCTTTAAATTGTGAAGAATTTGGACCCATTTTTCGTGCTTTACTGTGGTGCTTAGCTGGTCTGAGATGCAAAACCTAAATCCCTTTGAGCTCACAGGGAGATAGGCCTTTGCTCAGGTGGGATAGTGCTTAGGTGGTACTCAGAACCATGGAGGGGCCTAGATACTGAATTTTATTTTCCTGTTTCCCGTGTGTTGCTTGTTAAAGAGAGACCAAGGCGTTAAGTCACTTCAGCTTTTAGCTGATGGCTTTATCTTCTCTGTAGTTCTGAGCAGCCCAGGAGAACTTTGCAGTTGTATTTTGCATTTCAAAACATAAGGAACCAATTATGAAAATGGTTACTGTGCTTTGACTGGCACTAATGGATTTTGCTGGCATTTTCGTCTTGTAAGTAGAGCCATTTAAGCATTGTGCAATGGGCAGCATTTGTGTGCCGTGCCACATCCTCCTGCCACTCCTCCTTTACACACAAACCTCTTCCTGATGGATTGTGCGTTCCTGCTGGCAGAAATGTACGTGGAGGAAACGTGGTTAAAGGGAACATTGACTGTGCTAAAGACATGAATCCTGAGCTCTGCATGCCCGTGCTACAGGCTGTTTGGTGTCCCCGCTGTAAGATTTGGCATCTGGCCATTGGTTTGGAGGCAGACACCTCACTGCCAGGACCTGAGGCTGCATCTTGCAAGGGGTCTCTTGTCCGAATGTTTTCTCCTTGCTCTTTTAGAAACTGCCATGGTTGCACTTGGAGCAGAAAGAACCTTTGTTGAGCCTGGTCAGGTAATCAGTTTGCTGGAAGAAGTGCCTCTGCTCACATGCATGTTTGTGTCTGCTTCCAAGATGCAGTTAGGTCTCAAAATGTAATTGTAAACTGGGAATCTTCATCCAGCTGGTGTGTTTCTAGTGGGGTCTCGCGATGATCAGCTCTTGGCCCTACGCTATTTAACATTTTTATTGATAACGTGGAGGAAAATACAGAATGAACAAAACTGGTGGAGTGGTAACTAAT
The DNA here is from genome assembly GCA_007922305.1 of Dermatemys mawii. NCBI lineage: Eukaryota > Metazoa > Chordata > Testudines > Dermatemydidae > Dermatemys > Dermatemys mawii. The sequence continues at coordinate 3,200,403 of ML677343.1, read as the reverse complement.
GAAGAGGACAGGTCAATGATACAGAGCATCGATACAGATCAACGATACAGAGTAAGTAAGCAGCTTACTGAGCGATCCAGTAAGATCGCTCAGTAAGCTGACAAAATGTACGTGTATATACCTCTGGGAACACAGAATGTAGGCCATACTTACTGCACAGAGGATTCTACTCTGTGAGGGAGTGACTCTGAAAAGCACATCAGGGTTGTGATGTAGCCAAACGGGCTAACACAGTCCTCGGATGCATAAACAGGAGTCGTGAGTAAAAGCAGAGAGGTTATTTTTTGTCTGTATTTGGCACTGGTGTGATTGCTGCTGGAATCCTGTGTCCAGTTCCAACGTTCACAATTCAAGAAGGATGTTGGCATATTGCAGGGGGTTCAGAGAAAAGCCACAAGAATGATTAAAGGATAGAAAACATATAGTGATAGACTCAAGGAGCTTGATCTATTTAGCTTAACAAAGAGGAGGTTAAGGGATAACTTGATTACCGTCCGTAAGTACCTGCATGGGGAACACATATTTAATAGGTGCTCCAATGTAGTAGAGAATGATATAATGCAATTCAATGGCTGGAAGATGAAGCTAGACAAATTCAGACTGGAAATAAGGTGTAAATTTCTAACAGAGTTATAAACCATTGAAGCAACTTAGTAAGGGTTTTGGTGGATTCTCCATCACTGACATCATGGGATGGTTTTTCTATCAGATCCGGTCTAGGAATAATTTGGGGGCAGGTCTCTGGCCTGTGGCATACCAGAGGTCAGGCTAGAAGATGATCACAATGGTCGTTCCTGGCCTTGGAATCTATGAATCTATGCCCGTTCTCTGTCCCCTAGGGTGCATTTTGGAGGCTGCATCCATTTGGCAGTACGGTGCTGTGCTGACAAACTGATTGAGCATGCGTGTTGATGGAGTATAACAGTTGGTGACCTGTTGCCTCAGTAGCAGAGCTGGCTGAAAATAAAAATCTCAGAAATTGAGCCCTTGGGAACAAAATCAAAACCTGAAATATTTTGGCTGAAAACGCTGGTGCCTCATGAGAGTTAGAGAGTGATGCACCTGAACTGTAATTCTCCTCTGCAGGCCGCCTGTCTGGTCGAACAACCCCTCCTGCGACGCTCTCTGGTGCCCTCACGGTGGAGCAGTGCATAATGGCAAATGAAGTGTGGCTAGGGAGACTGCCCTTACAGAAGAGTGAGACCAGGAGGTACCCAAACTACAACTCTCAGGAGGCAACTGAGTGGAATTTCAGAGTTGGAATATTTTAGGGTTTGGGCAAAAAAATAATTTTTTGGATTTAGTAAAAAATCCAGTTTTCTATTGAAAACCAATTTTGATGGGAAAATATTGACCAGCCCTACTCAGTAGTTCTGGTACCACATAGAGAATTGGGCGTTGGTGCCAGGCTCCGTGCCAGAGCTAACGGGGGCTCAGAGTACTGTATGCAGCCTGCTTAGCCGTCCGGGCAGGCGCAGCTGAGAGAGTGGGACAGGCTATTTATGTGCTGCTTGACAGTCAGGAACAGCCATAACTTTCTCCACTGCCTAGAGAGCACCTGACCATGAGGCCTGTGTATTAGGAGGTGATACACAAGTGGGGACCTGCATGAAGTAGCAGGTTCAAATCGGTGTATACGTTGGGGTTGTACTACAGAGATGGCACTAGACTAGAGCGCTGTTCCACAGGGATGAGCCAGTCTCGATGGTACGATTAATGTGTGTGCAGCTGTTCTGAGCCCCGAGGACAGAAGGATGGAATCCTGTAGGAGATGCAGGATTCATCTAGCCTGGACACTGCTCTCCCTGGAGAGATGATCTGTTAGTGTCAGGTATGGGGTCACACAGTGGGGAAGGAATCAGGGCAGCGAAGCCCCGGAGTTCTGGGCTATTTCTGCTTAAATAATCAGCAGCAAAGTTTACAATGTTGATGATTCAAAAACCAAATGATGGTTAATTTAAACAATGCCCATTAAGATGGAGTCCGTTTCCACCCTTTGGAGATACTGTTTCCAGCTGTCTGTCTAGAAGTGGTGTTGCCTCAGGAATGCAAGGTTTGCTTTGCAACTGCAAGGGCTAGACGCTAAAATGTGAAACTGTAGCAATGCCTGTAGCTGCTCTGTATCCCCCAAGTACAAAACCGTGTGTTAGATTCTTAACCAGCATTAGTATTTTCTAGGAAACATTCACTGGAAAACGCTCATTCGTCAAAACTGAAACTGTTTGCGGGAACGGTTTTCTTTTAAAAAAAACAAAACAACAAAACCTAATCTTTTGGCAGAAATTTTTTAAATTGTCAAAATTTGCCCATTTCAGCACTTTTGAGACACAAAATTCAATTTGTTTGGTTCAAAATTACTTTGTTTTGAAATCTAAGCTAATTATAGCAAAAAAACATTGTTTTTAACTGAAAGGTTGAGATCAAAATCAAATGTTTGGATTGACCTGAGCTGAAATGGGTTTTGGATTGTTGATTTGTGAAAAATTTAGAGATTTAAACTTTTCGTCCCTCCATGGACAGGAGAAATATTCAAAATCTCAAAAATTTTCCCGGGACAGCTTTTTCCCACTCAGCTCCAATAATGGCATTACGGCTCCTTGGAAAAGCTGCCTCGTTACTGATCTACTCTTTTTCCTTCTACAGGTTGGGATAAACATTCGTATGGCTACCATGGTGATGACGGGCATTCCTTCTGTTCTTCGGGGACAGGGCAGCCCTATGGGCCCACCTTCACTACTGGAGATGTGATTGGCTGCTGCGTCAACCTCATCAACAACACCTGCTTCTACACAAAGAATGGCCACAGTTTAGGTAGGCAAAGGAGGGTAGCCTGAGGACGGGCCGCCCCCGCCTACAATCACTTAGGACTCTCAAACCCTGTCACGTATGATGGAGCTCTGTTCTGCAATTAGGAACAAGGCTTTAGAGAGAAATAAGAACACACAGACACCACCAGGAGCTGCGAGATTCCCCAAAGCCATAAACGTTTCCAGTGTGAGTAACCGTTTCTGTGACTGCAGCCGCCAATGTGCTTAACCAAATTACAGACCTGTCCCCAGGTCCTTTAGCTGCTGGCCCTCCCTGTGCCCTGGCACAGCCATAGATGAGATAGGTAAGGCATTTAGAGTTTGGGCAGCAGGGAAATGTAATCACAGAAAGTTTGGTTTGTATATTACCCAACAAACTACACAAAACCCTTTGTTTTTAAAGGGTCTTTTGTCTTGGTGAATCTCACTCCATGGACTAAAACTCTTGGAGTTCTATGCATTTGCAAAACATTACAAATTCTACTTTAACGTTGTCTTGGTTATGGAATGATCCCAAATACCCTTCTAGTGGACTCCTTACGTTTCAGTTAAGGACATTCAGGTTTTGCCCCACTGAATGTCATGTTGGCAGCTTCCAGGAGTTCAGAGCTGCACGCAATTTGTGTAAGATAGCACAGGTTACAGCCACCTTCATCCTGAATGTGCTGCCCATAGAGACAACAGGCCCATCATGCAATGCTCCGGCTTGATCGGATGAACTCTCCCCCGTCCACAGTAAGTGTGATTCCCTGTAATTTGATTTGTCAGAGGAAAGTGTTTAGCTTATGTTGGTGAATTCCTCTAACCTTCTGAACTGTGACACATTTGATTTGGCTGGGGACAAATGCTCCCTGTTTCCTTTGCTTCTCTCATAGCTGTGTTGATCCTAGTTCCCTTCAAACAGAAGAGGCTGGTGCAAAAAAAACCCAAATAAAACCCCTACCAGGACAAAAGTTGTACTGAGTGAACAACTGGGTGAAAGGAGGGAGAACATGGTAAAGGGAATGTGCAGGACCAATGTGTTCTTCAGGCAGACATGATTGCTGCTGCAGTTGCTGAGACAGGTGTGGGGAGGCAGGAGCTGCATTGCGGGTACACCTGAGTCATGATCCTGCATGTGGATTTTGTGTCACAGTCCTGAGGCTGTTACGTAGCAGGGCCTGAGGGATGTTGAACTCATGGGAACGGGATTTATATTGGAAAGCAGCAAGCATTTGGGTCAGGAGAAGAGCCTGAGTTGGGCTAGAATTTGTAGTTAGTATTTCTGATTAGGGTTGGGGGAGGGTGTCCAGGCTGATTCCCCACTCTGGCACTTCAAGTGCAGAAGGTGGGGGCCTGCAAGGATTCTAAAAATTAATATTGGCCACTCCAGGCTTCTGTTGAACTCTCAAGGTTACAGCTTCTCTCTGACCTTGGATGGAGCAATGCTGCCACCACCCAAATGCAAACAACACTTGCCCTCTGCCTCTTGAGTTCTGTGCCTGGTTCCGTGCCTCGTATTCTACCAGGAGTTCTGTTCTGCTCAGGGTGCATGTAGAGTTGGTTACTGGGATGATGCGCTTCCCTTCCTCGCTCTTCATTTCCATTCGAGTTTCTTTCGAGAATACTTTTCTTCCATGGAAATTTTGTAGAAATGATCCCAGCTTGAGCCACCTGATTCTTTTGCTGTGAATCCCTGTCAGGCAAGAGAGGAAAATGAAGTGATTCAAATTCTTCTCTCAGCAGATAGACGGTTCTATGGTCTGGGTCATCGGCATCACCGCCTGCTGTTTTAGGAGACGGGGCCAGGCTGATGCAGTGGAATACGGTGGCATTGTGAATGTGACTTGAGTACAGGAGTGAGGAGTGGGTGGGAAAGGCTACAGCTGTGACTACTGACTGTCCGTTCCTGTCCCAACACTTCTCTGGGCTCACATTGGGGAGGAATATGGGGTGTGTAGAGGAGGCAAGCAAAGGGATGCTTGGCACAGTGGTGAATTTGCAGAAACCCTGGCTAAAAGCAGAAGAGAATAGTAACAGCTGCTACCTCTCCCTTCACAAAGGCTGGCAGAGTACGTACTGTTTCTCTGGGGAAATGGAACCAAAATCTCACCCAGAAAGGCTAATGGTGACTGGTGTCTACCTGTTGCTGTTTGAGAAGGAAGCACAAGGTCAAGAGGAGAAGCATCCATGAGTCAGTACTTTGAGCTGGGGAAAACACATTTCTCGGCACCAAGCGATCACAAGCGTCAGCAGCCTATCAACCGTGGCAGTGCTCTTCACTGGAGATGGGCAGAGCGATTGTGACAGGAAGGTGTGGAACATGCATTTCTGTGTGGAGCAGATGCCAGAGGAAAACAAGAGCACCGTCAGCAGCAGGCCGGGGACCCCATAGCCCCTGGGGGTGCATCCTAAGGAAGTCTAAACACTGCTTGTCTCTTATCTTAATGACAGACTGAGAATCCAGGATCTGTGTTGTGGAAGATGGAGAATGACCTGGAAAGGGAGCAGGGCGCTGTTTCCTTGGCACACACAGAAGCTGTAGGTCCCTTTTCTAATGAATGGGAATATCACAGCTCTCCCACGTGGGCTCACAAATGTTCCAGGGAATAGCCAGCTACTGTTCTGCCCCCGCCCAGGAGTGTCTTGGTACCCGTTTGTGCTGACAGGGGCCTTCAGACTGTCCTGACATTTAGCCTGTTTTGGATGCTGCTTGTATCAGAGTGAAATATTGTGATTTCACTCTTTCCCCAGACGCCAGGGCCTTCCTTTGTGCTGGCAGTTATGTAGTAGTGCTGTAAGAAAGGAGGCAAGGGCCTGTGGTGAAGGTATAGGACTGGAACTCAAAAGCCATAGGTTCTGTTCCCAGCCCTGCATTGCTCTGTGACTTCAGGCAAGTCACTGGGGTAGCCTCTCTGAGCATTAGTTTCCTCATCAGAAAAATGGGGCTATTCTGGCGCTTACCCATTGTAAAACAAGACACAAACGATGGACGAGCCAGACTGGGTAACGACATGATTAGTGTAATTTTAGCTGATCAGGAGCAGTAATCGCAGCTTGCTGCCTGTCTAGCAGTTACCAGAGTGCAGCTTTGGGTCTGCACTGCAGAAGAGGAGAGTTACAAGGAGGGATTTGAAAGGAGGATTAAGGAGATGACTTTCTAGATTGACCAGCAGCTTTTCTCACTGATACGGGGTGGTTTGGGGGAAATCAGTCGACTGAGGACAGCATCATTGGCAGAGTGAAGGCAGGAGCCGACTTTGTGATAAATGAGAAGGTTGGATAGGTAGAGAGGAGCCAAAACATGAAGGGTACAAGCAAGCAAGAGAAGTGTATGTTTGGGGTGGTGGGACTTGGAGAAGGGTGACAGAGCCACAAGCCGGGAGGAGAATAATTGATGGTCACAGATGAATTGAGATCTTCTGGGAAGGCCCTAGCAAAGGGATAGTATTCCTGCCAGACGTGGGCCTGGCAGCCCAGTGCTCTGCCTACGTCTTCCCTTTTGCACCGTCCTGTAAGTTTAAACTCATTCTTTCATTTTCTTTGAAACTTTCTCTCTCTTCCTTGGTCTCCCATGCTTTCTGTAACCTCTTGTTGTGACCTTTTCTGTCAGGAATGACTTGGGAGCTAATGTCTCAGCACCATCTTAGGGGAAAAGATACGTCACTAATTCTGGACATTCCAACTGGTGCTAGAAAACGTACTGTTGGGGACCTCAAGTCGGAACTGTGTTGCATTGTCATTTCAAGGCCTAGGAGGCACAATTTTTATATCTCATCAGAGACTCCTTCCAGCTGTTGAAGGAGCAGCATTGACACTTTCCAAAAGGAGTGTCAACCAGAAGGCAGGTAACGGCTACACGTGGCCCAGAGGGAGGTGGGGATATGAGAGGAATGAACATCAGAGCATCAACCAGGAGGCAGAGTTTATTTTCTGCGGAGGTGGCAAGAGGATATGGCTAAGTTATAAACCTTTGTATGTAACAGAAGTGGCCAAATGGAACAGTACACTCAAGGCGCTCTGGAGGAGTGTTTCAATTCTTTAACTCTGTAATGGGGTGCTCAGGGCCCAGCCGGAGAGGTCCTCTCCTGGAGAGTTGTAGCCGAAGACGCTTCCTCCAGTCTGTCTGATTTACAATGCCAGTACTCTGGGAAAGCACACGTTCTCGGGTGGACAAATGTAATCCCTGCACAGCTCCTGGAATGGCTAACGTAAGGTCAGGACACAGAGAGGCGCACAGCAGCAAATGGAACTGGACAGGATGGAAACATGCTCCTTGTTTTGCCAGTTAATGGCAAAAGTTTTTCACTGGCTTGATGCTGTTTGTCAGGGGAGACAGGAGGGATTGTACTCTGTGTGTTATGCAGATAAGGCATTGAACTAATGAGCATTAATATTAATAGCCCTTATTCCCAGGCCTTCCCTGTGAATGCTCCAACTTGAAGACTTTGGTTGTGAGAGACCTTTCCCCCACCCCCAGTAACAAACTGAAGTTGTCATGGACCAGATCACGCTCTGGCTTCACTCAGGTTTGGCAGGTTAGCGAACATGCTTCACAGGCCACTTCTGGAGGCCAGTGCAAATAGGATGAAAAGAGCCCCCTTTCCAAACCAAGTCTTGCCAGTTGGACTGAGTCAGAGCTGAGCTGTGATCCTGCCCAGTGGCTTTGCCCAAGTAGTCTGATAGAATGGGCAGCTGTTTGGCTCAGCCCAGTGACGGCTCACAGATAAGTCTTTAGTTACAATTAGCATTCGGAGCCTGCTCTCTGAAGGGTCCATCTCGGCAGGGTGCGGCGTGCCCTATGCTGCTTCCACTGGCTCTCCTTCCAAGCCACAACTGGCAGTGAGATTGACACTTGCCTGGAAGCCAAAGGAATTCGCTAGCACTTCCCCCACGTAGAAAGCTAGCCCTGTGCAAGGGAGCAGTGTTTGTGAATTGAGGAGGGACCCTGGGATGGAGGAGAGCAGGCTTACATGGGTGTGAAGGCCCGTGGGTAGAGAGCATATTTTTGTTCTGTCTGCACAGCTCCCCGAGCATGATGGAGCTCTTAGACTCTTCGGTAATACAAATCATGATTACTCTTAATAATAATTGTCTATTCAGACATGAGCAGGAAGGCGGGATGTCGAGAGGGGTGAAGGCAGCTGTCTGAGGTCCATGTCACTTAAGCCCTTCTCTGTGCACGTGAAGTTGTGGATTAGTCTCTGTAACAAAGGTGCCTGTGGAGAAAACCTCTAACTCGGATGCAGAAGACACGATTGGCTGAAGGGAAGGGGAGGACTTGGCTTGGAGATCTCCTGATTACTGTGTGTGTGGCTTGTATGGAGCTGTGGAAAGGGGAAGGTAAAACTATGGATGAAATCTCTATTGACACTGGTGCAAGGGGGGTTAGCTGGAGCTGTGCTCGTCTGGATTTCCTTCCACAGAAGTAGCTATTTCTCATGGACAAGGTCACTGTCAGATTGCCACCTGCTTTCCCATCTCAACGAACAGCGCACTGTCTGGAAGACCAGACCAGCTCCCCGCAGGGCTCAGGATTGGGCAAATGCATTTTAATGAAGGGTTTATTCTGTATTTTTAACAAACTTTAATACAAAAATACCATGTTGTAATAACATGGAGGTGCTAGCTCAGGCCCAAGTAACTATGGCCAGCTTGAGCGGCCAGCTTGAGCAGCCAGCCTGCTTTCTGGAGTAACGTGGGGAGGTCAGGACAATGCATCAGCCTTCACTTGCCTTTGCTGGCTTTTTCAGTTTGCTTCACTGCTGCCGGTACACGTGGCAGCTGCTACTCTTGTGTGTACAGCTAGGAACTCTTCTGTCCTGAGGTGCACCTTGCCGTGACACGGTTTTTCAGATGCCTGAAGGAGCAGCTGTCCCACAAGGGAGTAGCATCCTCATGCGCTAACTACATCCCGTGTGGATAAGTGCACAGAAGGACGTACCGCGGCTGTTAGCAGAGAACACTTTTTTCACATCCCTTATTGTTTTCCTCAATAGTTTTTGCTGCTCTTTCAAAGTCCGCTGGGAGGCATCCGTTCCAGTCCAGGCTGCTTTCTGACCTTGCAGGACAATCTGATCGGATTGCCTATCCTCTTCTAGGAAAGAGTCGTTAAGGAATCTTCTTGATCTCACAGGAGTGGCCTCTGAGCCTTAGCCCGGCAGTTTTTCTACATGTTCCACTTAGCATTCTCCTCGGTGTGACGTGGCTAGAAATGTGTGGCAGAAGGCGTTCACCAGCTTTCCATCCTGCGTCCCTGCTAGATGTTTCCTGGCTAGCTAATGCTCTTCCTTGAATGTGGACAGGCGTTTCTACATGGTAGAGCTAGCTAGCATCTTGATGCTTGGAAGCTCATTCGTTTTGGGAGGGGTTCCCACATTTTGGAGCACTTCAGAGATTAATAATGATTGTGATAGTGGTAAGGAAAGACCTGTTTGATCGTACAGTCTATCCTCCACCAGGACAGGATCTAGTTCCCACGGAGAGGCTATCCCATGTTGAACCTCTCTGCCCTGCACAAAGGAGAGAGGCACAGCTCCTAGGTAAGAGAAGGAGCACTGTGTGAGGTCATCACCCTCGAAAGTGCATTGAAACAAAGAGGCTGTTTCACTCAGTGCGTGAAGTAAGCACAGTATGAAGAGGTTCGTACTGGGTTGCACAGCTTGGTTAAAGATCTCCCCCTTGGAATTGTGACTGCAGATCTCTTTCCCGTGTTACAGTGGAGAAGTCAATACTACTGCCCTCACTCGCTCAGACCAGCATTTGGAGGGTTGAGGTGAATTTCACAGCAGTTCTGCCTTGTGCTCTGGAATTAATTTACCTCTCTGCTTCAGGAAGTTGTGCTCCAAATTGTACGATATCCAGGTTAGAGAGTGGTGATGCTCCATTTTTTCTTCATTCCAGAAGGAATCTGCAGAAATCAGAAGCTTTTGTTCGGTGAAGAATAGCAACAGAGCACCTTTCTGATAGCAGAAATCCTGGCATTTAGGTGTTACTAAAAATGACTATTAAAAAGTTCCTAATATTTAGACATTAGGGAAGACTGTAACCCTTTGGCCATAAACATCTCTAAATTGTATCCCGTTGTACTTTTCTTCAGTCTAAATGGACAGGGAAAGAATTCGGTACATTCTTTTCAGTGTCTGATCAAATAAACCACAAAGCAGTGACAAAGTGGCAGTATTTAAATGACTCCTTCCAAATTATTTGTCAAAGGAAGAATCCTGTTCATTGAACAATCATTGTCTTCAGGGCCCTCTCCTATGTTGTACATAAGTGTTTGCAAATTTATTTTTAGAAGAACAGTTGTTTCTAATCTCACGCTCACCATGAGAGAAAGGAATTAGTTTGTTTATTCCTCTGTCAGGTGTTGTTTAAGAGACTTGGGTGTGATGTGGATCATTCATCTACTGCATGTCTTCACACAGTACATACTTCCATAGGTTTTTAATGAATACCTGAGAAATGTTGAATCTAGCTAAGAGAGTTTTCCAGTCCAAAAAAATACACAATACAGTTAAAAACTGTATTTGTCAATTCACATTCTCAGTCTGCAGTAGATTCCAGAATCCATGTGTCCCTGCTGATTGCAACCCGTCTGGAATCCACCAGAAGAGCTCAGTGTAAGCGTCAAAGCTGGTCTCTCTCTCCAACAAAATGGATCCAGTAAACGATATTACCTTACCCACCTATTTAGTGAAATTCTGCTCTCTCATAGCCACCACTTGATTTTATTTTTGACGGAATGGCTCTGCCCCCAATGCACTCACAACTTGTCTTTCCATTAGGCCCTGCAGCCAGCCACACCATCGCTAAATGTTTTATTAGCTTGTGTTAGAAGTGTTGGCTTTGTTGAGTGAGGGCAGCATCCCTGAAAGATAAACCACTGTCAGAGTGCTGGTGAAAGGTGGTGTGCAGAAGCAGTGTGCTTTGTGCCCGTGAACTCCCCTTCTGACCAGAAGAGACTCCCTCTGCAGGCCTGGGGGGTAGCTCAGCTTCTGCCCAGTTCAGTCCTTGGGATCTCTGCCACGACTGTCAGTGGCGTTTGTCATATCTGAACTGTTCGCTTGGAGCTGCGCTGACACCATGCACCTATTGTATACAGACCACTGAACAGTTAGTTATCAGATGTTAATGACTTGGCCAGTACTACCCTGGCTTGAATTTGAACCACTGACTTACGGGGTTCAAAGTGGAAGCCGTGTTAGTCTGTTTCAGCAAAAACAATGAGAAGTCTTTGTGACACCTTAGAAACTAACAAATTTATTTGGGCATAAGCTTTCATGGGCTAAACCCCACTTCCTGTATTTGTACCTGCCTACTGTATTTTCCATTCCACACATCTGGTGAAATGGGCTTTAGCCCACGAAAGCTTATGCCCAAATACATGTGCTAGTCTGTAAGGTGCCGCAAGGACTCCTCATTGATTTGACTTACAGGAGAGACGCTTTGCATTCTCTTCCTAAGCCGACCAGTCCTTGAGTCACTGCCGCCTTCCTAAAACTGGCTTTGCAGCCATCTCCATGCACTTCTGAATTGCTGCAGGGAGGCAGAGTAGAGTTTCCTTTTATCTACCTGAACAGTTGAGCTGTTATCCCTTTTTAATTTCTGTTACTGACTTTGTGGCATCTGGGCTACAGGTGGGCTCTGTTTAAGTTGTTTGCCGGCTGTTTGACTGACAGGTTCCCCCCCCCCCCCCACCCCCATGTGCGCTAATCAGCAGTGCAGTGTGGTCCAGAGAGTTTTATTGAGCTTATAAAATGGAATGCTCTTGAAGTAGCATCTTCCATTGTTACACTTGGATTAGTATTTCCTTGCTCAGCACATGGGGCATAATACCATTTTCTGTTGGGAAACCTGATCTACGTCCTGTTTTGTAGCAGGATCTGAGCATAGATCTGGCTACCTCCAGAGAATAGTGGCTGTGATGCAACCCTGCTTCAAAGAGGTGGAGGCTCAGTCACTCGGTAACAGACCTAAAACCGGCAATTTTTCAACAAAAAAAACTTCAGAAACTGACTACAACGTGAAACTGCAGAACTGGCATTAATTTGTGATGGACACCATCACATTAGGACTGAATAAAGACTGGGAGTGGCTGGGTCATTACAAAACGTAAACCTAATTTCCCCCATGCTAATTTCCCCCTACTATTACTCGCACCTTCTTGTCAACTGTTTGAAATGAGCCACTCTCATTACCACTTCCAAAGTGATTTTTCCTCCCTTGGCCTCCTGCTGTTAATTGAATTGTCTCGTTAGATTGACCTCACACTTGGTAAGGCAACGCTCATCTTTTCATATATTTGTACCTGCTCCTGTATTTTCCACTCCGTGCATCTGATGAAGTGGGTTCTAGCTCACAGAAGCTGATGCCCGAATAAATTTGTTAGTCTCTAAAGTGCCACAAAGACTCCCTGTTATTTAAGTGCAATGACTGTAAATTTCCTCTTCTGTGCTCACCTTGCTTCCTGCGGCTGCTGGCTCCCTGCACCGCAAATGTGATGGCTGCAGGCGCAGCAGTGGGAGAGCTGCCCCCCCACCCACAGAAGATTGAAGGATGCCTGGTGCAGATCCTCTCCCTGCTGCTGTGATGGCTAGATCAGCAGGTTAATTTCCTTTTGTTGTTAGGGTGGGAACAAGCTTTCACCCAGCTGTCCAAATAAAATATGAAACTTAACCAATATGGTGGAGGGGAAACCCACAGAAAGCAGTTTGATTGGTGAAGGATATTTGAGTGGGGAGAGCAATGCACAGAGGGGTAGGTGGGGAGACAAGGCAAATGACCAGGAGAGGGAAATCCTTCTTGGAAAATTTCCCCCCAACTGTTCATTCCAGTGTGTTTCGAATATTGATCCATAATTTCGTTGGCTTGTGATGAGGTTGCCTATTGAAAGATCGCTCCAGACTGTGTGGCAGGTGAATTAATCTCAAGGCCCTATAGGCTGTTTAGCTGATCACAATCCAAGACTTTCTCAACCCATTTAATCCTGAATCAGTGTTGCTTCAAATAGTGGACTTTTTAAAATTGCTGGAGAAAGTGTGCTCTGAATCAACAGTTTTTTATGTTAAATGTAGAGTGTGAGAATGAGTTTGACTGTGTGGGCAGGTATGCACAGCAAACTGGGGTGTAAATCTGCTGTGCACTAAAAGGTCTATAGTGCACTTTGCTCTACTCCTCTTACAAAGGCGGGTGAATCAATGCACAGAGTGGACCTTTTAGTAACACTGTAGCAGGGTCCACGTGACCAACTAGCGTGCAGTAGATTTACACCTTCCGTTGCCATGCACTAGTGTATTTCACTGTAGTGGGGACCCTTTTTCACACCTGGGGTCGAGAACCAGAGGACTCTGTAAAAGAATCAGTGCACGCTTCTTTCATCTGATCCCTAGGGAGCACCACAGTTCTATGCCTGTGAAGGAGGCCTCAGTGCAGTGTTTAGCATGTCAAGAATAATGAATAGGTTAAGCCTCAGAAGGCAGTGCTAGAAACCTCCTCCTTCCCATCTGTCTTTACGTCTGTCAGTCTGATCTACCATCAGTCAGTGGAAAGGTTAGTGGTGATCACTGCACTGGTCATGACCCCAATCCCTTGCATACACTGATCCATTCTTCTATACCTGCAGCTGGACCTCTGTCATCCTAGCAATGTGAATCTCTTCTCTGTAACACCCACAGCCCTTGGGCCTTCTCCTGCTAGTTCTACTGCGAGTCTAAGATGCAGTCTAGCACTCGGTAGTGCAGCTGCTGTGAGGAGTGAAGGAGCTCTGTGGGTACCGGTGTAGTGGCAGCCCAGAGAGGGGTACACATTCTGTCTATTGAGTTTAGGGGCGGAGAGCCCAGGAGATAGACCGGGGACAATATCCAGCAATGAATAGTCTTGTGAGGGGTTGTTTTACTCCTGGAGTTTTGTTAGTGGTGACTGGGGAAGTGTGTCCATGCATTTTGTCACTGCCCCATATGTTCCAGGTGACGGCAGACAGTTACGTGGAAACCATCCCTTCTCCCAAATGCTGTTGGTGTCCTTCAAGTCTAAGCACTAGTGCGTGTTCTTGGAGAGAGGGGAGGATGAGTTGCTGCTGTATTCAAGGAGTCTGTCTCTCTTGTTGGAGCCTGAAAGTAGTTAATATATCTCATGATTCAGGAACATTAGCACTGGAATGGGTTTCCTAAGGAGGTGGTAGAATCTCCTTCCTTAGAGGTTTTTAAGGTCACGCTTGACAAAGCCCTGGCTGGGATGATTTAGTTGGAGATTGGTCCTGCTTTGAGCAGGGGGTTGGACTAGATACCTCCTGAAGTCCCCCCCAACCCTGAAATCCTATGATTCTATGATATTTTATGAACATACAGTGCAGATCCTTTGTGCCCACCAGCCAGCATGGCTGTGCTCTCTGCTCTGGGTGTAGTGGTAACCCTGTCGGCCCTCCTGCTTCTGGAAATGCTTTTTACATGTTTTGCTCCCCAGATAGCTTGATTGGTGGCTTGGAGCTTTTGGTACTCTTCAGACCTGGTGGCTGAATGATCTTATCCCTGCCTTAGCAAATATAAGGAACCTTTGTTTCTGTGGAATTTATGCCTCCTTTCTGACTTGTCAAATTGACGTAAAGAGAGTACCCAGAAACCTTTTCACTTCTGTTGTATTTGCAAATATCAAATATGAAGTTGAGAGGTTATTTTACATCTATAGTTGACACTGGTGTGACCGCTGCTGGAATCCTATGTTCAGGTCTGGTGTCCACAATTCAAGAAGGATGGTGATATATTGGAGGGGGAGCAGAGAAGAGCCATGAGAATGATTAAAGGAATAGCAAACCTGCCTTATAATGATAGACATAAGGAGCTCATCTATTTCATTTAACAAAGAGAAGTTTAAGGGGTGACTTGATCACAGTCTATAGGTAGCTATGTGGGTAACAATAATGGGATCTTCAGGCTAGCAGAGAAAAGTCTTAACGCTATTCAGTGGCTAGAAGTTGAAGCCAGGCAAATTCAGACTGGAAATAAGATGTACATTTTTAGCCGGTGAGAGTAATTAACCATGGGAACAACTTACTAAGGGTCGTGGTGGAGTCTCCATCAGTCACCATTTTTAAATCGAGATGGATGTTTTTCTGAAAGATCTGCTCTGGGAATTATGTTGGGGCCTGTGTTATATAGGAGGTCAGACTAGATAATCATGATCCCTTCTGACCTTGGAGTCTACGACTGTGGAGGAGGAAGCTGAGCTCTACCATTCTCTCCCTTGCTGCATATCTGAAAAACTGCTTCAGACTCCAGGCCTGCCTTAGTGCAAGGCCCCGTCCCTGGGAATTGTTCAGGACATTTAATGCTCAACTCCACAGCTCTGGCTGGAAAGGAGAGAGAGCCTCAGGCCAGACCACAGCTATATTAAAGCACCACAGCTTCCGAATCAAAAATGTATCTTGAACTGAAGCTTTGCTCAGTGGTTCCTTAGCAGAGTCCTGCAGTGACGTGAGGGAGAAGCAAAGGAAAAAGGGGCTCCTTTTGTGAAGCTTAATGTACTTAAACTGATGGGAAAGTGTCTGAGAACACTCGGACTCCAGCCTGAATCTTTGCCAAACCACAGGATCCAGGGAGAGGGAGGAGTGGAGGGAGACTGTTAAATAACAGGTTGCAAGGTCCAGGGCCAGAGCTGAGACTTCCTGAAATGTTGTAACGTTTTGTAGCATGTTAAGTCTGTAGGCGCATGTGGGGAAAAATCCTTTGTCTTTTTAATTCTAATATTTTTCCCCCCACAGGTATAGCCTTTACAGACCTCCCTGTAAGTACAACTATTTTCAGTATTTTAACTAGGGATGCAAATGAAAGGGAGGGGGACAGTAATTGGAGTGTGTGATGATGTCTGCTTTATGCCATGTTAAAGGGGTAGCACATGTTCCTTAATGATACATTTCCCGTCTGCCTCCGTTGCATCGGGAAGAGAGTGCTTCCTTTCACGAGACTGCACAGTCTCCTCACCAGATGTGTAGTTGCTCACGAGATGCCCATTAAGAATAGCAGCGTGAATTCCTGCTTTTTTACACCTTGACTGGGTGTCTCCTAAGAGCAGCCTTGTCTGCAGGGTTCTCGTTAACAGAAAGCACGCTGCTTCTAAACTCCCCTTGCTCCCATCCAAATACTGCAGCAAAGAGTCTTTCTCTTTCCACGGTAGCGATTAGGGATTGAGCGTCTGTGTCAGGAACGCTCAATTGTTCCTTCGTTTTTAGGTCCTCTTACCCCATCCGCCCCTGTGTACTCATTACAGCTCTGCTAGCTGTTGCCAAGCCCTGCACACACCCTCTGTAACCAGCCGTAGGCAATGCCACTGTGAAGATATGCGGAGCTCCGCTCTCTAGGGTTTGATAGTCACTTCTTGGCTCTGCCAGCCTGAAATGTGTCAAGCTGCTCTCAGATCAGGAGCTTCCACATGGCATAGCGGTTTGCTGCGCCAGAGACCGTGAAAAGTCGGTGGGGGATTATAACACAGCTGTCTCAACAGCGGCCAAGGAATCCAAATTTTGTGGGCGTCCTGCATGAGCCAAAATGTTCTGCTAGCTCCTTGAATATGCTGTTCATCTATAATGCTTCAGACATGCAGGTCAGGAAGGAATTTTCCTTCATGCTTATGGACAGGGCCATTGGATTGTATTGCACTCTATCCTGAGATTGCAGGGAGTGTTTGGGCATTCTCCATGTGCAGCAATAACAGAGTTAAATCCTCTCCCTGCAGTCCTCAATAGATGTGTAGTTGTACAGATTAACGCCCGTGGTCAGCAAGATGTAGCCTCGATTCTGAGTGTTGTCTTACACTGGCATTAGAAAAGGTTCAAAGACGGGCAACTAAAATGGTTAAGGGTTTGGAACAGGTCCCTTATGAAGAGGGATTAAAGAGGCTAGGGCTTTTCAGCTTGGAAAAGAGGAGACTAAGAGGGGATATGATAGAGGTCTATAAAATTATGAGTGGTGTGCAGAAGGTGAATAAGGAAAAGTTATTTACTTGTTCCCATGATATAAGAACTAGGGGCCACCCAATGCACTTAGGTTTAAAACAAATAAAAGGAAGTTCTTCTTCACCCAGCGCACAGTCAACCTGTGGAACTCCTTGCCTGAGGAGGTTGTGAAGGCTCGGACTATAACAGGGTTTAAAAGAGAACTGGATAAATTCATGGAGATTAAGTCCATGAATGGCTATTAGCCAGGCTGGGTAAGGAATGGTGTCCCTAGCCTGTTTGTCAGAGGGGGGTGATGGATGGCAGGAGAGAGATCACTTGATCCTCACGTGTTAGATTCACTCACTCTGGGCACCTGGCATTGGCCACTGTCGGGAGACAGGACGCTGGGCTGGATGAACCTTTGGTCTGACCCAGCACGACCATTTTTCAGTTCTTTCAGTTAAGTCTCACAGGTCTTCGGGTGTCAGCCGAACAAGTCCTGCAATGATGCTCCAGAGGCTTCAGTACATATGTATGCAATCATGGCTGACAGTGAGGGTGTTTCCTGGCCGTTATTGCTCTATAGGTCCAACAGAACATTTCTCTCTCGTCTTTTTGCCCTGGCACCCAGACCTCTGTGGTGCTGATGCTCAGGTGATTTTTTGTGTACAGCATCGGTCTCTTCCAGGAAGCTAGTGCCCGGGACAGGAGCCAGTGGGAAAGCAGGACTTCGTTGTGAGCACTGTTAGGGTCTGGCCTTGTGGATCTCGCACCACTGAGTACAAATGAGACTGGAAATGCCGCAGACAGCCAGTGTCGCTTTCTTCAATGTGCGAATGCGCTGGTTCTTCCCAGAGCCTCGTGCAGCCCAGGCACGTCAGCCCCAGCGTGCCACGCTGGGTACGAGTGACTTCTTCCCGGCCTGAGCCTGTCCCCGCTCTTCAGCAGAGCGCTGAACGAAGGAATGGAGCGGTCCATGCTCCCACGCCAGAGGGGTGAGGAGCACGTCCCCAGTGACCCCGGTTAGTGCCTTCCTCAGGAGAAGTAAAGGAAACATGGGTTTCTCGCAGTCGGGGACTTACCCATCCAGGCCCTTCGTCCTTCACAGCCACGGACACCCGGGATGGCAGCAGGCTGCTGCTTGCAATTTGCTGTCTGGTTACTTGCCTGGACCTCCTCCTGACCTTCGACCCCACAGTCCCTGTGCTGCCAGCCTCATCCCCGTCCTCCCTTTCCCATCCCAATTCCTGTCCCTCAAAGTCTCTTCTTCCTTCCTTCCTTCCCTTGCTCCTGTGGTTCCCTTCCCCTCGCCCTCCCGAGTCAAACACACACACAGAGCTAACAGGCTGTCTGACCTTTCTGCTGCTGTTTGATCCCTTTCCCCACCCAGTGCCTAGGTCTCTCTTTAGAAGCACAGACCACATCTTCCTGTTTCTTAAACCGCTGTCCCACAGGTTTGGTCTCTGATCCTGACTGGGGCCTTTGGGTTGCACAGCAGCATTAGGACCGATCAAGGTGCTCTTTAGGAATAATAGACCTCAAATGTCATAGTGCTTAGCATCAGTACAGCTTCCGAGTGCTTTAAACCTTAGCTAATGTTGATGTGTTAATATAGCAAGGGAGACGCGTCTAGATTAGTTGAAACACAATGTGCATTCATTGTAAAGTACAGCAGAGAGAACATCGAGTAGAAAAGATGTTAAATATTAACCACATTCTTCGCAGCCTTCGCCAGGGCTGTGAAAACTGTGTTCTAGAAGTTTTGCTGCAAAAGGGAATGGAAATATGAAGATCTTCAGAAATCTTAACTGAGTGAGCCTCATAGGATGCAAGGATTTCGAACCCAAATAGGGCTTGTCCTGTTCCCTTGAACTGGGATTTCTCTCTTGACCACATACGATGGTTCGATGTTCCTCTTGGGTACTGGGGGTAAAGGCTTCCCCCTTCATCTGTGGCCTATTCTGCTTGAAGCAAACTTTCCAGAGCACGCCAATAAGCAGCATTTCCTTGGCCAGTTGTGGGGGTGAATTCACTTGTGGGATGACTTACTTCAGTGAGCAGCTTACACCAGGAATTTAAGTTGGTCCTTCAGCCCATTACCTGTCGGGAAACAGGTTTTCTTGCAGAGTTCAAAACCAATTTGTTTTCCTTTACTGCAAGGGGGGGGGCACACTTTTATGTATCAGGAACCATTCACCCACTGAAAACAATGGTGAGCCCCACACGTTCAACTCACCTGCTCAGGGGGGCACGGAGGCTCGGGGCTTCCCCACAGCAGGGCGAGCCAGAGCTCCAGGCTCCAGCCCCACAGGGGGGCACCAAGACTCGGGGCTTTCCCCCTGCGGTGCGGGAAGCCATTGCTCGTGGATCAAGCCCTGTGGGGGGCGGAGGGGGAGGTGCCGAGGCTTGAGGCTTCCCCCACGGAGCTCTAGCCCCATGAGCAGGAATCCCCGAGCTTCAGACCTCTCATGGGGCTGGAGCTGCAAGCTTCAGCTCGCCTGACCACAGGGAGAAGCCCCGAGCCCAGTGGGTGAGTTGAATGTGTGTGGCCCGCAGGCTGGACAAAAATGAGCAAGGGGCCACATCCGGCCTGCGGGCAATAGGCTTCCCACCCTTACTTTACTGGTACCAATGGGCCTTGGGTAAAATACACAGCACTGCTCACACGTTAAGTGGCGAGTGCAGATTTCCCCAATCTGAAGAAGTAGAAATGGACACACAACTCAAAAATCACATTTCTCTGGAAATGTTATAATCTCCATTAGACTGGTATCACTGAAAAGTTAGCTCAAAATGACTCCATCAACAGGGGACAGGGGTAAGTGACTAAAACAAGAACTTAAACTGAGTTTTGTATCCAGGCAGGGGTTTGCACTGGCTTGACTAAATCGGTTTAATTTTAAACCAGTGCAACTTTCTCATGCATCCAAGCCCAGACAGTGTCCGGCAGTCTCACCTTTCCTGAAAAGACCTGCAGGAATATCAGTTGGAGAGCAGAAAAGCCCTTGCCTATTTTTCAGGGCCCTTTTTTAATGTCAGGCAGTCCTGTTTAAAGGGGGCTGTATTTGTAAGTGTTTCAATCAGGACTGGATGCTTTTCTAAACAATAGGCTCTGGGATTATTTGAGGGAAGTTCTATGGGCTGTGTCCTGCAGGCGATCAGGTTTGGTTCTGTCTAACCTCGCAGTCTTTGACTGTAACAGAAATGGGACTTTTTTTAAAATGTAGTCAGTTAAAAAAATTCATCTCATCAGTGCCCCTTTAATACCTGCCCCCCAGTTACACCTGTGCGCCGGTGAGAGTTGGGGCAGCCATTTCTGCACTTTTAACACATCAGCTCCGCAAAGTGACCGGGGCACCGTACCCAGGAAACCTGCTCCCTGTGTGCTGAGTCCTAACTGCCGTCCGCCAAAGATTTTGCTAGCTTGACTCTCATTAGCTTTTGTAGATGTTTCCAGTGGGGGTGAAGCCAGGCTGCTCTCAGGGAAGACGATGGCCCCTTCATCGCAGTGCTATGAATGAGCAGGGAATGAGGCTGTGGGAGAGGAGGCAGCAGCGAAGGGAGCTGTGTTAGGAAACTAAGCGGGGTCTGTGGAATGTGGAGCGCAGGAGGTAGACTCGGGGGTGCAGGGGATGTGACATGAGAGAGGGAAATATGAATGTAGAGAGTATCAAGTGAATGCAGGAGGCAGGTGGTGAAGAGGAGACAGTGGAGGGAGAGAGCAAGGGAGGATAGGCAGCTGCCTCACTAGGTGGGGGTGGGGTAGAATGGTAGCCCCCTGCACTCCGTAGGATCGGAGAGTGTAAGTGACGTTCACTCTGATGAGTGAACAAGGAGGCTACGGTTTGTGTGCGAGAGAGGCTGCATCGGGATCACTCTCAAAGGGGGGGCTGGCAGCTTCTGCTGACAGTAAAAAAATCACGGTGACATATCGTTTTTAATGTGTCATGATTGTTTAGGTCTGACTTGTGGCTTTGGGAGGCCTTTGGCTGGCGATACTGAAACAGATGGGAGGCCCCATGCATAGGCTGACAAGATGATAGTCTCTACTGGGGGCTTATTCCTTATTGCCTTATTCCTTATTGCCTTATTCCTTATTGCCTTATTCCTTATTGCCTTATTGCCAGTTCTCTTTGAAGGCGAGAAGGATCCCTAACTCCACTCCTCAAATATCACAATCCCCCCTGTGCCATCAGCTGACTGTGCTGCGCTGCACTCGCGTAGTAGCCCCTAGTGATAAGGCTCTGAGTACTGTGAGCTGCTTCAGAATTAGCCCACCCACATAACCCGCCAGTTGTTCTTGCTCAGGGATGTGATCCAGAGGAGATGCTCAGTCAGTGAAGCAGCCAGCTTCATTTCTACCTTTCCTTTCCCAGCCGTGGGGTGGGAGAAGGGGAGGAAATGCCAGCGCCAGCTTTGTTGGGTGGTTCTTTGGGGAAGGGAGATGTTGCACTGTCTCATCTGCCCAGCACACTCATTGCTTTTAAAACCTTCGAGCAGAAGGGAAGACTCCAAAGGACTTTGTCAGTTATTTGTTTCCTCAGAATCCAGGGAGGTTGCTTAGCTGTGGAGAGTGAAGCCTGAACCATCAGACTGTTCTCAGGCACTGGCAGATCTCTGCTCTCAGGCACTTGGGGCAGATCCCTGGCCGTGTCCTGAGAGGGGTCGCACCAGCATCTTCTGCTGTTCTGTTTTGTTGCATCTCGCGTGGCAGTTGGCAAGTGAGGCCCGCCATTAAACACTCACTAGCAAGTGCATGGAACTATACAGGCCTGAGTTCTGGCTCCTCTCTCTGTGGCCAGCAGATTTCAAGAGCCTCCAAGTGGCAACTAAGCCATGTGGCCACCTCTCTAAAATTCCACCCTGTCTTTATTCCTTTTCACTCCTAACAGGAGGTGGCCCAGGCTCCCATATGATCAGGTTGGAAGGAACTGCTTGGCACATGTAGTCCAGTGTCATGTATCAAAAAGAGGACCCGGGGCCATCTCCACAATAAAGTTCTCACCTATCCTCGAATTTCTCTGACTCCCTAGTTCCTGAGCTGTGTTTCTCTGTGTGATAGCGCTCGGACAGGAACTTGAGCCCATTTTACTCCTTTTTACCATGATGGGGCCCTAGTGGGACTAGTTAGCTACAGGGCAACAGAATAAAGCAAAGAGAAATTTATTGTCAGTGGTTCCTAAACCATGGCTCTCACATCACCACTGGTTCCTGGCTTACTTGCTGCTGGTCCATGGACAATGGGCTGATCACACGGTGCCACCTCTGCCCCTTGTTTCCAGTGACTGTCACACTGACTCCTCCTAGCTTCCTTCCTAAGCGATTATTGTAGCTACCCCAGGGATCTGACCACGAACAGGAGGAGAAGTGGCCAGGAGACTCTCTAAGATGTGGGCCACGCAATGAAATATTTGACGAGCCCTTGCTCTGCGTATTGTCTCCCCTCATTCTTCCACGTGCCATGGAGACTGGATACCTCACTGCGCTGTTTTGAGAGTCTCCCAAGATTTTGATTAGGGCAGGATTGGTATGGGGGTAACTTAATGGCATCCATTTGCTTGTACTGTGTTCAGTGACCATCTTCCCAAACTTGCATCACGTCGTCTCAACCCTCCCAGAGCTGAATTCTGTGTTGGTTGACGTTTGGAGAGACTGTCACATTGGCCCAGCCCCTTTGAAATGAAATCGTACCCTGGGTAGTGGACTTGCCGGTTTGGTTGGCATCATTGACGAGCTGAGTTAGCTACAGGACCACCTGCTGTGCTGGACAGTCCTTGTAGCGGGGCTGATTGTGCCCTTGAAGGGGGTCCTGCATCCTTCCCCTTTTGCCCAGAGGTGCCAGATGTTTGGATAGCAGCTGCCTGTCAGGGTGTGGGGAAATGAAGGTGAAAGGGTTCCCTAGAATAGAGAGCTGGAGAGCCTGTGTGGACCAGCTCTCGAGGTGGGTTAGTTGTGGTAAAGGGGAGACCTCCTCCAGGATGCTGGCCTGGGAGCTCTCCTGTCTGTTGGTTAACGTGTAGTCACCTTCCTAACACAAACACTTGTCTTTCAGTCCTGCATTGTGGTAGAAATCACACAACCCTCTGGAAGAAGAGATTGACAGGTCACACGCTAGTTGTGACGTAGATCTCAGTCCTTCGGGAAGGCCGCCCGATGCGCTGGTTTCATGACGCGCCTTTTCAAACACAGGAACTGGGCTTCTGAGCCTGGAGGCTGTCGCCAACCTAAAGAAGCCATAGTTGCCTCTTGTCCCTTTTATTACGAGTCATGGTTTTAAAAAGTAGCTTCCGCTGCCCTTGCAGCCCCTTCCTGCGGGCCAGAGATAAACCCACGTGCTCCTCTCGGAGCCCATGGGAAAGGGTCGGGAAGCATTAATGTGGCTCTCTTTCTTTTTTGCAGTCAAATCTCTATCCCACTGTGGGGCTGCAGACGCCAGGAGAGATCGTAGACGCCAACTTCGGGCAGCAGCCGTTCGTGTTTGACATTGAGGACTACATGAGGGAGTGGAGAGCAAAGATTCAGGGCACCATTAAGCGGTTTCCCATAGGAGACAGACTAGGCGAGTGGCAAGCAATGCTGCAGAAGTGAGTCTCTACTGCAGTCTTCCTTTGCTTTTCTTGGCTTAGACAGAGCACCTGTCCCAACGAGCAATGGTAATGCGAGCTCTGTCGTGCTCCCTTACGCTGGGCGACGGTCCTTTGCCGCAGCGTAGGAAGGCCGGCTTAGTCTTTAGAGGCAGGCTCTTGAAAGCATCACTAAGCCTTCTCCTAGTGACGACCCAAAGCCTGATCTGCCATTCCTGCCCTGCTCCCGCCAGTCTTTAGGAGACGTGTTGGGGGAGGAGATTAAGGGATTGACGGAGTCGAAGGTCTTGTGTACATTTAAAACTTAAGTCAGTATCGCTGTGGTGCTCAAGGGTGGGAAAAAGCCACACCCGTGAGTGCTGGAGCTATGCTGATCAGTACCCCAGTGTAGGCACAGCTAGGTCGATGGCCACATGCTATGGGGTGGGCTGTGCTAAAGAGTTAGGTTGACCCTAACTGAATGTTAGCCGGAGTGTTTCAAGTGCGGTGTTCCGACAGTGATGGAAAAACCCCTTCCGTCGTCATAGGCTGCATCTGCTCTTCAGGGTTCTGCCGGCTTGGCTACAGTGCCATAGCTGCTCCGCCCCTCTGGCTGCTGCAGGGTAGACATGGCTTCATTCAGCCTCTGGAGACACAGCTCGTAAGGGAACTCATGGACTCCACATCAGCTAGGCACTCAGGAGTGTGTGTTTGGTGCCTCTACAAGCCTCGTTTTTAGTCTCATGCCCATGAACAGGGCAAAACTCGGCTCCCCTGGAGGCAGCCAGACCCCACCCTCCCCTGCAGTCAGTTCCAGGGTCACTAGTGAATGCATAATGCAAGTTTGCCCTCATTTGCTGCATAATTGGACTCCATTTTTTAAAAAAGAGTCTGGTCCTTCTAGCTCTCAAATGAGCCTTCCAAAGGTGGACAGTGTCTGCCTGAGTCTGCAGACGTCCTGAAACGACAGCTCACACTCCGCAGGGCTATCTCAATGGACTGCAGTTTGAAACGTAATGACCATTTACATGCCAATCTTTGCTTCGCTGCTGATCGTTTTGGTGAAGCATCAGGCTGACCTGCTTGTCCCGTTGTGTGGCTCTGAGCAGCAAGTTACGGACGTGGTACGTGGGACAGCTGTGAAGAGCTGTTGATAGGGAACGGAAAATGAATTCCATTCCCTTTCCCCTCTGAGTGCAAGCAGGGGAGAGAGGGGAGGAGGAGATGAGATGTCTCTGCTGCTTCCTGGGGGCCAGGAGCCCAAACAGCCTCCCACATTTTCAGTGCCACAGGCCCCAATTTGCCCCTCACCTGGGAGTGCACACCTCCTGTTTTCCCCAGGACAACTCGGGACAGTGTTGTGTTGTCAATGCAGAATCTGCAGCGTACTAAAAATGGTAAAACAAGGAATGCATTTAGTAACAGAGCTCACGGGATCTCCTGTACTGATTCGAAGTGGGCTGTGGGCGGGAAGGCTGGGCGTGGTGCCATGAAGGGTCCTAGGGGGCAGTGATACACGAGGGAGTGGAAATTTAGGTTTCATGTGCCACCCAGGACATGGATCCTTGTCAGAAAGGAAGGCTGACCTAGTCTTTGCAAGGGGCAGAGTGCTCTGTGGCTGTTTTCTCCAGGTCCCTTCGAGTCCAGGAACAAAGGAGCTGGAGTCCTGAGCTCCGGCCATGTAATAAACTCCCCACCTCATGGAAACACGAGTACCTCCTCCATGCAAAGGCTAACCAGGGATCAGCGGAGGGCATTGGAGAGTCAGGCCACATCTACCATGAGAATGCTTTGAAATAGTGGTGTACCATGACCTCGACTGAACACAGCTAGACTGACCGGGTGGCCCTTTGCACCAATGCAATAAAACCACCCCTCCTGAGCACGACAGCCCATACCAGTAAAAGCACAGCTCTAACAGTATGGCTGTGTCTACCCTAGGGACTTCTGCTGGCACAGCCCTATTGGTCAGAGATCACACTTCACTGCACCCCTGACCGGCAGCTACACAACCAGTCATCTGTAGTGCCCATAGACATGCTTTGTAATTTCAGTAGCTGCTGTTTCGACTGAGAGCAGCCCACCAAAACAAGCCAACAGGATGTGGTCTGACCTCCAGGAACGGATCAGAAATGTGGGTGTCCTGCAGAACTGACCCCACGTCTCAGGCCTACGTACCACAGAGTCCAAAAAACTCTCTGTGCCTTAGGCTCCCAGATAGTAGGTTCTGAAAGGCATGGGCGGAGACAGTGTGGTCCCGGGACATTGACCAGACTGGGCACATGTCCACAAGGCGAATGATCACCTGTGCTTGGAGAAGGAAGCGGGGCATGGCACCGTTCCTGAAAGGAAGTTCTCCGGCAGTAAGGGACACCTTTCACCTCCCACCACATACACCAGTTTTCACTTGTAAGAGTGGTTGGTAAAGGGATGCAGCCACTAGCAAGGCCTGCATGCTGATAAATAGTTCTTCCTTTGTGTTGCTCTGATCCCCTGGTGTCCCTGCTCACTGCCATGGCGAATCTGAAATAGCATGAAATGTACCTGAGCTGCTGTGGCTGGCTGTGAGAGATGGGTAGGATCCCAGCACTGGTAACGCACCTGAAGGGTGTCTGATGGCATCTCGACAGAAACCAGTCTGGCATCAAAGACAAGACCTGGGCTAGCCTGGGACTGGGAAGGTCATTAGCTTTGCCTTGTCTTAACATGAAAGCAGCCTGCCAGAACAGCCAGCAGCAGTTTATTTTGATACCATGTAGCACATTCCTCGGAGGAGTAACATCCCTCAAAGCTGGCAGGAGCAGTTCCTGGCTGGACATGTGGCGCTCAGCTAGCCAATGTAGAGCATTCTATTGCGGTAAATATGCAAGGCAGCTAACCCGTGAGTTGGTGCTGGTAGTAAACTAGGACAGGAGATTGCACTGGTCAGTTGACCGTTGGCTGCGGAGAGGCAGTGATGCCAAGGACAGAAATATAAGAGCGCAGGGCGGCTCTGATTTCATTTAGCTGTATAGTGCAGTTTAAATACCTACAGTGAGGAGTTAAATAGCTCTGGCTACTGAATTCACCTTAACTGAAAGCCAGCCCAGTGCTTAGCTCCCATCCACTTACTGTGTTCTTAGCATTCAGCTTTAGTCTCACTTGGCCATCTTAATGAGAGATGTTTGCTGCTATGTCCAAGGATACTGGAAGTCTGATCTTCTATTGATGCTGTCTGCACCGTGCTCATTAAACTTCCCAAGCCCGGGGTTCTGTGTAAAGTATGGGGTGGATTCAACGAACACAGTCATCTTGGTTGTTCCAAACTTCTGAGCAGGAATCCAAAAGGGTTAAACCCATGATGTTATATTACCAGACCAGCCTCTTGAGCTATTTTATCTCCAACCTGCAGCAAGTAAACTCCCTCTATTTCTGACTCTAATCACGAGACACTCAGTCACACTTATGCTGCAAACTGTCTTCCAAAATTTTGGCATGAAATGATTCAAGCTTCTGCAGTGGCACCAAACTGTCTTTACAAGCTTTTCAGACAGTTTGGTGGCAACTACTGCCATTTGTTTCCGGTGTGGCTCTTTCTCTATGTTGCCTTGCTATAGTGAAGAGGTTCCCAGATAGGGAACCCAAAGGCTGGCTGTTGAAAGAGCTGTTTAAAAATACCCCCAAATTCTTTGGGTTGCAGTTCATTCACTTGGTGTTTGTCTTTGGGCACAAGAGATGGGCAGAAAGCTTGCCCCAGAGAGAGACGGGCTGGCTGTGAAGAGGGATAGTGGGTCAGCCATACCAAGCAAGCTGGCGTTATCATACTGTGTGTGGTTGTGGTAAGGAGCCTCCTGGCAAGTGCTCGCTTGCCCTTTAATATCAGTGAATGGAATCCAGTCTCAGCAAGTCACTGGGCAGTTTTTAAAAATAACATCTGAACTGTAAATGTGTTGCTGGCTCCCCAAAATATTTCCCTCCTGTAGAAAGAGTCATCAGTTTGAAAAGCCATTGTGGTCCTGTCTCCTTGGTCAGTCTTCAGCAGCAGCCAGCTGGATAGAGAAGCGATTTCCGGGCCACCATTTAAGGTGTTGATGAAGTTTGTATAGCATTAACATTTAAATGACAGAGACAATGAGAAGGCGCAAGATGGATTTGACAAGGAAAGGTCCCTGCTGTCACTGGGGAAATATATTTCTATTGCGTATATTGTTTAACAGCACAGTGAATGTTTTGTTTTTACTTCCAATGCTTAAGGATGAAAACGTAATTCAGAAATCACTAGTGCATTTATTAAATAAGTGCTCAAATTTTGACTGCATTGTAAAACACTTGTTCGTGTCTGGGGGTAATATAAATGTGAAGGCATCCATTTGATTATCTGTTACGTTGTTGAAAAAAACATTTACTGATGTATAACTTTTTTAATGTAATATAACTTTTAATATAATTTAAATGTAACTTATAACTTATAACTTTTAATATAACATAACTTTTAATATAACTTAAATAGCTTATAACTTATAACTATAAATAAATAACTTATAATATAACATAACTATATATAACTATATAACATATATATAACTATATAACTTATAACTTATAATATAACTTATAACTATAAATAACTTAACTTATAATATAACTTAAATGTAACTTTTAATGATGTATATCTTAAATGTATACCCCAAATTAAAAAACAAAGTCAAAGAATTAAAAAAGAGCCACTGTGGCTTAAAAACCATGTAAAAGAAGCAGTGAGGGATAAAAAGGCATCTTTTAAAAAGTGGAAGTCAAATCCTAATGAGGTAACTAGAGAGGAGCATAAACACTGCCAAATTAAGTGTAAAAATGTAATAAGAAAAGCCAAAATGGAATTTGAAGAACAGCTAGCCAGAAACTCAAAAGGTAATAATAAAATGTTTTTAAATACGTCAGAAGTAGGAAGCCTGCTGAACAACCAGTGGGGCCCCTGGATGATAGAGATACAAAAGGAGCACTTAAAGATGATAGTCATTGCCGAGAAACTAAATGAATTCCTTGCTTCGGTCTTCACAGCTGAGGACATTAGGGAGATTCCCAAACCTGAACCGTCTTTTGTAGGTGACAAATCTGAGGAATTGTCACAGATTGAAGTGTCACTAGAGGAGGTCTTGGAACTAATTGATAAACTTAACTGTAACAAGTCACTGGGACCAGATGGCATTCACCCAATGAGTTCTGAAAGAACTCAAATGTGAAATTTTGGAACTATTAACTAGGGGTTGTATCCTGTCCGTTAAATCGGCTTCTGTACCCAATGACTGGAAGATAGCTAATGCAACACCTATATTTAAAAAGGGCTCTAGAGGTGATCCCGGCAACTACAGACCGGTAAGTTTAACATCTGTACCGGGCAAATTAGTTGAAACAATAGTAAAGAATAACATTGTCAGGCACATAGAAGAACATAAATTGTTGGGCAAAAGTCAACATGGTTTCTGTAAAGGGAAATCATGTCTTACTAATCTATTAGAGTTCTTTGAAGGGGTCAACAAACGTGGATAAGGGGGATCCAGTGGACGTAGTGTACTTAGATTTCCAGAAAGCTTTTGACAAGGTCCCTCACCAAAGGCTCTTACGTAAATTAAGTTGCCATGGGATAAGAGGGAAGATCCTTTCATGGATTGAGAACTGGTTAAAAGACAGGGACCAAAGGGTAGGAATAAATGGTAAATTTTCAGAGTGGAGAGGGATAACTAGTGGTGTTCCCCAAGAGTCAGTCCTAGGACCAATCCTATTCAACTTATTCATCAGTGATTTGGAGGAAGGGGTAAACAGTGAGGTGGCAAAGTTTGCAGATGATACTAAACTGCTCAAAATAGTTAAGACCCAAGCAGACTGTGAAGAACTTCAAAAAGTTCTCACAAAACGAAGTGATTGGGCAACAAAATGGCAAATGAAATTTAATGTGGATAAATGTAAAGTAATGCACTTTGGAAAAAATAACCCCAAACTATACGTACATTATGATGGGGGCTAATTTAGCTACAACTATTCAGGAAAAAGATCTTGGAGTCATCGTGGATAGTTCTCTGAAGATGTCCATGCAGTGTGCAGCGGCAGTCAAAAAAGCAAACAGGATGTTAGGAATCATTAACAAAGGGATAGAGGATAAGACGGAGAATATCTTATTGCCTTTATACAAATCCATGGTGCGCCCACATCTTGAATACTGTGTACAAATGTGGTCTCCTCATCTCAAAAAGGATATAATGGCATTAGAAAAGGTTCAGAGAAGCGCAACTAAACTGATTAGGGGATTGGAACGAGTCCCATATGAGGAGAGATTAAAGAGACTAGGACTTTTTAGCTTGGAAAAGAGGAGACTAAGGGGGGTTATGATAGAGGTATATAAAATTATGAGTGACGCGGAGAAAGTGAATAAGGAAAGATTATTTACTTGTTCCCATAATAGCAGAACTAGGGGCCACCCATTGAAATTAGTGGGCAGCAGGTTTACAACAAATAAAAGGAAGTTCTTCACACAGTGCACAGTCAACCTGTGGAACTCCCTGCCTGAGGAGGCTGTGAAGGCTAGGACTATAACAGGGTTTAAAAGAGAACTGGATAAATTCATGGAGGCTAAATCCATTAATGGCTATTAGCCAGGCTGGGTAAGGAATGGTGTCCCTAGCCTCTGTTTGTCGGGGGTGATGGATGGCAGGAGAGAGATCACTTGATCGTTACCTGTTAGGTTCACTCTCTCCAGGGCACCTGGGATTGGCCACTGTCAGTAGACAGGATACTGGGCTAGATGGACCTTTGGTCTGACCCAGTACAGCCTTTCTTATGTTCTTATGATCAGAGGTCAGGACACCTGTCACTCAACTTCTCGATGTCTTGGTTTTCCTGTCTGTAAAATGTAGATCCTGGTCTGCTTCCAAGGAAACTGAGACTAAATTAATTAGTTTGTAAACTGCTTTGATATCTTGGTACAGAAAATGCTGAAATAGTAAAGAGTAAAACATTTAAGCAAAAGCTCTTATGGTCCTGAATGTGGAATCTTTCCTTTTGGGTCACATGTCCATGTCCACCCCAGGTTGGTTATAATAAGATCAAATACATCTGATGTCTTGACTTATGTTTTGAGATGAATTTGTGGCTCTCAGCCCAGTTCCCAGTGGACAGGGTTTATGTTGCAATTAGCACTGATTGGCCCCCAGGAATAAGACACTGGTTGTGTTCTAGCAGGGCTGAGTTGAGCTTTCCCTGCTGCTGAGCCTGCAAGACGCCCGGCTTGATTTCCCTTCCCTCCTTGCTGTGGTTCCTCTGTTTTAGTGATGCATATCATGCTGTTTGTGTTTTCTTGTTTCCTAGTATGGTGTCTTCCTACCTGGTTCATCATGGGTACTGTGCAACAGCGACGGCCTTTGCCAGAGTGACAGAAACCACAATCCAGGAAGAACAGACCTCCATAAAGAACAGACAAAGTAAGACGCTGTTGAGCACTCTTCTTCCTTGCGTTCCATCTCCAAGTCACAGCCCTTCCCTTTCCGTCTCTCTCCTTCACCTACTAGGCTCCTCTCCCTGCAAATTCATGGCCTAGCAGCTTGGCACGTCAGGGCAGGAGGAGATGGGGCCCAGTTCTGGAAAAATGTAGCTGATTACTTCTGATGTTAAAAAAGCTCATCTCCCCTAACATTTGCCCTGAGACCCCAGAGATATCTTTGATTTGGGGCTTTAGATTCCCGCTGGCAGCAGTCTCGTTAACTTGATTATAAGGGCGGGGGGCCATAGAGGCCTTAACGCGTCTGCCTGGTTTTACTGTGGCACTCGTTACAAATGAATCAAGCCAAACCATGGTCAAATTCATTTCATATTTTCTGCTTATGAAGGGCTTTGCAAATTCATGATTGAGATGCATGAGCGGAGCTGGGTAGAGAGCCATCCACCACACCCATCTGCTTTGTCTGCTACATCAGCTAGTAAGATTCGCCTCTCAATGTCCAGGCCACCAGCTTCCGTGTGCATAAAATGTGCTACTTTATTTTCTTTGAGCCATTCTAATGAACTTGCTCGTGGAACAATACATCTTTGAAGAGAACCCTCCTTAGTAATCTAGATGACTAAGGAATTGGAGAGCACTTGAAACACAATCTTTAGAATCCCCCTGATCTTTTTTAGACAGAATCACAGAGCTGTGGGTCCAATCTTGCATCTTTTCCATCCTCTCCTGGCTGACAAGTTCCATTTTCGTCCCTGATGCTCTTCTGTTCCGTTCTCTGCTGCGTGTGCCTCCCTCTTCCTTGTGATCTGTCTCCCACCTGGCTGTCATGTCATGTCACGTCACATCTATGTTGTGTTCCTCTGTAGTTGTCTGGAACACACGTTTCTTATAGACGCTCAATGAGTGTTCAGGCTGGAAGAATCCTCTGCCCGGCAGCCTGGGATGACCTGCAGTTGCTGCCCAGCCTTGCACCTCCCTCCACAGTGCCCATGCAAGGATTATGACTGTCCAGTCCTCTGCTGACAGGCCGCACCTGGAGCAGCAAAGCAGAAAAAGCTTGAAATAGCCAGCACTCTGCCCTGCTGCCGCTTTGATGGGAGAGGGAAGAGGCTTCAAAGCAGAAGAGCTTGTTGTAGATTTCAAGCTCCTTTGGTGTCAATGATTGTATTAGTACGTGGGTTATCTGCCCAACCTGATGGGGATATCGGATGTGGGGTAGTACTGCCGCAATCATCTGTGGGGAAGGAGACTAAACAGGAAGAGCGTTAGTGAAGGAGATGTGTCTGTGTCCCGGGGAAACTGAGACAGATTAAAATGGGCTCTGTAAGATACAGGCAAATCAAGAGAGAGAGAGTACAGGAGCAACACAGGCAGGGAGACAAAAATAGTATCAAAAGAGGAGAAGCATCAAAGGCAGAGAGAAATCAGTGAGAGCCTGCAAACCAGAAAAGCAGGAGAGGGTGAAAGAAAGGCAGTGAAGAAAACTATCATGGAGGTGAACAGGAGGAATAAAATGAATGAGACTTCCAAAGGCAGGCCTCAGCCATTGGAGTTAGCTGACTCTTACGCTACAGTTTAATGGAAAGGACAGTGACAAGATAAATAGACAATTTTTAGTCTACCTAAAGGAGGGAGGATTCTGAGAAGCGGGAGCCTGTGCAGAAGGAGTATTAGAGCAGGGAACTGGTGATCAGGACTCCTGAGTTGCAGTGTCCATTCTGGCACGGACTTGGGAAAGTTTCAGCCCCATGCGTTAGTTCCCTATGTGTAAAAGGGAGTTAATACTTGCCTCCTTCAGACAGGAGGATTTAGACTCAGGGCGTGTCTACACAAAATTTACTTTGGTGTAATTTTGGTCGCTCAGTGGTGTGAATAATCCATACCTCGGAGTAGCATGAATTACACTGACCTAAACGCCGGTGTAGACAGCGCTATGTCAGTGGGAGAGCTTCCCCTGCCGACTTAGCTACAGCCTCTCACGGGTGTGGCGTTATAATGCCGACAGGAGAGCGCTCTCCCATCAGCTCAGATCATCTTGATTGCTAGGGGCTTCTAGTGTAGACTAACTCTCAGTCTCCAGTGTTTGCAAAGCACCTTGAGATCATCAAATGAAAGTGCAACCTGGTTTGTGATTTGCTAATTACGCTTAGGGAAAGCCCACAAGCTCCAGAGCACTGTAAATGAGCCTTAGTTCCTTCTCTGGGTGCGCTGGGATTAACGAACGTTCAGTCCCTGCCCCAGGCCTGGCACCCCAGCCAGTTGGCACTAGCACTGATGGCTGGTATGTGACCACAAGTGTGGTGACCTGGGACTACTGCTTTGTATCCCTGAATCTTTTAAAACGTCCAGCTTGTGGGTTTTCACCCATTCAGTCCTCGCTGGTCCTGGAACCGGCTTCCTGAGACCTTGGTGTTCAGCTGATTTGAGATTCTGCCTATGTAGACAGAACCTAGAATGGTCCAGGCCTTTGTTTCCCCCAGCAGCCTGATGGGCCTTGCTTCACTTCAGTAGCTTGCTCATGTTCTGAATAAAAGAAGCCTTTGGTTGACGCTCAGCACCCCACCCCTTACTTAGGAAGTTACAGGCGCACAATGCAGTGGTACCAGATAACAGAACAAGGAGTAATGGTCTCAAGTTGCAGTGGGGGACGTCTAGGTTGAATATTAGGAAACATTATTTCACTAAGAGGGTGGTGAAGCACTGGAATGGGTTCCCTAGCGAGGTGGTAGAATCTCCTTCCTTAGAGGTTTTTAAGGTCAGGCTTGACAAAGCCCTGGCTGGGATGATTTAGTTGGGGTTGGTCCTGCCTTGAGCAGGGGGTTGGACTAGATACCTCCTGAGGTCCCTTCCAACCCTGATATTCTATGATTCTGTGATCCCTTGTATCTCCCACTGGTTCTCCAGAAACTCATGATATTTCTGAGGTATCAACAAACCCCCTGCCTGTCCTCTCAGGCTTGCTTTCAGTGCACAGCTGGCATAAGCCCAGCTCCACCTAGACCCTTTCCCGGTGACCATTGGAGATGTCTCTCTGGGGCCATGAGGGATCTGTGGGGGCTCCGTGTGTCATCTCCGTGAGCACAGTACGGGCTTTCCTTGGTGCCAATAGGTCTCCTCTTGCTTGCAGGAATACAGAAGCTAGTCTTAGCAGGCAGAGTGGGAGAGGCTATAGAGGCCACGCAGCAGCTCTACCCTGGCCTCCTAGAACACAACCCTAACCTGCTCTTCATGTTAAAGTAAGTATGCTTAGCTTTGTGCTGGGAGATAGCACTGGGAAGTCTACAGAGCCGAACGCAGGCAGTCGACAGGCCTCCCTGTGTTAGGAACCAGCCCGGTTCTTAATTCAGGCAGATCGAGGCCGCTGTTAAGAGCAGTTACCCTGTGAGCAAGGTGGGAAGAAACGCTGGCTACCCTTGTTAGTGCTGTTCAGGAGCTGTTGCTGATTGGGCTTTGCCATGATCTATCAACTAAAGATGGGCGAACTTGGCACCTTACTGGCCTGACCCCTTCTGCCTGCCCCACCGAGATCCCTTGCACCTGAGAAACACGCCAGGTCCGGGGAGAGCACTGCGGCCACCTGGAAGTGGTGTGGATTCCTACCCCCGACCCGTATTACCACTGCCTTTAGTCTTCCCAGGCCGTCCTGTTGTTGAGGCAACATGAGGGTGGTAAAGTTTGGTTCATCCCCTGTTGAGAAGCGTGGCCGTGGCTGTGGGGATTCTGAGAAAGAAGCTGGTGTGGAAGAAGGTGGCGTTAAGGCAGAGACTATGGGAAAATAGGAATTGGTGCATTTCGGTGTCCCCAGTCGTTCAGGGCTGGTTCGTGTGTCCTCTTACCCCATATCCTAAGCAGAGAGGACTTGTCAGCTCCCAGCAGGGCGGAGTGTATCCCAGTAGCCTTTGCCAGCCTTTCTCTGTAGACGAGGGTTTTTACCCTACATTGTCTTCTCTTTCGTAGTGGCCCCCGGTATAGGTTGATTGGGCAAGATACAGTGTTCGGTGCATGCTCTAGAGTCACCGTTAGTTTTCATGGACAGCACAGTGGAACTCACCTGTTCATCTTTGGGCTTAGAGAGAACACCTGTGATGTGAGGAACATTAGCCATGCAGTGCCGTATAACCCCAGTTCCTTGGCTTGCACTCCCTGTGTGAATTCTGGTGGGTTCAGATCCGTGCAGACATTTAAACAGCAGGAACAGTGTCTGGGCACCCAAAGTTACCTTGCCACAGGAGTCGAATGTCATAATTGCTCCCACTGTTAGGAATCGGTGCCCCATTCCACCCCCCGACCCTGTGGTATCTTGTGCTTTCGTAGCCAGTGCTGTTGACACTGTAATATGGTCTCTGTCCCTGTCTCAGAGTGTGATCTGTTGCCTTGGCTGATCCAAGCTGAGATGCAGCACTTTGTCCGTTACATGTAGAACACATTTAATCAGCTAATACTGGGCTGGAAGCTATAATGTAGGTATCTGCTCTTGAAACAGTCTCGTTTATGTATCATCCTTTGTCCATCCTGGTGCAGGTCTCCGGGTTCATTAGCATCTGTTTCTAGGCAGGGGTCTCAGAACTCCCTTCCTACTCCAGCGTTCCCAACTTGAAGAGATGGGGAGACTTGAGATGCCCCCTTCAGAGCTAGGACCCCTCCTAAGCTTTGCTTGGTCCCAGCTTGCTGCTGCTCCAGGACATATGATAGCAATTGCTAGAAAAGCACAAGCACTGAGTCTAATTCACGTCAGCCTCCCCTTCATCCTCGGTGTCTCTGCCCTTGTCTGACACAGGTGCCGACAGTTTGTGGAGATGGTGAATGGAACAGACAGCGAAGTACGATGTTTCAGTGCCCGCAGCCCCAAGTCCCAGGACAGTTACCCAGCATCCCCCAGCCTAAGCCCCAGACACGGATCGAACAACTCACATGTTCACAGCACCGGTAAGTGCTTTTCTGTCCATCTCCACACGAAGCAGACGAGGTCTTGGGATGGGTCGCTTTGTACTCGACCTGCTGATGTGTGTGCTTTGCTCTTTGAAGGACAGCTGTCCTCCGAACCCCAGCAGGAAAGATTTACTGTTCCTGGAGGTGACTTTTCTGACCGAAATGGCATACTGCTGATTTTGAATCAGTTACTTGAACAGAGAGAAGGTTGTACAACACCCTTTGCAGAAGTTGCTAGGTGGAAGCTGACAGAATATTCTTCCAAAGCACTGCCTCCCAGAACAGTCAGTTACCTGATTTAATCCTCCTCGGGCAGAGCTATATAAGCAAAGGCCTGGCTCCCACCGCTTGTCTCCTCGACCTCAGGGTCCACAAGGGATAACTGCTCTCGTATGGACTTCCTAAAGTCGGCAGGAGAACTTCCCCCTCCTTCATCGTGTCCAGTGCACTCACCGCTGCTTCCTCCTCTCCAGTGTTCTATCTGGGAGCCAGGCTAAGCACAGAAGTGAGATGGATACACTTTGCTATAGGTTTTGTATGTGTAACAACAATGTGTTAAAATGTGTGTCTAGGAATTAAGGACTTACGGTTTACAAGCGAAACAAGAGAGGGCCAGAGGCATAAGGTGCTTACCTAAGATCAAAGCGGAGGGTGGAGATGGACAGAGTGGGTCAGGGAGCAGGGCCAGGGAGCCAGAACTGCTCTGTTTGAAGCTTCATGTTCCCAGTGAAGAAATCTCTTGCTGACACTCGTGCTGTCTCCACCTGGCAGTCAGAGCTGCTCTCTTTGCCAGGCTGCTGCTGCTCCGTGAGGGGGCTAGAAGGAGAGAGCAGGAGCATGGATAAACACGTTCTCTGCTGGGCAAGCAAAGGCTTAAATGAAGGGGAGAGGATTAGCTGAGCAGCTCCATAGCCCTGCTCCCTTCAGCCATGTTTCCAGCCTGGGGCCTCAGCCCCTGTTTATCTTCACTGGATGTCTTTCTAGCTCAACCACCGGATATGGGCTCGGTGCAATAATCCCAGGTAAACTCTCTGGCCTGTGTTATCCCGGAGGTCGGGTGGCTGATCAGAACAGTCCCTTCTGGCCTTAGAATCTGGGTGTTTCTACGATAGTGGATTTTTGCAACTAGGAAATTCCTACCTAATACACTCAGTGAACATGGAGTTAAGACTGACTTCACCTCCAACACTGTCCTGCTCCACACACATGAACGTGCTGCTGTCGCGGCATTTGATCCCGTCAGTACATAGACTGGCTTTCAGAACAGCGTTGGGCCCCTTCAGCACACACATCAGTGAGCGGACACCCCCACAGCAACGCGCAGCTGTATCCTCAGCCTGCGATGAGTTGTGCTGTGACATTATGAATGCACGTGTCCTACTTGTGAGTTTGTAGGGTGCGGTGCAGAGCGGTCTGATGTTTTGACAGTCATGTCTGTGCGTTTATATTGAATACAGCAGGTGAGTGACATGATGGCTTTGCAGATGTAATCAGTGCTGTCATCTGTGGTACCAAGCACGTGGTGATAGTGTTGTGGGCCTTTTGCTTGTTCCTGTAACTCCCAAGTGGGGAGAATTGGATTGATCATTTGAAGGTATCGGTAAATTATAAACAAGGGTCAGTTGGCACGTTGGCGTTAAATTACCTGTGTCCCGTTAGTCCATGTT
The DNA here is from genome assembly GCA_007922305.1 of Dermatemys mawii. Lineage (NCBI taxonomy): Eukaryota > Metazoa > Chordata > Testudines > Dermatemydidae > Dermatemys > Dermatemys mawii. Next base: position 3,163,060 of record ML677343.1, on the reverse strand, counting down.
TCATCCTGTGAGATGGAGTTTGCGGTTTGTGGGAAGTTTTTAAAGCTTCTTCAGCTGTCACAGACTTCAAGGTCTGAAGGGGACCGCCAGGATCATCCAGTCCGGCCCCCTGCACAATGCAGGCCACAGACTCACCCACCCACTCCTGCACTCACCTGTATCTGAGCTAGTGAAGTCCATCAATCATGGTTTAAAGACTTCAAGGTGCAGAGAATCCTCCAGCCAATGACCCGTGTCCCACGCTGCAGAGGAGGGCAAAAAAACTTCCAGGGCCTCTGCCAGTCTGCCCTGGAGGAAAATTCCTTCCCCACCCCAAGTATGGCGATCAGCTGAACCCTGAGCATGTGGGCAAGACTCACTAGCCAGACACCCAGAGAAGAATTCTCTGTAGTAACTCAGATCCCATCCCATCACAGGCCACCTGTCTGTCTTGCAGCAGGTGGATTTCAGCCTAGTTTTTGCCTGTGCACTGAACATCCAGATTTCTTCCCCACGTGTGTTAGAGGGAGGAGAATTCTGGTTTCAAAGATGATGAACTTTGTGGGCTGGGTGTCTCGTGTGCTTCTCTTTGGGATCCTCAGGTGTCTGAGCTGGTCGGTGCTGATCTTATCCGCTGGATTGTTTCTCACAGTCACTCATTTGGGGTTTGGTTGTGTTCTCCTAACACTCTGCTTAATGTAAAAAGCCGCTCTGGTATTTTGTGAATTGCAGCCAGCCCCTATTCCCCTCCCCTAGGCCCTGCTCCTCAGTGAAAGGAACACAAGCAATCTATCTCTTGCTGCTGACTTCAGTCCCCTCTGACACCTTTCTCCTTGGCTTTCAGGAGCAGACAGCCCAAGCTGTAGCAACGGAGTCACAGCCACAAAAAGCAAACAGAGCCACAGTAAATATCCAGCACTGAGTTCGTCGTCGTCCTCCTCCTCCTCTTCCTCTCCTTCATCCGTGAACTACTCTGAGTCCAATTCAACAGACTCCACCAAATCCCAGCAGCACAGCAGTACAAGTAACCAGGAGACCAGGTATTCCTTGCAGGGCCTTTCCCACACCTGGGCAGGAGGGAGCTTAGCCTGCTTTCTGAGCACCTTGTCAGCCATTGCATCCACGCTTTCCATCCCCGTGGTAACCAAGAGTAGCTTACAGGCATCACTGCAGAGCAGCCAACAGCTCTCTCCCTCCCACCTTGGGGCTGAATTGCTGCTGCCCGTTCGGTGGGAGAAGCAGGATAGCCTTGAGTAAACAGTCCCCGAATACCTTTGGGGCAGACGTCCTGCCAGGGCGATGCTGTGACTGTCCCGGAAGATAGTCTAAAAGGGTTTGCTCGTGGACGGCGCTCAGGCCTCCTTCCTCCGGGGATCAGTGTGCTCCCATAGGGGAGGAAGAGCCAGAGCTGTGTGCACGGCAACCCAGACTCTTATCATTTAGACATGTCCCCTTTGCATGGGGTCACATTCTGGATGCTGGTGCGTTTCCATTGAGTCCCAGGGATTTCAAGCCTGGAAGGTCGTCACTGCTGCCTTCATTGGGGTTTGAAATATGGTGACCAAGCATGAGAGTTGAGTTTCCTCTGTGCTCAGCTGTTCGGGTGGCTGCTACGGAGCTGTCTAGGGCATGTTGGGGCAGAGTAGAGCTTGGTGATTGAAGAGGGGTCCTCACTAAGTGCCAGCTGACAGCAGCCCACTTAGTGAGTCTGAATAAATGCCATGGCCAGGGAAGCCTCTTACTTCCACTCTGAACTCCACCTGGCTGGACAGCTCATAACTGAGAGCGAGAGATCACATACTGGAGTCCTATGAATCGTCTGCACGAACGCTGGCTAATGACCCTTCCATGCCAGGAGGGATGGCGTGGATCTGAAACCCAGAAAATCTGTCAACTCCAGGCAGATCACTTCATCCCTTCAGCCTTCTGAGTGAGAGCAGTGGCAGTCTCCCGCGATTTGCTGTGTAGAGGTCTCGGAACTGCAGCCCTATCTGCTCTGTGTGGACATTAAAGATCCCGTGGGACACTTTTTCTAGGGCTGATGGTTTGCCTTGGTGCTTTTGGCTAAAGTTTCCCCTGTATTATGTAGTGGTGTGTGCTTCTTGGCTGCTGTTCTCCCCCCCAGAGGTGGCTGCAATTTGAATATTAATTTAAGTACTACACCCCTTCCCCCATTGAGTTGGAACTGCACTTTATAGATAGCGGCCATCATTTAGACAGATCGTTTTCTTGTCTCCTCTGGGCTACTGGCTGTCTAGCCCTGGCAGCCCATTGGTTGGCCCTTGGGCCTGTTTCATCCTGCAGGACTTTCCCTTTCTCAGCCCTCGGGCTTTTCTTTCCTTTTGCACCCCAGTGACAGCGAGATGGAGATGGACCCTGAACACTACCCCAATGGAGTCCTGGAAAACTCCTCCGCCAGGATCATGAATGGCACCTACAAACATGAAGAGATCCTGCAGACGGACGAGTCCAGCATGGGTAGGGCCCTGCAAGGCAGGAGCGCTCGCCTCTCCCTCAGAAAACCTTGGGAGGAACTGGCGCTGCGGACACGTGCGTTAGTGCCGTCTGGGGCTGGGTCAGGGCTGGGCGTTGCCCTGGGGGTCTGTTCTCGGGGGGAGAAACCATTTGGGAATTGAACTAATCTTGACTTGGCAGGGAGGGCTGGGCAGCTGAGTTTGCCCACTGACTTGATACATGTGGGGGGTGGGGCTCCCTTTACAGAGGAGCCAAACGAAAGGCCTAGTTTTGCAGTGAATCCTGTCTGTGAACTGCCAGTAAAGATGCTGGGTTAGATCTTCACCCTGGGGGTCCCGCTGCCCTGGAACTCCTGAGGGGAGGGATACAGAGGGCTAATCAGCTGGGCTGGGGCAGGAGGAGGCACCAGTCCATCCCTCTCAGAACAGCACGGACAGTTGCCATCCTCTGTTGGCGGGTCTGTGGCCTCTCTGAAGGGGTCTACACACAACTATATACCCACAGCTGGCCCGGGCCAGCCGACTTGGGCTCACAGGGCTGCGGGGCTGTTCCATTGTCGTGTAGCCATCCAGGCTCTAGGACCATGCGAGGTGGGAGGGTCCCGGCGCTCGGGCTCCAGCCTGAGCCCAGGAGTCTACCCAGCGATGAACCAGCCCCACCGCCCGAGTCGGCTGGCCAAGGCCGGCTGTGGTGCCGTACCCTGTGAGATGAGAGGAGGCTGGGACGGTCTCACTCTATTTCCTGGTTGTCAAATGCTCACCGCACAACAAAACCACCTTGACACTGGCGTGGATTGCCCTCCTCCTCCGCCTCAGGGAAAGTCCAGCCAGCTCCTTTCTTGGGAGCCGGGGAGCCCTTCAGGTCCGAGCTCAGAGGGACAGCGGATGGGAGAGAGTTGTCAGTGCAGCCCCTTCCCCGGGACTACATTTCCACACTCACCGCGGGGCCACAGCACGGACCCCTGGGGGGCTTGGTCGTGGGCTTGCTGAGCTAACGACGCTGCCTCCTCTTCAGCCAGGGCAGATCCTGGCTGGTGCTGTGCCTGTGTGCACCCCACACAGACACCCACCGCCTGCTGGCAGGGAGCTGGACACCGGGCTGAGGGTGCAGAGAACAGCGAGTGTGAAGCAGCCCCGCGAGGGGAACGTGAGAGTGAGGCTGGGCCTCGGGGAAGGGCTTCGTGGATCTGAGCGCAGGGAGTTAAGTCATTTCTCTCCCTCTCCGGCCTTTTTGCAGAAGACGGCTGCCCCCAGAGGCAGCTCTGCGGGGGGAACCACGCGGCCACGGAGCGAATGATCCAGTTTGGCCGGGAGCTGCAGACTCTGAGCGAGCAGCTCTGCCGGGAGTACGGGAAGAACACCACGCACAAGAAGATGCTGCAGGTGAGGCCGTGCCTCTGGGCGGGCTCCCAGCAGCGCCCGCCACGCGGACCAGAGCTGGGGCTTTCCCTGCCCAGTCCTTGGGGGCCAGAGGCTGTGCGGGCAGAGAGGGGTAGAAGCAGCGCTGGTCCTCGGGAACACAAAGTGCCTGTGGCCAGCTCCCTCATTCGCTGCCAGAGCCGAGGCGTTCTCATTGACAGATGCCTGATACCTGGCTGGCTGTGTATACGGCCTGGTTGACTGTTAGTACCTCCCTGTTCACTGCCCGTGTCTCTCTTCCGTCCCCAGGATGCTTTCAGCTTGTTGGCGTACTCTGACCCCTGGAACTGCCCTGTGGGGCAGCAGCTGGATCCAATCCAGAGGGAACCTGTGTGTGCTGCTCTCAATAGTGCTATCTTGGGTAAGGCAGGGGCCGCGAGCTAGTCGCCCCTGGGCAGGTGCTTGGGATGTAACGGTGAGGGGGCCTCAGAAATGTGCACCTGGAGCTCCCCTTGTTCCTGCCAAGCGCTCCGCAGGGTTGTGGCCTGGGACGGGGACAGCTGGGGTGACTGGGGAAGGGTAGAAGGGAAGCCAAATTCCCACAGCCCTACCCCCGTTCCCCAGCCGGCATAGAGCTACTGCTGCTCCTACTCTGCTCTCCTCCTGGTGTGCACCCAGTCGCCTGGCCCAACACTCCTCTGAGGGGTCTCTTCAGGAATTTCCACCTTCGCTGCGAGGAGTTTTGTCCCCTCTCTCGCTCTCTCCCTTCAGCGGCCATCAGCTGTCTCCTCTGGGACCACACCCCCTTCTGGTCTGTGTGCTTCACTCTCCCATCAGTAGAATTCATTTCGTTGGAGCTTGTCCTCACCTGAGAGCCTGTGGCTGGAGAGTGAAGGGGGCAGACTTGTGAGTGCTGTGGGGGTTTTCATTGAACAGCCGGAGTTTCAAGTGTTCAAAGGAGCAGGTTCCTGAGCCTTCTTGAAAGCCGTTCCTCTCCCTTGTCCTGCTTGGAGCAAGGTTATAAAACAGCCATGTGGCCCAGCCAGGGCTGCCCTTTCCAACCCCAGGGCAGCTGGATGTGGAGTGACCTGGCTGCATGCCCAGAGAGATTTCATGGCGTCTTCTCCAGCTGGTTAATTCTCATGGTGTTCCCAAACCGCCGGCCACGTGTGCAACTGGGCAATTGAGGAATTGGGTCTGGTCTTGTCCCCGAGGTTAAGCAATGATCTGGGGCCCCTCTGCAAATATAGAAAGGAGCATAAACACTGCCAAATTCAGTATAAAAATGTCATAAGAAAAGCCGAAAAGGAGTTTGAAGAACAGCTAGCCAAAAACTCAGCAGATAATAACAAAATGTCTAAGTACATCAGAAGCAGGAAGCCTGCTAAACAGCCAATGGGGCCCCTGGATGATAGAGGTACAAAAGGAGCACTTAAAGACGATAAAGTCATTGCAGAGAAACTAAATGAATTCTTTGCTTCGGTCTTTATGGCTGAGGACGTTAGAGAGATTCCCAAACCTGAGCCGTCTTTTGTAGGCGACAAATCTGAGGAATTGTCACAGATTGAAGTGTCACTAGCAGAGGTTTGAGAATTAATTGATAAACTTAACTGTAACAAGTCACTGGGACCAGATGGCGTTGACCCAAGAGTTCTGAAAGAACTCAAATGTGAAATTGCTGAACTATTAACTAGGGTTTGTAACCTGTCCTTTAAATGAGCTTCTGTACCTAATGACTGGAAGACAGCTAATATAACACCAATATTTAAAAAGGGCTCTAGAGGTGAGCCTGGCAATTACAGACCAGTAAGTCCAACGTCCGCACCAGGCAAATTAATTGAAACAATAGTAAAGAGTAAAATTGTCAGACACACAGAAGAACATTAATTGTTGTGCAAAAGTCAGCATGGTTTCTGTAAAGGAAAGTCAGCATGGTTTCTGTAAAGGGAAATCAGGTCTTGCTAATCTATTAGAGTTCTTTGAAGGGGTCAACAAACGTGGACAAGGGGGATCCAGTGGACATAGTGTACTTAGATTTCCAGAAAGCCTTTGACAAGGTCCCTCACCAAAGGCTCTTACGTAAATTAAGTTGCCATGAGATAAGAGGGAAGATCCTTTCATGGATTGAGAACTGGTTAAAAGACAGGGACCAAAGGGTAGGAATAAATGGTAAATTTTCAGAATGGAGGGAGATAACTAGTGGTGTTCCCCAAGAGTCAGTCCTAGGACCAATCCTATTCAACTTACTCATAAATGATTTGGAGAAAGGAGTAAACAGTGAGGTGGCAAAGTTTGCAGATGATACTAAACTGCTCAAAATAGTTAAGACCCAAGCAGACTGTGAAGAACTTCAAAAAGTTCTCACAAAACGAAGTGATTGGGCAACAAAATGGCAAATGAAATTTAATGTGGATAAATGTAAAGTAATGCACATTGGAAAAATTAACACCACTATATATACAATATCATGGGGGGCTAATTAAGCTACAGCTAATCAGGAAAAAGATCTTGGAGACATTGTGGATAGTTCTCTGAAGTCCACACAGTGTGCAGCAGCAGTCAAAAAGCAAACAGGATGTTTAGGAATCATTCAAAAAGGGATAGAGGATAAGATGGAGAATATCTTATTGCCCTTATACAAATCCATGGTGCGCCCACATCTTGAATACTGCGTACAGATGTGGTCTCATCTCAAAAAGGATCTACTGGCATTAGAAAAGGTTCAGAGAAGGGCAATTAAAATGATTAGGGGTTTGGAACAGGTCCGATATGAGGAGAGATTAAAGAGGCTAGGGCTTTTCAGCTTCGAGAAAAGGACTAAAGGGGGATATGATACAGATATATAAACTCATGAGTGGTGTGCAGAAGGTGAATAAGGAGAAAGTTATTTACTTGTTCCCATAACGTAAGAACTAGGGGCCACCAAATGAAATTAGTGGGCAGCAGGTTTAAAACAAATAAAAGGAAGTTCTTCTTCACACAGCGCACAGTCAACCTGTGGAACTCCTTGCCTGAGGAGGTTGTGAAGGGTGGGTCTGGATAAATTCATGGAGGTTAAGTCCATTAATGGCTATTAGCCAGGCTGGGTAAGGAATGGTGTCCCTAGCCTCTGTTTTTCAGAGCGGGGTGATGGATGGCAGGAGAGAGATCACTTGATCATTACCTCTTAGGTTCACTCACTCTGGGACACCTGGCTTTGGCCACTGTCGGTGGGCTGGATGGACCTTTGGTCTGACCAGGTACAACCGTTCTTATGTCTTGGCTCCAAGGTTAAACAATGCTTGGGTGTCAGCACCTGCTGTCTCATTGGCCTCTAAAGGCCTGTTCCCCAGCTCAGCACTCGCTGTGTAAGGCCTTCACCCCTTGGGTCTGTTCTGTAGACACAGCTGATCCAGGCTTTGCCTTGTACTCCAGAGCCCTGGTCTGCCTGAGGATCAGTAGCCTCTGAAGAGTCCCAAGCTAGGGAATTCAGCCCAGAAAAAGTCGGTTCTAGCTCCTCAGCAGCTAGCCCAGGGAGGAGCCTGTCGAGACAGAAACCGGCCAATTCCAAGGGCTCGTTGACACAGAAACTTTCCACGATAACAAAGCTCGTTTGCATGCAGCATAGGGGCCTCTACAGCGACGGGGCACCTCTGACATCCTGACCTTGAGGGAGGGATGGTTACTCTGGCTGGCAGCCGCGCCATCCTCTGGGCTCTCGGAGAAGGCTGATCGCCACACGGGGTCCCATGGTGGCTCACTCACCCGGCTCCCTGGTACCCCACGGATCTCAGCCTGGGGTCTGAAGAGCTGCTATGATTCTTTTAGTCACCATTTTGAAAACTGGAAAATGGGCCCCTCAATAACGTGAGAGCAGCGAGCTAGAGGGGAGTTAGGGCACCAGCCCTGTTCCTGGCTGACACACATGGAGCAGGTGGAGTTTGGGGAAGAAAAGTCTCCTCTGGGGATCAGACTGATGACAGCCAACAGGGCTGGCTCAGTATCCGCAGTGGGGCAGGGTGCTTGCCCTGGTTCCACACCCACTGGAGGAGATGAGAAGTTGCCGAAGGATATGGCCTGGGGGACTTGTCCCCAGACACGCTGTCTGCGTCCCATGATCCTTCTGGCACCTTGACTAGGCTGGTGGTACCCAGCGTCCTTCTGGCTGAGGTCTCAGCCGAGGCACAGAGCCGGGGGGAGGATTTCCCCTCCGGAGAGACGAGCAGCATAAAACTGGAGAGGACACTTGAGAAAATGAAGGACTCCAGATCCACGTCTAGGCTCGAGGGGGCTTGTATTGCAGGCTAGACCCCACCAGCGGGAGCAGACAGCAGCCCCCTCGGAGAAGGCCACTAACTAGTACCCCTTCCCCCACCTTGCTTCTGCTCCCCAACGGCCCTGCTACCTCATGCTGCTGGGGGGAAGCAGAAGCAAGGTGGGGGAAGCGAACATGGGCGCGAGTCTGGGCAGGGACAGCAGCTCGGCGGCTCTTCGTAGCAGCCGCCCAGCCGGTGCTCTGCCCGCTGTCGAGGGAGCCCTGGGGTAGGCCGCTCTGGCCTCCAGCCCAGCCGTTCTGAGACCCTTTCTCCTCTCTCCCCCACAGAATCTCAGAACCTGCCAAAGCAGCCCCCGCTGATGCTTGCCCTGGGCCAGGCCTCCGAGTGTTTGCGGCTCATGGCCCGCGTGGGCTTGGGCTCCTGCTCCTTTGCCAGAGTTGACGACTGTTTGCACTAGCCACCAGAGGAGATGGAGTGACGTCCTCCAGTGCTGCCCTTCGCCCTCCATTGCCACCACCACCTCTTCCCTCGCCTGGCCTCCCTGCTGCCCAGGGGAGAGATGGAACGCAGGCCGAGTCAGTCCCTCCTCGCCACCGGTCCCTGTCACATGCCGTTGGCAGCGCTGGGCAGCAGCTGGCAGACCTCTCCCATCTCCCCACCGTCACCGTGGCTGCAGCAGCACTCAGTATTTTGCTGGTTCATCTAATGTAGCGCCTTCCGATTTAGGTCTTTCTCTTGATTTTTTTCTGACTGAGCCACCAGTATTTATATCTGGAGAGTTTGGGCCAGGCTGGTTTCTGCTAATTTCGTGATAAAGCTCATCCACCCGGGTGACAGCTGCTTATTTTCGTAAGTACAGAAGGTCTGTCCCCATCCCCGCACGTGAACCTCCAGGATTTATCTCCAGTGCTCGTGACCGGAGCTCTTCCCCAGAGGGCAGCTCACGGTGTTTATTTGGATCCCATTCATTAAAAAGGTCTCTTCCACCTCAGCCAAGGCATTCATGTATTTATTCCCCACAGCCCATGCTCTGGTATCCCCCCCAGCAGTCACTTGAGGCTTTCTCCTGGGAATTGAAGGATCTCTGGACTTCACCAGGTCGGTCCTTTCAAGAGCCCGTGGCTGGTCCTTGGCTGACCCGGTGAAGGGCCAGGCTAGTGCAGTGGGAGACATTGCTTTGTTCCTCATGTCAGTGGCTGGGCTAGGCCGTGAATGCACCTCCAGCCCTGGGAGCAGCCAGCCTTCAGGCATGGGGAGACCTCGCTGTGGTTAGAAGCTGGAAAAGTAGAGGGAGTTGGAAATCCCCAGGTTTGGATGAGCCCCTGGCACTAACCTCCAAGGAGCAGCCTGAGGGAAGGGTTTGGCTGTGCTCTGTTATAAAGCCCTGTTCTCGGCAGGTTAGGCCACGTCAGGGTAGCTGGGCTTTGGGCTACATCCCCCAGCTAGAGGGAATCTTTACTGATCACCCATCCCAGACATCCAGGTGGCTGCTTGGATATGCCAGGGGTCTGTTGGGAGAAATGACCTGGTGTCACCCCCCACGCTTGTAAATGTCAGGTTTTTACAGGCTGAGTGGATGGACCAACAGCATTGTAGACGGCAAGGTTTTAAAGACCTGACAGCCAGGCCGTTACAGTTAAAGGCAGCAGCTCTGTTTCCACAAGGTTTGAAAAGTCAGTATTGAGTTTGGAGCGAGGAGCTTAACACCGAGCGAGGGTGAACTGGTTCAGCTGTGCTGTCATGGGCATCCTCACAAGTGCTGCTAGACGTATTGGATTAAAAGCACGTCCCCCTAGCGTGCATGAGACGAACGATACCCAGTGGCTTCACGCGCTGTGGGTGTGTCTGGGTGCCGGTGCTGACGGAGAGTAGGGGACAGCGTGACGGCATGTGACAGCCGGTGTGCCGAGTTGACTGACTGCCCGCTGAGCTTCGCAGACACCTCGCGTCTCTGCTGCTTTTTCTGTATTTCATTTGAAATTTTTTCATGAGGGGGAAATGAAACACAAAATGTTTTCAAATTCACTAATGCCAAGTGGAGGACATTCAAATCCTCGCCAGCCCCTCCTATGGGCTCCAGACTGCGCGTGAGCTTACGCGCCCTGCAGGGGAAGGAATGCCTTGTCGATAAGTTCCCGCCTCCCAGCTCGGCCACTTTGGAGCGAGCATGTTCGGCATCGCAAGCGGAGGCTGCAGTTGGAGCAGGAGACCTCAGGGCACCTCTCTGCAGAAGCCCAGACCTGGCCTTACTGCTGCTTTTGCTGATGGTGGAGCAAATGCTTGAGGGCCCGGTGGAGGAGAGGTTGGATGCTGGCTGCCTGTCTTGGTGGTGAGGGAACACCCAAGGTAAATTCTCTGCAGACAGACCTGGAGGGGGCCGGGGGTGCAGGTTCCAAGGTGAAATCCTAACCAATGTGCAATGGCTAGCGCCACCTGTTGGTGAAAATGTAGAATTGAAAATGCATCTCGTGCAGATGCACCGACTGACGTAGGGAGGGAGCTTCCCTCTTCCTGCAGCCTCATCACCAGCCACTGGGCCTGGCTTGCACAATCCAGTATAAGCAGCTGCCAGGGGTTGCTGCATTAGCATTAGAACTTGTATCCACAGTATCTCTTACAGCAGACCGGCTTTTCAGCCCCTAGTCTAATATCCTCTCTTGGCCTCGGGGTTGCCAGTTTGGATTAGGTAGGTTGGATCTACACTGACTTCCCTAGCTATATCCCCCAAGGATGCGGACAGCCCCTGTGGCTGGTCAACTTTAGCTGTTTCTGTCCTGGCTTGCAACTGGTCTCTTTTCCCACCTTTGTAGCAACGTCACCACCACTTTTTAAAGATTTCCTGGAGGTTGTGCTTTTTGCTGTACTGTAGTCATTCCTACTTCCTTTAAGCGGTGCCTTTTCCTTGTCAGACATTGTGCAGCTGTCCCCTTGGGTTCCTGTATTGGCCTTGCACCATGGATCATTTTCTTCCCTTCCAGAATTGTTAGCTTCTTACTCCACACTTGCATTTACTCTTCTAGAGCAGTTGTTTTATTTTCAGTTTCTCATTCATTACAGGTAAAGCATCTAAATGCTCTTGGGCTAAGACTTCTGGTAGCTCCTGTAGGGTATCTGGAGATGCAGTGGACTGGCCTCTCCATTTCTTCAGCCAGTTCTCCTAAGCATCATTCATGTTGGATAAGCCATCTGTGTGTTGCATTCCAGTCATTTCCATGTCCAACTCCATAACAACTGGTTAGTGCAATTGTGAACACTCAGCCATTCCTCCTATGGCCTAGGAATGGCAGATCATTAAGTCTGGCATCAGGAATCAGTGCTTCCCTTCCTCTCTCCTATTAATCGGCTTATTTCCAATTCAATTCGAGTCTCCAAGCTGGTTTTTCCTTCATAGTTGATCTGTCTCCGAATTGGCCGTGTAACCGACTGACTCTGCAGATCTTGCTCTCAAGTTCTAGTGATTGGAAGCTTGGTTCTGGCTCCTTGGGTTAAACGAATATTATGACTCTCTGTCACAACAGCAGTTTTGTTAATGACTCTAGGTTGTCGTTCAATCTCCAGTTGCTTTTGCACATTTTCTAGCTCTTTCTCCAGTTTGTGGTGAGTTCTTGATGTATATTTGTATGCACTTGGTGGCAGGTTTGTACATTTCTCGACTCACTGGGGAAGGTTGTATTATTTGCAGTTGTTTTTTGCATTTATTCCTGGTGAGGTCTTTCACTTTGGCCCTGTCTTGCCTTCCTTTCCATCAGCATTTCCAAAACCCTGGAGACATTCACTGTCAGGTGTCGAGGCTGTTCCTGTGACCTCTTTGGATATGCTCCCCACTAGCACTAGGTGTTGGGGAAATAGTTGAATACTCTCCAGGACCTGTCTTCCATCTCCAAGACTTTTAACTTGACAAAAAAAACAGGTGACCCATAAGAAGGTAGGATTTGCCACTCTGTATCAGTCCAGGATCCTGCTGCTGGTAGTGGCCAACAGTGAGCGTTTCAGAGAGGCAAAAAAAAACCCCCCATAATGCAACTAGTTGGTTGTGAATTTTCTCCCTGACTCCTGCACCATGTGTGTTTACATTCCGTGTATTACGCTGTGCGTGACCCATTCCTTGTTGGCGTTTGGAGGGGCAGATTCCCGATTCAATCGAATGGTGAAACACTGGAGAAAACAGAGGCTGAACTACAGCCAATGTTCCTTTTTTCCTATTGCTCTCGGTGCCACGTTACTTCTGGCCGCTCTGCAAGAGCGTCAAGCTTCTTGCCAACACTTCCTGTGGGGCTTATCCCAGCCTCCGTTTTTCTCCAGTCACCTGCTCCAGAGTTAACAAAGTTGTCCCAAGTAGAAGCAAAGTAGAAAGTACAAGCCTAAATTTCCGTGTTTCCGAATGTGGTCCAGCAATAACAGTTTAAGAACCATTCTCCGTTGTATCCCTGGTTGGTCTTTTACAGATTAGCGGGGAAGCTGCCCCATTCCCTGCTTTCCCCAGGAGGTGGTGGTAGAAATTTCACGTTCGGCCCGGGTGTAAGTTCAGTTGCTGTTTGGAGTCCACACGGTGACTCTGTCATTAAAACCACCTCTGATGATGGCCATAATGTGTCTATCATGGTGCTGATCGGTGGCTCCTGGCTGAATGGCCACATACACTCGATCATTTACTGCGTGTGGAGACAGTATTTGTGAGGACATAATGGACACACTAGGCCTTAGTGATGCGTTCTTGGGATCTGAACAGATCAGGCGACTGACACAGTAGGAATCGTAACTACAGTAAAAGCTGTTTTATCTGGCACTTCACCAGCAGAAAGCTCTAGAAACTGGCACTTCTGATCTTCATTGAAAGTCCGGTTTATAGCCCAGGCCGGCAGGGGGTTGGGGCACAGGAGGGGGTGCGGAGCGCAGGCTCTGGGAGGGAGTTTGGGTGCGAGAAGGGGCTTGGGTGCTGAATCCAGGGGCCACTCACCTCGGGAGACTCCCCACAAGCAGCGACCTGTCCCAGCTGCTCCTAGGCAGAGGCGTGGCAGGCAGCTCTGCGTTCTGCCTCCAGCTGGAGACCCCGCCCTTGCATCTCCCAGTGACTGCCGTTCTCGGCCTATGGGAGCTGCAAAGCCACTGGCTCTCTGTAGCATGCACTCCGTTCTGCAGAGAAGGCCAGAAGCAGAGGCTGGCCGGTGCCAGCTGTCCTGCCCTGTGGCTCTGGTGTCCTGTGTGTTTGTGGGAAAGGAGAGTCTGAGGGGATCAGCTGGGGTGGGGGCCTCATCTGAGAGTTACCTGGGACAAATTCTGACTTTCCGATCAGAGCCATGGGCAGTGTGGCTGGACCTTGCTTTGCCTTGTGCTGCTTGGGGAGTTGGAAGGCCTGCTCTCCTGTTCCGAATTGCAGCAGCCATGGGTACTTGGCAGCTAGGGCAGGCTCCTGAGTGAGGGGTAGAGCTTTCCTCTGTCAGCAGGGCTCACGCCGTGGCTGTAGCAGTGGGTGTAATGAGACTCCTTGGGCTGCTCCCTGTCTCTGTCGTATTGCCCCGGTTTGGATCCTGCTGGCTCGAGGAGGGGTCAGGCTGTTCCTGGCCTGTCCGTAGCTGTGTGTGGGGTGTTAATGTGCCTCAAGGGGCGTCACAGCTACCTCCCGAATCCCCTGTCCTGCCTCCAGCCCCCACAGGCGTGCCTCGGTTCTCCCCTGGAGTAAATCAGGGCAACGCCACTGAATCAAATGTTTTACACCAGTGTAAATCTGAGACCAGAATCCCCCCCGTAGGCCAGGCTGGGTCTTTCCTGTCAAGTCTAGAGATGGAAAAGACCCATTAGACCGGCCAGTCCATTTCCGAGGCCCACGTCCTGCCATGCATCTCTTCAGGGGCAGGCTGGAATGGGCTGGCTGGTTAAGTGTCATTGTCATTCACGTTGGAATCAAACTTAACATTGGCAGCTGCCTAGGCGTGGGCTGCGGCTCGACTGGCCACGTCCCTGTCGGAGAGAGGGGCCCGGGTCTATCCAGCAGCCCGCCCAAGGCAGGTCAGAAAAATGGACAGACACTCAACTTGGCTGCACTTCCCCATCCTATCCCATGGCCGGGGGGACCACAGCCTGGAGGCTGGTTCTCGGCGGGTACTAGCTCACGCTCGTTCACCTTGCCGGGGGAGGATGTCGACTTATTTTGTGCCTTATCTCGCTATTTCCAGACTTACAATTACCACTTCCTGCCCCCACTACCGTGAGGCAGTTCCTGTGTGCGTCTCTCCGCCAGCAGGACACCGCCTGGGGATACCAGCTGCACACGTGGCATGTGGAGGAGAATGGGTCCCATCCATAAGTATTGCTGAGGCCTGGGGCCCTGATCGCTCCCCACATTCTGTGCAGCTGACTGCACCCCTCGATCGCTGCTGCTGGGGGGCGTTAGCTGCAGCTCCATCAGAGACAGACCTGGGCTTGGTCTATGTGCAGAGCTGCTGTGGTGAAAGTGTGAGGAATTTAGCTGAACTGCTCCAAGCCCGGTTTAAAGCAAAGGGGGAGAGTCCACACGGAGCTATGCCAACCCAGCACCACACCACAGCCCGGGTTACACAGGGGTCAGCCAGGCCTGGAGGGAAGGCCATTGGTTGCATGCCAGACTGCCCAAATCCGAGAGCTGAACTGCAACCCAGGAGCCCTGGGTGGGCTGTATGCTGCACCTTGGCCACTGATCTCCTGAGCTGGGGCAAATCGCCTCACCCCGGGGCCTCAGTTTCCCTTGTGCTCTTGGAAGTGCTTTAAGCCTCACATGCTGCTGTTAGCTGTAGCATCCAGCATGCCCCATGCTGTGTATGCCCTTACGGGCAATGTCCATTTGTAAAGAACTGCCCCAAAATAGCCTCTGAATCTGCTTCCTAGATAATGGGGCCTGTTAGGTTTCTTCTTTAACCCCCATGATGCGTGGAAGATGGACTGAGCGGGGGCTGCTGTTGGTCTGGGGCAGCGGTGTGGTGGTGTGACTCATCTCTCTCGCGCGGTCTCGGCTGGGTGACTGGGAAATTCCAGGTGATCGTCTTTCACCCTTCAGACAGACGGGGGGTTGGAGCCGTGGCCCTTCCCTGAGCAGGGGCATGGGGCCAGGTTTGGGAGGCGTTTTAGAGCAGGCCTGTAGAGGGATGGGAGCCAGCTGCTGCGTAAAGAGGAAGCTCTGGGTCTCTCTGGGGTGGGCTCACATTTGTCTCCCCAAGTGTTTCATTGAAACCAGAGGCCCATCAGCAGCGGGGGCTGGGGGGAGTTGAATGGACGCCCCATGGCGTCTTTCTCTTGAATGAGCCTGTGTTGTTCTTGGTCTGTAGGCTGTTGCCAGCTCTGCACCCTGGCTAGTGTCACCGTAGCCAGAGAGCACCCTCAACGCATCCTGGAGACACAGTTCACAACTCCAGCCGGGGGGCAGTGCTGCGGCTGGGATCCAGTTCTGGGGTGCACCTGGGAAGCTGATTATGTAGGAGGAGGATCTAAAATGGAAAGAAATGTTACTTTACAGGCAGTTGTTTTACTCCCCATTTACTCACAGCAAGCAGATCACTGGGGTGGGGGGTTGCACTTTAAATTACAAGACCTAATCCAGACATACTCCACAGGTCCACATGACGCCCCCTCTCTCTTAGAACCACCCTCAACTGCTTTGTTTTTCTTCTCTTCCCCACACGCTTCGAAAGACAAATGCCAGGACGCAGGAAGGCTTTATCCCAAATTAGCAGGAAGAGCACAATGCAGGAGTTGGGTTTTGCATGGTGGGCTCTCGTTGCTTTCACGTTGGAAACTGAAACGAATGCCTTTGGGGGCTTGGGGTTTTTTACAGAAAATTTGAAAACGAAGTACTAAGTGAGTGTGACACTATTTAAGGTTAATATCCTCTCTAGTGATTGGAGTTGGGTTTTTATTTTTCATGTGTGCTCCTCTTGGCTCTGTACATGGCACCATGTGGAGCTCCTGGCAGTAGGAGGGTTTTGATGACCTCTTCAATTTCTGTACTGCAGTCTATTTAAAAGGAAAACCAATCCAATGAAGTATCCATTGTAATTTAATTTTCTTCTTCCGACGGCTCAAAACTCAGGTATGAAAAGTTCAGCTCCAGCATGGAATGTGAGGACGCTTTTGGTTTTGTTTCCTTTTTATCAGCCATGTCGGCTATAAAATAAAAATCCACAATGCAAATAGTGAGTGAACAGAGTCTTCGCTCTTCCAGACTTTTCAGCATCATTCGGGGGTTTATCCTCTTTGTTAATAACATCGGCTACATGGACATTCTACAAGTTGTACACATTGGTTCAGTCTAAGCTTAGTATTTGTGAGTTAAGTTACCCAATGCTAGCATGAAACCCTCGAAACGGGGGGTGGGAATTTTAACTGAAGAAAAAACAATGTAAAACTGTACTGGAAATATGGTAACATTCTGTTGGATTTTGACAGAATTATTTTTATTAAAATACACATCCATGTGCAAGAGTTGGTGTGGAGATGTGTGTTTTGTGAGTCTGTGCTTTATTTATCCAATCAGGGGTGTCGTCTCCCCAAGTTAATCCCCCCCCCCCCGCTTCATGTGCACACACCCTCGCTACCTCACTGGCTTGCATGGGATGCTAATGCTACTGAGTTTGTTGTCAAATGATCAGCATCACTGGGGGTTGGGGGAGAAGACAAGGCAGTAGTGGACTTCACAGCACGTGCTCCCCCTCCTCCCGTGCATCTGGGGGCTGGTCTGCAGATAGTGGCACCAGCATGCCTTAAATTGAGTTCAGTTCACTCTTTGGTAAGGTGACCGGACAGCAACTGTGAAAAAAACAGGGGTGAGGGGTAATAGGTGCCAATATAAGGAAAAGTCCCCAAAAAACGGTTCTGTCCCTTAAAAAATGGGATGGGTGGTCACCACTTGTGTGTGGACGGTAATTGGGTTACAGCTGCCCCAGAATGTGGGCCCCAGCCCTTGTAAGCTGGAGCCAGTCCTGCAACCCTCCCAGGAACGATCAGCCAGAGGCACTCCAGATCTCTGCTGTGTTCCCTGGGTCGAGAGGTGTTCCCCTCTGGGATTTGGGTGGAGAAGGAACTGAGGGTGGTTTATCTGGGCTATCCCTCTATCCAGCATGAGGCGGCATAGGGCTTACAGGTGGGCCAAACAGACAATGCTAACTGAGCATCTCTGATCAAGGCTCGAGAACCACGTGCCCATTTGAAGTGGAGCACCCAGAGCGAGGCACAGCTCAAAGAACTATAGAGGAATACCCTTTCCGATTTATGGACTCGGAGGCTGGTGCCAGAATTGGAATTGCGTCCCATCTATCGCCCATCTGCAGTTAAGGAAACCCATTTGTGCAAAGCCAGCCACAATGTCATGCATGTTATCCAGAGTCACAATTCTCAGCAGGATGCGATTAATGGCCCTGCAAACTTGCATCAATATGATTCCAATGATCAACTTTCCCACTCCAAATTGGTTAGCGACCTATTGGTAGCTGTCTGGAGTTGCCAGCTTCCAGACTGCGATAGCCACCCGCTTCTCTACCATTAGAGCAGCTCTCAATCTCGTGTCCTTGCGCCGCAGGTCGGGGGTGAGCTCCTCATACAATCCCATGAAAGTGGCTTTTCTCATCTGAAAGTTCTGCAGCCACTGCTCGTCCTCCCAGACTTGCAGGACAAGGTGATCCCACCGCTCAGTGCTTGTTTCCCAGCCCAAAACTGGCGTTCCATGTTCATGAATGCCACAAGCAATCTCGTGTCGTATGCGTTACATGAGTCGACGTTGTTCGACTCCTCACTGTCAGTTTGTTGCTTAAGGAGTAACACGACTGCCAAACATGACGTGCTGGTGAGACCCATCAGCATATTCCTCAGCAATTCAGGTTCCATTCCCGCAGACCGAAAGGGAAGCTAGAGCGTGCACTACAAAACACGTTGAAAGATGACACCAAATGTGGACGGAAGCCTGAGGATTGCTAGGAAGTGAAGCGATGCATCATGGGGCATAGGGACAGGATCGAAAATGCCCTGCACCCCCCTGGTCCCTTCCCACACATCACAACGCCAGAATGGGAAGAGGTGCTCTGTGGGATAGCTGCCCATAATGCACCGCTCCCAATGCCACTGCAAGTGCCACAAATGTGGCCACGCCAGTGCGCTTGCAGCTGACAGTGTGAACGCACTGCACTGCTTTCCCTGCTGCGTTCTCAGAGGGCTGATTTAACTCAGTACTCTACATTTTTTTTCACACCCTTGAGCGAGAACCTTGCAGCTCTGTTCATTGCCAGTGTAGACAAGGCCTTACCCAGTTCAAAGTCTTTGTCTTCCAGATGTCCCTTCAACTGTTGAGATGGAGGGGCTGGGGGCAGGGGCAAATGATGACCACTGTCTCCCTTTTATACTTTCTTCCAGCTGCTAGAAAGAGCCTTGTTGGAAGATGGGTTAGTCTACACCCATGGGAAGTCTCTAGGATAATGGATTGGGTATTGATGAACCATTAGTGCCTGTCTGGCTAGCGATGGCTACTCCTTGATTGCAACTGAAAGACCTATTTCAGTAATGCATATAGCAATACTTCATAACTTCACCTACACGGCCAGCACACACAGTCCAACAGGTGATTCATGTTCACTGGATCCTGACTTTAAAAATGAGACCTCATAAGGTATACGTTGTACAAAACACAATTATGACAGGGGTGAGTATGGGGGTTCCAGGATGCTGCTTGGACAATGGGTCCATGGTGAGGTGGGCTCTGAGGGAGGGCACAGAGGTGGGGTGTTGGGAGGGGCAGGGCAGGTTCTACCTGGAGTGCTGAGGCTGAAGGGGGAAGGGGCTCAGTGGTGTGGTGTATGTGGTGTGGGATGCTGAAGCTGGATGTGTAGGTGGGGACACTGAGGCTAGGTGTGGGGGAGGGGTGAGGCAGTG